>JAUTXW010000565.1:1200000-1800000 GCA_030620095.1 Kuschelorhynchus macadamiae | reverse complement strand
TCCGTATTATCGTCTTCCATATCGCACCATGCACGACGCGACGTATGTATCACACAACACACGGACAGTCGTTCAAACAAAGAACCTACTCCAACGATAGCTTTCGCCCCCACTTAAAGTACACGACTGAAATTGAAAAATTTGCAAACAGCCGGTGGAAAGTTCAATAACCTCTGGCTCAATTCACAGGAAATCGATCATACAGGACTTGGCTGCAGAGAAGCTAGCGGTCCGCATAGGTTCTATTCGATTTTCTATTGCTCGGCTCTGTCGGAGTCAAGGCCGCATTTATTATGGGCTTGATAATTAAGATAATATTTTAGCATTTTTAATATAAACTAAATTAATGGTTTCCTATTTCAAAAATTACATTTCAGAAGATGTTTTGTAATTTTTTTTTGGGGAAGCACTGCTTCCCTTGCTTCCATGGACTGGACGCCCCTGATATATATATATATATATATATATATATATATATATATATATATATATATATAAATAAATATATATATATATAAATAAATATATATATATATATATATATATATATATATATATATATATATATAGGTTCACCTAATAAAAGCAGTGATAATGCTGCCAACTTACGGAATACTTGAAACTTAAACCCCTTTTTATAATTCTTGATCTAAAAACCACGACTAAACGCAAATTAGTTTGTTTGACCTACAGAATCCGAAGGGACACCTCTAATCCTCTTGTGGCGTATGACAACAGTTATCCATTTGTTTCGAAAATATATGGCTCTTAAATAATCCAACTACATTAGCGCCCTATATTGCAACCCTTAGGCATCTGCCGGCTACTTTATTTCAGTGGGTCCACAGAGATTTACTTCCCTAATTCTCGAATGATGACGCGTCATTTATGAAAAACACTTTCGGTGTCTTACTTTTATCAATGTATCAATCTCTGTCCGTAGACCAGTCAGGCTTTGCGGAGAGTTTTATTTATATGTGATATTGTTTTAACGTTTATAAGTGAGAAAAATTACACTAGTAAGAAAATATAATACTGATACAAGTGATCCAGTTTGCCAGATCACTAATTTAAAATGCAAGACTTGTAATTAAGCGAAGTAACTATATATATATATATATATATATATATATATATATATATATTGACATCCCGCCTCTATTGGGCAGGATGGAAACAATAGCCACTGGAGTCTAAGTTCAAGTCAAATTAATAACTTGACTTAAAATTAAAGCTTCAGATTTTAGACCCATATTATGTTGCCATTTCTAGCAGAGCTGCCAATAGTAAATATAAAAATTTGTATGTCAAAAACACTATGTAGTACGCAAAAACGCTAATCTTTGTCAAAAATATAACGTAATCGACATTTTTTTAAACGGTAACATATGGCACGTGAAACATCATTTGAAAGCTCTTTTTTCACTAAGTATGTTCCTAGATTTTAGTGCGATTCTACTACCGTTCAATTGTGCGTGGAACAAAAGTATGGACTACCCCTAACAATTTGGTAGTCTTCAGGATTTATAGAAAATGCTCGAACACGGTAAGTTAGTTTTTTATTTTCCCACATTCTGATAAAATGTATTAGTTTTTTTATTGACATCTGTCAAAAATATGACGTAATCCACATTTTTTTAAATGCAACTTGTGGCATGTGATACATCATTTGAAAGCTCTGGTTTCACTCAATATGTTCCTAGATTTTACTACCATTCGGTCGTACCGTTTAAAAATAGCGCTTGCTCAATTATTTGACATTTGTCATATTTTTGACAGATGTCAATAAAAAACAAATCAATTTTATCAGAATGTGGGAAACTAAAAAACTAAATTAACGTGTTCGAGCATTTTTATAAGACTACTATTTTTATACAGACTACCAAATTACTAGCGGTAGTCCATACTTCATAATAATACATAATACATACCATAATACAGTCCGCACTATATATATATATATATATATATATATATATATATATATATATATATATATATATATATATATATATATATATATATATATATATATATATATATATATATGTATATACAGTGTGTCCCAGATTCGCTTCTCTATACAGGGATCTCGGCTTAAGGTTAAATGAGGAAAGTTTTAGAGGAAACTTATTGCATTCGATATCGGCCTTCAGATTTACTATCGATCAATTGTTTTTGGAAATATCGGAGAAAAACTGAAAATGGCGGAAACGCCGACGTTACCTCAGCAGGGTATTTGGAGATGTACCCCGAACGACGGCAGCCTCATAAAACCCAATTCAGGAAAATCGTAGTTAATTTAATTAACCATGGTGCCTTCGAACAACCTAGAAGCCGATACAATAATAACAATGAAAATCGAGACAGAAACATTTTACAAGGTATCAACCAAAACCCTAGTGCATCGGTAAGAACTGTAGAACAGGAAACTAATGTGCCAAAATCGACAGTACAGAGAGTTTTAAAAGAATAAGTACCATCCACACAAACCCATAATCGTACAAGGACTTAAGGAAACTGATTTTCTAAGACGACTACAGTTCTGTCAGTAGTATACTAGGAGATGTAATGACAATCCTGATTTTGTAAATCAGGTCTTGTGGTCCGATGAGAGCAGGTTCACGAAATGTGGAATCTTCAATAGACACAACCGTCATCATTGTGCTGTGCAAAATCCTGACGAAGTGGGAGAGAGACGTCTACAGATCAGATTTAAAAGTAACGTTTGGTGTGGGATCATTGGTAAGTTAATCTAACCAATCTTTTTTAAATAGGCACCAAATGATGGTCAAATAATAATCTTTTTTTTTCCATTTAGTTCTTTAATGATACTAAAAGAGTATAATCTAATAAAAAGTAAAACGTTCTACTCTAGTCAGAAATAAATTGATTTAGTATTTCCGAAATTAATATGCAATACCAACTAAATAATTTATTACGGCTATTACTTCCCGCTAACCAAATATGTTTTTTCTTTTTCATAATAAAGCTGAATAGGTTTCAACTGAATACAAGCTCATTCATTACGGGATGTTTCGATAATTATTTTTGGAAAGAAAATATCTACTTTTTAATAAAGATAATTTTCCCTTTATTATATATAGTTTCTAGTACCACCCGGCCGACCCTGCCGCCTTTGACTGTTGGGCACATATTTATAAATTATTAATCATTTCAGGAAATCAACTTATTGGACCATTTTTTGTTTGACTACAACCTAAACGGGCAGAGGTACCTAGAGCTTTTGTGAAATCAGGTTGTACCAGCCTTACGAGCTATTCTAACGGAAGATGAATTAAGAAGAACTTGGTTTCAACAAGACGGATGTCCGGCTCACAATACCATTCAAGTCAGGAACTTCTTAAGATAGCAGTTTGACGAAACAATAATTTCTTTAAATGGTCCAATATCTTGGCCTCCTAGATCCCTGACCTGTCGCCCTTGGATTTCTACCTCTGGGGTCACAGGAAGAATGAAATCTATGAATTTGATCCCCCCGTGACCATAGAAATCCTGAAACAAAAAATTCTGGACACATTTAGAAATATTAACCGAAATACACTTACCAGGGTTGTACGAAAAACAGTCACCAATTGTCAAAAATGTCTCGATGCAAATGGACGTCATTTTGCAGATTTGTAAATTAATGTTACCCACTTACAAAGTAGTTAAAGCTCATTTAGATTTTTAAGTCGTTATTTACGTTCATGTTGTATTGAAAATTCAATGCGTTCAATACATTACTTACTTATTAATGTAATCTTGTGACAAATAAATCATGGCCTCTTTTAAAAACATTGAAACCTAATTTACGAAGTGTGATATTTTGATGACACTAAAATCTTTAATGCACTTGTGAGATATCACTAGACTAGAAATTTTAGGCTCTTTCCAAAAATCGAAAATTCCAATATGGCGGTCATAAGAAAAATGAAAGTTGAGGCGTGTTGCGGCTTAACAAAAAACAATGAAGACGTGTCGTATACGCCATCTTATTTGTCTTAAAAATGTGTCCGAATAATGGCACATTTTGACAGCTGTCAAATTTACCGTTCTGGATATACTGGCGAAAAACGAAATCCGCCATTTTCGGTTTTTCGCCCATATTTCCCAAACTTATTGATCGATCGTAAAAGCCAGAAAACTTATTGCAGAATGCAATAAGTTTCCTCTAAAACTTTCCTCATTTAACCTTTGCTGTAGGTATAATAGGAGCCGAGATCCCTATATAGAGAAGCGAATCTGGGACACACTGTATATATATATATTCTTTTTTGTTTTTTGAGACAACTTTTTGAAATTGAAAGTGAATACAAGACATATATTTGAATTTTTGGACATATTCGTTCGTTTTGAGCCACTTCTGGTTTGACCGGAAATGACGGCAACTTTCTATTCTTAAATGGGACACCCTATATATTTTTAATTATTGGAATTATAGGAAATGGCATTCTGAGTGCGATGACACCCGATTTGTCAGTTTTTGACAGATGGAGGAATTTTTATGATATATCTCTTTTTTCAATCTTGCATGCTATGAATCACTTAAATCGGTTCATTTTCGATCTAGTAGTAAGGAAAAAATACAAGCTTACCTCTGTTGATCCTAAAAACTATTTTATGCCAGTTTGAAATAAAATAAAATAAAATTGTTTTTATATAATACCTCTTTCTTCTGAACAGTTTGATAACACACACTCTAATATTACATGAACTCTTTCTCCCAAAAAAGCAAAAATATGTATTGTTACTACATACATAATAATCGCGGTAAGTTCGCATCATCTAGTCATCCATAATTCAACGAGTTGACGGTGTGTCTATGGCTACGGGAAATGTAAATAAAATATAAATAAACTGATAGTTTGGAATTTTCAAATACGCGGAAAAATGTTAATTCTTGCACATTAGAAACATGCATCCTTTATAATAAATGGACATTTAATTAAACGTAGTAGACTATGACCGAGACGGTACGAAACAGGCGTATTAAGGCGGCTTTGAAAACAAAACAGTGTTACTAATTTTGACAATCGTCTTTATAATTACGCGCATTTTCAATCAAGTATAAGTACCTAATTGTTTTAGTGGTTTGTTAAAAACTGATTTAAAGTATTCTATTAAAACTTTTTACTTAAAATTACCAAGTTGGTTAGAAAAATGAGCAACGAGCCCGAACATAATCCTAACGCACCATTTGTACTAAGCGAAGACAAAGAAATAGTGGCAAACGTGTATGTAAATATGGCCGCCTCACTTAGAGAGATCGCTTTAGAATGCCAAATATCTAAAAATTCGGCTTGGCGAATTTTACACAAACGCAAATACCGTTCGTATAAATATCATTTAGGTACATCAACCCCTTTATCAAGAAGATTGCAGAATTGCACTTGGAATTTAGGTAAGTGTTTACAAATTTGGGAGTTTTTAATAGAAATAATAAAAGGTATAGTGTGACAAACGAATGAACCTTATCAACGCCTGAAGGGACAGCGGAGAATTTCGTCAAAAATCTTCCCGTGTCATAGGCGTGCGAAGTTATTTTAATCAGATTATTATTCATTAATATTGATGACAATAATAATAATAATAATGATAATATCAATAAATATTACTTTTGGACTTCCCTCGTAAAAGGGAAGATTGTAATCATGAAAAAAATCACCCACCGAGATTTTTGCAGATCCTTACATTTTTGGGTCTCTAGACCTCGAAAAACATGTTCTCCCATTTCCATCGCTCTGTCTGTCGGTGTGTCTATCTGTATGCGGCATAGCTCAAAAACTATTTATCCACTATCTTTAAGATTTGGTTAAAAACCATAGATCATAAGAGGATAAAATGGTAACATTTTGGTGAAAATCCATTAAGGCGAAACAAAATGGCCGTCTAATGAAATATTATTACTAAGAAATACTAAAATTATGTGGAAATTAGCTGGTAAATTTTGGTTTAAATTTAAGATGGCGAAACAAAATGGCGGTTTAATAAATAATTTCACGATTCGGCCCGAAAAGACCTTTTTATAGATTGATTTCAAATTTTGGTCTAGAAATAATTGTTGTATAGAGATGAGCTTGTAAAATTTTGGTACGATTTCAAGAGGGCAAAACAAAATGGCGGTCAACTACAACATTTATAAACATGGAAAAAAATCAATATTTTACGTATCTTCCATAACATTTGGTTCAAGGCGCAATTGTTCCACAAAGCCTGGTTTTGATGTGCATAAAGTACTTAATAATGACTATCATTTCATCAAAGGCTTCCACCACATCTTCAAAAAAGTAGGACATGCATTTTTGGTAAAAGCCTAATTTTTCAGATTTTTCAGCTTTTTCTCCTGTTCTAATGATCCGATCAAGTCGGCGATGACATTATATTATTTGTAAGTTCATTCTCTACTATTCATGTCGTTATACCATCAAGATTACCTCATTAGTTTCGATTTTAAAAGCCAAAAACGAAAAAAATAGGATTTTTTTGCATTAAATTGTTTATAACCTAAGTTGATACCTAGTCGCGAGTGGGAAACATAAAAGAATATTACTATGCACTATCTTGTGTGTGATGGCGCACTCGGATTCTGGTTAGTATTTTTGGCAAAAAACGACAATTTTTTTGCTCTGTTGATTGGTCATCAATCAATCAAATCTCTCTCTAGCACATTGATATTTATGACAAGGTTTTTGTCGATTCACTCAGTCATCTTCGAAGATAAATATATTACCGGGTATATTTAGAAGAAAGAGAAAGCGATGTCTTTGAAATTGAAATGTATACATGGTATTCCATTTGAAATAAATTATTTTTGTTATATTATCGAGTTCTCACGTATATATATTTTTGGACAAAGGAGAGTAAAAACTTGATTGAAAATATATATAAATTTTGTTAGAAAACTTTTACCACTTTGTACAGGGTGTTCCAACAATAATGGCCATCGCCGATATCACAGAAAGGAAATTGTTTCCTTTGCTGTTACGTTCTGTAGCGGTAATTTTTTGTAGTTTCTTGGTGAAAGCGGCCACGAGAAACGGAAAATATTTTCAAATTCAAAGAATTGCCGCTAGGGGTATAACAGTACATAAACACAAGTAATAAACTATTATGATAGTTATCACATCATAAATAAATTAAATATTATCAATTCCAAACACTCACCACTTGCCCTAATGTTGCTTACTATTCCAAATACGTCATTGCTTTGCCAACATTTCCCAAAAATTAAATCATTATCGACCCATGTCTCATCAATGTAAACTATGTTACGACCCTCCTCTCTATAATTTCAAATTGCCCTTGTATATTTATAGAGCCAATGTAAAACTTCGGGTCTCTCCAACAGAATTTGTCGTTTATTTTGTCACTTACGAATTGGCCATTGGCCTTCAACAACATCCTTAATGTTTCGCGACTATAAGGGAAATCCATTGTTTCTCGCAATTTAAGGAGAAGCTTTCTGAGTGTTTGCGCAGTTTTTAGTTTTAAATAAAACTTGTTTATTGTCTACCTAATGATAGGAAAATCATCAAAATCCTTTTTGAGAGACAAACGGCTTTTCTTGTTGGGTGGTGATGAGTGCATCTCACCTGGACGTTCCCTTTGCCTCTCCTCATCTTCTTTGTGAATTTTGCTCACGGTGTCTTGAGAAACCCCAGTATATAGAGCGACGCGATCGATTTTCCTTTTTAAAGGTAATTTAAAATTATTACTTCTCGCTTCCTCGTCGCAAACTCTATAAACATTGGCGATAATTTCTCTGGACTGGCCAGCAAGAGGTTTTCTCTTTAAGATATTTCATTCCATAATTCAAAAGGAAATTTAATTATTGTAAGAAATATATAAGCTTCAAGAAATAATTAAAACCTAGAAATATGTCACGAAATAAAGATACGTATTAAGATTTAAATAAGTTTGAAATTTGCATGTATATACGCACTCTATTCATTAATTAAAACTAAAGAAATGCACCAAGAAGCGAGTCGAGTCTATCATTCAATATAAAATAATTAAACAATCGGAAATAATTAACTAACAAGTAAAATTAACAAAACAACTAATTAATCCTTATTAATAAAACCGAGTTTAACAAGTTTATTTTATTTGACGTCAATTGGAACGGCGAAAAAACTTTCCCTCCATAAAATATTTCAAACATTGGAATTCTCGGTAATAGAATTTGGGGCCTATAATTTTTGTTGGTCACCTAACAGGGTAGAGATATTTACACTTTCTGACCAATCAAATTAGGGAGTTTCTCGAAGAAATACCGGGGATTAATGGAAACCTTATAAATTATAAATAATAATGAAATACTTTTTTTTCTAAGCTGTCAGTTTTAGTTTTAGTAACAATACAGAATCTTTAAAATTATCTTTACTTCTTTTTTACTTCATGTGTATACCAAGGCATAAAAATAAAAGATAATCTTGTAAATAACTGAACTTGGCAACACTGCCCAAGGTAATTAAAATTAGGAATACATCTCTAGGTATTCAAAAATGTTCAATGGATAAGTGCATTTTTATTAACCATATTTCTAAAATATGGTTTAAATTGTATGTCTTTTTATTCACTCTGTATTTAAAATTAAAGTTTCAAACTTGGTGATGTGGGCCAGTCAACCTTGACGTATCGGTAGTATATGGAAAAATAAAATCTGCATGCCAGTCTCTTTTTGGTCAGTCATCTAAAATATTGGTTTATTTACATGCTAACGTAATTTTTAGTTTTCCAGGTACATAACAACAAACGATTTTTTAACTGTTCCTGGGTAGTTTTTGGATGCAGAATGTAAAAAAGTTCTCAGATTTTGTCTATTAGATCTAGTTAAAAAAAAAGTGTATATATTTTACGTTATAACTGTATAATATATAATATTACTATTACCAGTTAAAAAAACAAAGACACATGGATTTAAGTATTTATTGCAAAAACTTAATTTACATAATTACATTAGTCACTAATCACATAATAAAAATTTTCTTTTATACGGCTTTCTAGAACGGAGTTTACTAGGGCAGTCTATCTGAAGGCTCCAGCAGTAGTCCGCTATCATGTGGCTATCCCATCGTCCTTGATAACGATCTTCCATAGTTTTAATATCCTGATGGATTCTTTCTTTTCTTTCTCTACTTCACTACAATCACTTAAGTTTTCTGGAAAACGATCTAGGTGGCTGTGGAGGTAGTGAACTTTTATACTCATGTTACAACCGAGAATATTAAAATTTGAAAGCATAGTTTCCACTAATTCTCTGCTTTATAATTGCCAAGAAAATTTTGTACTATACAAATGAACACCAAGCGTTAGATTCAGTCTCGTTCATTGATGTGGTGAATTGTGGATCTTTAGCAAGTTGCCTTATTTGATGGTCCTCAAGGTCCTGAGGACCATCAAATATACCAGCTTTTGGTTTTTCCGTGCTAATGCGAGGAAGTTTACGTGACAAATACACAAAACAATGTCCATCTCGATTTAAAACCTTCACAAATTGCTTCATTAGGCCTAGCTTGATATGCAAGGGCGGAAGTAAGATTTTTTCTCTTGAAACCACCTGATCACGTTTTGTTTTCCTTGAATCATGACATCTCTTGAAGGCCAATTTTTGTTAACCCAGTGCTCATTTTTAGCTCTGCTGTCTCAAAGGCACAAAAAACAAGGATATTTTGTATAACTACTCTGCTGTCCAAGAAGGAAGATAACCATTTTTAAATCAACACAAATTGCCCTTTGATGTTTTTCGTATTTAATTTTTCTCAAAACTAATGCAATTGTTTCATATTCTTCCTTCATGGTAGTAGAATGATCAATAGGAATTGAGCCATATTTGTTATTGTTATGTAAAAGAACACATTTTAAACTACGTTTTGAACTGTCAATAAAATGGCGCCAATCATCTTTAGTGTATTCAGGCAAACCCATTTTTTCTAAGAGCCCTTTTATATTGTTACAGAATACCAAGTCATTTTCCTGAGCGAAAAAATGCTGCAGATCCTTATCTCTTTTACGATAAAATGTAATATTAGTACCTGGACAAAGTAGATTTTTTTCTTTTAATCTGGATGCAAGTAATTCAACGGATTCCTTTGAGAGATTCGTTTAGTTCTTTTAGTTAGAAACACTGGGGAGTTGCTAAATCTGCTTCAAATTCGCTGTCGTTTTCTGATTGAATTCTTTGAACTTCGTCAGACGTTGATATTTCTGTATGATCTTCTGTCAGTTCGGGTAGACTGCTGAATTGATGGAACGGGTATTTCTTCCAAATGCGCTACAGGCCTTCTTGCAGAATCTAGATCAGGATATGTGCATTTGTGTCTATTGTTTCTATTTATGCTTTTAATATTAACGAGACAAAAATAGCAGTCGTCATGATGGTTTCGCGGTTCTCTCCAAACTATCGGTACACCAAACTTTAGGCACTTCCTTTTTCCAGTTGTCCACTAAGCTCGTTTCACAACGTCAGAAATCGTTTTTCTGCTCTCTTTCAAAGTGTCTTCACCACACACATAACAAAAAACATCGGGATGATTTACACAGGTACGTCTGCTTGTGGATGCCATTGTTTCAGTTTAGTGTCTTGATACTACAAAACGACCAAAATTTACACAAAATGATAGCACAACTTTACTTCTGAAAACTCAGTAATATACTAAATCGAGTACAGCCAAGCAGGTATAGAAGGATCGGGTTATAGGCAATTACAGATATAAAAGTAATTAAGAGCAGTGTATTGAGTAGTTCCTAGTATAGGTCAGTGACAATTCCAGGTATCCATTTGGTTAATTAGATTCTGGGAAATTTCTATTTTGACGATTAAGTACATATGTATCTCTTTATTTGTTGTCCTTTATTAGAAAAAAATGTCAATTAACCTGTACCTTGTATCTCAAAAACTAGAACTGATAGAAAAAATCTGGTAGCATTTTTGGAATCAGCACATTAAAAACATCTAAAATCAGATGTTAGATTTCCGGCACCAATTTTTGTTTTCATTTTGTTACCCTGTGTTATGAGTGTTCAAGGGACTAGCGTCCGGGTAGGTCCGATAGTGTAGCAAATTGTAAACGTGAGCAGTTCACTGATACAGTGTGAGTGTTTATAGCTAAAATTTCACCTCCAGTGAACATATTTATTTAACCTTTAACTGGATAAGTGAATATACTTAAAGTCCATAACGATTTTTCGAGAGGAGACGAGACAAGGTCCTGGTCTCGTTTATTTCGACCAAAATTTCGAGCTTAGCAATTTTAATTTTGATATTTTTTCCAAACAACGGACCGTTTATAAAAGATTGGAGCTCGAACATAACTTCAATACGTAAAACGCGTATACAAGACACTTTGCTTCTAGTGATATTTTTTTTCTGAAGCAAGCTATACTTTTCTGTAACAATCATTTCGTTGCGATCACAGATGAGTGTTCTCTGTATTTTGCAAACCGATGCGACGACGCCAAAAAGCTTTTAAAGATTTATATGCAAACATCGTCTCGTTAATAGATTATACTTACTTGTAATCGCTTGTGTTAATTGATTTGATCGATATTCTAATTAATCTATAGTGTTTGCTCCTCAGGTTATTTGAGTTTGCTTACTAGGCAAAAAGCTAATTACTTGGAAGGCTTAGATTTTAACTCAGAGCTCCTGTGCACCTTTTTTTTTAAATTTGTAATCGAAAAAGTACTCCTGAGCACCTTTTTTTTGTCAATATGTGATACAAATTCAATTCCGCACGGAAAAACTGACTGAAGCTTTACAAATTAATGTGTCCAATTAATTCGCTTGATGCACTGGAAAAAAATTTAGAAAATATAGTTTATAAACAAATAATCGGTTACGTAGAATATGATGGTTTATTAACAGATAAGCAATTGGGATTTTGTTAAATAAGAACGAATTGAATAAATAACAAAAAACGCAAAATCCAGCAATTCGAATTATTTTGAGGTGTAATCGGTATACATCAATTAGATCAATGCTTGAATGCTTACAGTAGTTACCGGTAATCGAATACATACGGTTTAATATTTTAGTCTTTATTTTAAAAATAAACATTGGCCATTCGCCATCTTATTTGAAAAACAGCAATGGCGGCAACCGCTACTTCACCAGGAAAAATAAACAAACACACATCTAACAAGATTTATTATATATCTCTTAAAAGTTTAGTTTTTACATTCATGTATTCACCTAATTGGTAAAAAATAAACTGTACATCTCAAATAAATATTTTACTTGACCGTTGGCGGCATGTCTTTTTAAAACTTTTAATCGAACTTTATTATAACAACTATAACAGTGGCGCAAACCGTTTTGACTTTGCCGGAGGTGCTATGCTTAGTTTACGATTTTCCTACTATGTTGCCATGACAAAGCGTATCCGATGACGTCGAGCCCAGCGCCATACAACGCTCTCGGTGAATTGCAGGCGCAGTACACTACACCCACGTGTCGTTCAGTTTGAGGTGGTTGTTAAATGTTCACTTTTATTTTCGCGGATTTCGCTGCAACCGGTCAGTTCCTTTACAGTTAACTTGACTGTTTTGTATTATATTTATTTATAGTGTTGTTACAACTTCAAATTCGAAGTTAGTAAATGTGAGTGTTCAAGACTGGAATAAATTAAAAGACGTCTTTGAATTTATTACAAACTGTGACCAATCTGATGAAAAATCAATACGCCTTGCGAAAGGACTTTTAGGTGAGATGAACAATTTTGAATTCACGTTTCTGTCATTAGTATTTATTGACATTTTCTCAATCATTTTGCATATCCAATATAAAACGCTGACGTGAGGCGCTCTGTAAAAAAGGAATGAACATTTTTTTAATACCATGTTTGATAAAGCAAATTCTATTACAGAAATAAATCATTACGAACGTGAGCTTGCTAAGCTTTCACCTGAAGAAATTAGGGCTAAGTATAGAACCCTTTTTTATGAAATACTGGACCATATGTTAATGGAAATGACACTAAGATTTCAAGACTGTGAAAAACTTACATTCTCATGTTTTTTTATTTATTTTTTATTTATACATACACTGTCTTACAGGACTACGTGCCAGTTACAAAACAGCAACTACATATATAAAAATAGTTTTAGCAAAATTAAATACTTAAATAATAGGAAGAAACAAAATACAATTTAAACAATAAACATCAACAGTATACAAATGAAAAAAAAACAGGAAATATAAAAATAAGAACAAAAAACTAGTGGTAAAAATGTCTTTTGATCGTGCCCAGGTTACAATTAAAAATCTCATATGAATTTTTGTGATTATTATAGTTACTACACATTCGGTTAATTGGTGAAAACTTGTAAATGTTTGTCCTACAAGGGGGTAAATAAAAAGTATCAGAGCTACGAAAGTTTAGCGTAGGAACGCGAAAATTTAATTTTGACAATAGTTCCTCGGAAATAATTCTGTTGTTAATAAGTTTATGGAGAAATAGCTGGGAAGAATATACACGTCTCTCGTCAAGGCTGATAAGCGAAAACCGATGCAGCAACTGATCGTGGGGAAAACCTCCAATTGGGTAAGCTCTATCAGCTCTAAACCACAATGCTTTGGCAAATCTCCTCTGTACTAACTCGATACAATCTATATGGACTTTATAAAAAGGACACCAAATTATTCACGCATATTCCAGTTTAGACCTTACTAAAGAGAAATACAACGTTTTTACAGGCAAAATAGTTTGAAAGTCTCGAGTCGTTCATAGAATAAATCCAAGAAGCTTAAGGCTGATTGATACTAAGTCAGTCATGTGGGGTACAAAGGAAAGTGTTTTATCAAAAACAACACCCAAGTCTTTAAAAACATCCGGACGAGTAAGGGTAACACCAGTGATAATATAATTAAAGTTAATAGCGGTATTTTTTGTCGTAAATGTCATAACATTGCATTTAGACACGTTTAAATCCAGACGATTCACAATACACCAATCATGCAAAATGTCAAGGGTTCGCTGTAACTCAAGGCAATCATTTACAGAGGATATATTCGAGAAAATTTTTACATCGTCTGCATAAAGCAGACAGTGGGTCGAAAGATTGTCAACAATATCGTTGATAAATAGGGTGAACAAGAGGGGACCTATTATAGATCTCTGGGGAACTCCTGATGTTGCCAAATATTCGCTCGACTTGGCCCCACCATAAGCTATGAACTATTTTCTATTTTGTAGATATGATGTAAAAAATAATATAAAATTGTCAAAGAATCCAAAATGTTGTAGTTTTTGCAGCAGAATCAAGTCGATCAAATGCTTTGGAAAAATCAGTGTATATGACATCCGTTTGTCCACTTTGATATATTCCCTAAGCCAGAAACTGAGTAATACAAACCAAGGTGAAATTAGATTTTTAAGTTTGCATCAAATATTATCATGAAGGAGTATTTCAAAGACTTTGGAAAAATTAGCGATGATAGAGATGGGTCTAAAATTGGTAATGTCTAGTTTGTCACCTTTTTCATAGGCCGGACAGACCTTTGAACACTTCCAAACATCTGGCATTGAACAATTTGTTAGACACTTATTAAAAATTATTGAGAGAGGATAAGAAAAAATATCTGTAGAATCTCGGACAATTAAAGCTGGAACATCGTCTGGGCCAGTAGTCAGCTTGAGCTTTATTCGCATTATTGCACTAAAGACATCAGACACATTAAAATTAGAAATATTTATATTTAAATTTGAAAACATAGGTGACAAAGTTATGCGTAAATTAGAGGGAACAAGATAAGAGCTACCAAAAAAACACAATTTCATCAGCTGTGGAAAGGATTGAGTCATTAAAACGCATTCCCCTTGTTATACCTGATGATCTCCTTCTAGAGGCAGCAAATGACCAGAATTTGTTAGGATCTAGGCGAACATCGTCTTCAACCTGTTGAATATAATTTTTATAGGCAGTATCAATATCTATTTTCAGCTCATGCCTTAACCTGGAGAAGGAGTCATATTCTAGTTTACTTCCAGTTCGCTTATACTTCCTCCAGTGAATAGGCTTAAGTCTAATTCTGCGCCTAATATCAGCATCAAACCAAGGTGGGTAAATACCTCGATTTGCAGCCCTATTCTTAGGTACACACAGCTCAAACACAGAGTACATTTTAGCGTAGAATTGTTTACAGCACTCTTCAGTGTCGTTCACTTGCTCAGGCAAAGACCAGTCGATGTTAAATAACATTTCATACATAAGAAAAAAATCAGCCTTTCTAAAATTATAAGCCTCAGAATTGTAAATAAATTGACGTATGTAAATTTAATTGGTTGTAATAATGATTGATTATTGTAGTTATTAGTTTTTTGAGCTATTAAGAAGGAGTTTATAAAATTCCTTGTTCCTGCGGTAAAATGTATATAGGTGAAACTGGGCAGTCTGTGTCTACGAGACTTAAGGAACATGAACGATGTATAAGAAACAAATTGTTCAAACCGCTGTCGCAAACACCAGCACTCAACAGGACAAACGATTAACGTAAAAGATACCAAGGTTCTTGCATCAGTCTCGGGTTATTACAAAATGAAAAATTAAAGAATCTATTGAAATTATCAAGCACTTTGAAAATTTCAATAGGGATCCGGACTACATGCTACATCAGGCGTGGAAACCAATCATCAGTGAGTCACGCGCCGGTGGACACATGACCTTTTACAGTGAAGATCCCTGAAGATGCCTCGTGCAATCGTAAGCGAAACGTTGAGAAGAAGTGAAATTTTGACACCATCTAAACCCAAGAACCATGATTTCTTTTGAATGTTCAGGATAAGTTTCCTGGCTTTGGATGGGGCGCATTTGTGCTGAAATTCCCGTTCAGGCGTATAACTTTCTTTAAATTTCTTTTTAGAAATCTTATAATTAATAAAAATGCGGATTAAATTAGGTTAAGATTGGTTAGGTTTGCTGTAAAGAAAGCGCGCCGATAAAATTTTGAGTCTGTATTAATAAAAAGATTTTTTACCTATTTTGTTTTGGTACTTAAGTTAGCTCATAAAACTATTATTAAAGCCACAAATCATCATCGCCATAAAAACACACCTCGAAACATCGATTAGATTTGAAATACGCGAGCACTTTAAAGTGTTGCGATATAAGATCCGAAGGCGATTGAAGGTCTCGTGTCATCATTTGGAATGTTCGTTAGAAAAGTCGGTTATGATGGTAAAGTACAATATTCATTCTTATACAACTTCCATTAGTTATGACATCGAATTTTAGAATTTGCGTGAGTTCTTACTTCCCTCGTAAAAGGAAAGTATTGTAATCGTGACAAAATCACCCACCCTCCGAGATTTTTTCAGATTTTGACATTTCAGGTTCCCGAGATGCCGAAAAACATGTTTTTTAAATTCCGACGGTCTGTCTGTCTGTCTGTCTGTTCACTGTAGAGCTAAAAAATTACTCACCCGATTGACTTAAAATTTTGGACAAAAATTAAGAGTTATATGCGAATGACATGGTAACAGTGGCGGTTCTTCCGTAGGGTCATTTGGTCAATGACCCCAAAAATAAATTATTCGTTTGACCGTCCCTCCTAATAGTTGTAATAAAAAGCGAACCTTGGGAAAAGTTACACTATTAGCCGCGCGCGGCGGTTCGAATGGTCCCGTTGCGTTCCTTAGACATAATAAAATACGCTTTACTAAGCTATGCTGAGCAGTCCAAATTGCCCTGATTACCTTGAAGCTTGACGAAAGTACCCGACGATTTTACAGCTTCAGAGCGGCAGCCGAACGTGATAGCAAATGAAATATGAAATCCCGATTTGGGTCTCTTCTCATAATTCCATCGATCGGTCGCGGCATGCGGAAGTTCTATTGTTCAGATGTCGCGCGGTGGATACTCTAACTCGATATTGTTTTGGACGTTTTTAATTAATGAAAATTAATTTATAATTTGTTTTCTGTAATACAGGGTGTCCCGAATTGCAGTGTCCAAACTTTAACAGCGCATTCTGCATTCAAAATAAGCCCTAATTTTCTATATAAACATATATCGGCAAATGCTTCGTTTTCGATATACAGTGTGTTAAAGTTTTAAGAAAAAAATTGTTATTTAGTCATAACTTTTTTAGTACTTGAGATATTGTTATTAAATTTGGTAAACAGCATTTGAGTAACAAAAGGCATTTTTTGATTTGAAATGTTTTTTAATTCTTTATCAGTGGCGTCCGTACAGGATTTTTTATTGAATATTCTTAAAGAAAAAATGGTACGCTACTGCTTTTTCTGAAAACAAAAATCATTCCTAAAATCCCCACTCAGTTTGGAGCAAATTTGATCTCTTGCCTTTTTTTCGTGCGATGCAAGGATTTCGAGTTAAAAACTAAAAACTATTTTTTTGTATGGCGTAGTTAAAATTTCCATTATTGTTAATTATTTCAGTGGCAAAACCTTTAACATCTTGGTATGCCATGATTGCATTCTTGTGACAATTGAACAATTGCTAGTTTCGTCTTTAAAGTGTGACATTTGAGTTTTTAGAGTAAATAAATGTCAGGTACATTACACTTTATACAAAAAGGTAATTATCAGTCTAACTAGTGATTTCAAAATGGTGTTATTCAGTAACTTTGAGTATGCTGATTTTCATTTCGTTTATGGTTTCTGTAATGGAAATGCAAATGCAGCAGTACGGGAATACCAACGAAGATTTCCAAATAGAAGATTAACTTGCAAACAAGTTTTCATTAAAACGCATTTAATGTTTAGGAATTTTGGACTCAAAAAGAATCCGAGAAACGAAGGTAGGAGAAATGAACAATATCGAAACGTAATTTTAAATAAGTTTGACAACGATAGGACATTAAGCCTACGAAGAGCAGCTCATAATTTACAAGGCCACGCAGTTTTTGGTTCTAAAAATAAGGTTCATCACGTTTTGAGGAAAGATCACAGGAAGCCATTTCAGATGCAGCCAGTTCAAAACTTACAACCTGGGGATGCCGAAAAACGTGTCAGTTTTTGCAATTGGTTTTTGCGCCAAATAGAGGAAGACGAGAACTCCTCAAAAAAAATTTTATGGACTGATGAAGCCACATTTAGCGACTCAGTAAAATTCCATAATTTACGAATCTGGAGCCATGACAATCCACGTGTTGTACAAATAGAGCATTTCAGCAAGAATTTTCTGTTAATGTTTGGTGTGGTGTAATACATGAAATTTTTTGCGGGTCCCATATTCTACTACCACGCCTAGATAGACAGTTATTTAATGATTTTCTGCAAAATGAGTTATTTCAATATCCAGAAAATATTCCTCTAAATCTTAGAAACGAATTCTGGATTCAAATGGACGGGGCTCCCGCGCATTTTGCACTTGTAAATCGCGAGTGGTTAAATAATAATTATCCAGAACGGTGGATTGGACGATTAGGAGTTACAGCCTGGCCACTACGTTCCCCTGACGTCACACCTGTCGATTTCTTTGTGTGGGGTTATTTGAAAAATTTAGTTTATTCGAGACCGGTTCATACAACAGAAGAACTGATTCTAAGGATAGAGCAAGCCTGTGAAACTTTGCAAGCCAATATGAATTTTATACGCCATGCCACTGACACAGTTAAGAGCAGATGCCGAAAATGTGTCGAAGTTAGAGGAGCTCATTTTGAGCAATTATTGAGAATTTTAAGGCCCACATTAATCCTTAATGATATTTAAAGTGCTCTATAAATTTTTTTCACGATCTAAGTTAATAAAAGTTATGAATTCTAGTTTTTGTAAAATTAATTACGAACTTAGTTAATAAAGAGTAGTTTCTGTAAAATGAAGTATCATCTTCAAAATTGAATTAATTCTAATTACCGTTTTACAAAATGAATCGACGATTTTAGAATTATAAACTCATCTGTCATACTTTAAAGACGAACCTAGCAATTGTTCAATTATCATAAAAATGCAATCATGGCATACCAAGAGTCGACAATGAAGGAATGATGGTAAGTACCAAGGACATTAGATTTTAATAGGTTGCCTGCTAACTTCTACGATGTCACCCTGATAATCCAAACATAATGCAAATCTTCATTACAACGGGTCGATGACGTCATCTCTCCTTAGTTGTCAGACAAGCTTTTATTTTAGAAACCCTACATACGTTGTTCAGAAATTATGAACTCACCCGGAATGCATGAAATAAATATCGGAAACCAAATAATTTTAAAAACTTGTTACAATCCCACCTTAAAGGTTTTGCTACTGAAATTAACAATAATGGAAATTTTAACTACGCCATACATAAAAATGGTTTTTAGTTTTTTACTCGAAATCCTTACGCCGCACGAAAAAAAGACAAGGAATCAAATTTGCTCCAAACTGAGTGGGGATTTTAGGAATGATTTTTGTTTTCAGAAAATGCAGTAGAGTACCATTTTTTCTTCAAGAATATTCAATAAAAAAATCCCGTATGGACGCCACTGATGAAAAATTAAAAAATATTTTAAATCAAAAAATGCCTTTTGTTACTCCAAGGCTGTTTACCAAATTTAATAACAATATCTCAAGTAATAAAAAAGTTATGACTAAAAAACAATTTTTTTCTTAAAACTTTTAACACCCTGTATTTCGAAAACGAAGCATTTGCCGATACATGTTTATATAGAAAATTAGGGCTTATTTTGAATGCAGAATGCGCTGTTAAAGTTTGGACACTGCAATTCGGGACACCCTGTATATATTTTTTATTTTTATGATTCATGGTTGAGTTGGAAATATACAGGAAATAAAATGTTGGTAGTGACTAGTGCAAAAAAATAAACAACTAAAAAGTGCTTACGAACTTAATATTGCAACAATAACCAATTTCAAGGTGGTCTATGTTTGAGTTGTGAATGTAGATGAAATAAAATGTGAGTGGTGCAAAAAATTAAACAACTAAAGAACTTAGTATACGACAATCTAGTAAGGACAAAAATAAAGAGGTTCATCGAAACTTTCGCACAAGTATGTACGATTTAGCTAACTGGATATGTAGTTGTGAAGTCTCTAACTCATTTTACTATTAGGTTTGTTTTTTGTTTTCTAAGGACTCGTCGGACTCATTATGGTGCAAGATAGACTATCCGCTTTATCAATGTTAAGTATCGAGAAATCGTTTATAAAGGCGCGTATAAACTTGAGCAAAGTATCGTCGGTTTTTGGTAAAGATCAAATAATATTGTCGCGCAAATTTGCTCAGTTTGGACGACGCCTTTGCAGAAGCAGATTATGTATACGAAAATGCCTTGATTTTTAACGTAAATAATTAAATTGCAAATATTTTTGAAAATGGAGTGGAGTAATGAAAAAGTCTCCAACTTATCGACGAATATGAAAAGTACCCTATATTGTGGGACGCCAAACATCCTCTTCATTTTTCAAGGACGAAAAAAGCAGATGCATGGGAAAGTATTGCCCATAATTTAAAAATGCAATAACTTGATGAGATACAAAAAATTAACAGTCTTTTGGGATCTTTTCGTAGAGAAAAGGCAAAGGGCAAAAAAACAATTGGAGCAGGAAAAGGTACGTATTAAATTATTTATTTTGTACAGGGTGATCAGTTAAGGGTAGCAAGCGGTGATATCTCATAAGATATTGGTTGTATAGATTTGAGAAAAAAAAATCATAATAAAAGTCGCCAAGAGAAATTGCTGAATATTATTTTCGAGTTTGTCAAACGTCCGCTAGAGGGCGTAACAACCAACACCAAGTAGAAAAATGGGGTTTTTATAGAATTTTGCGTAATGAAAATATATCCATGATATCATTTTCATATTTAGTGACCATTTCCCTACACTTTTTGTCTAAAATGTTTTGTTCTATATATCAAAATAAAGCGGTGGGGGAAGTTCAATTGTTTTTTCAAACAAACCAAGATGTCTCCCGTTTCTTTTGACCGATTTTATCAAACTTAGGCTCATATGAAAGAGCATAATTTGCACTACAAAACGCTTATTTGGTTTTAAATTTTTGACTTTTGCTGGCGTCGCTAGATGGCGTTAACTGAATTAGTAGCATATTTTTTAGTTTTTTCAAAAAAAAACAAATGTAATGGTATATTCATTTTTACATATTTTAAAAGGGATAAATTTCTCTATAACTTAATGAAAATAATTTATCATCTACCTTTTTTTGAACCGTTGATATTGACCAAAATATTATTTTATTTTATTAAAAAATGGCACGCCACTGCTTTTTGTCAAAATAAAAATCATTTTCGTAATCACTTATTAGTTGCTAACAAAAAGAACCTCTTGACTTTTTTTCGTTAGATGAACGGTTTTGGATTGAAAAAATAAGATGTTTAACAATGAAAAATCTTAATAAAACTGTCCAACAACAGCAGGAGCAATAACACTAAAAACAAGAACATGGAACTTTAAAAATAAACGTTAAAAATAAATTAATAGTTTTGTCGTAAATGTTCAAAATGTTGTCCATTATTTTGAATGCACTGGTCCAATCTCTTCTGGGTGGAGTTGACAGCTGTCTCAATTTCCGCTCTTGGTATAATATCTATGGCGTTTTGAATTCGGACTATCATGTCTTCTCGAGTAGTTGGTCGAGTTTTATACACCAAATCCTTTATTCGGCTCCACAGATAAAAATCAAGGCAGGTTAAATCGGGGGACCGTGGTGGCCAGAAAAATAGACTGCCTCTACCAATCCAACGGTTAGGAAAATCCCTGTTCAAAAAAATCTTGCACATTTCGTGAATAATGTGCCGGGCATCCGTCTTGTTGAAACCACATGTTTCTTCTTACTTGTAAAGGCACATTTTTTTCAAATACATGTCACCGGTTAGATTGCCATTAAAGATGTGCGGACCGATAATAGCACCATTAATAACACCGCACCAAACGTTGACGCTCCATCGACCCTGCTGATAATCTTCACGTAACCAGTGTGGATTAGTGTCCGACCAGTAATGCACGTTATGAAGATTTACCCTGTCATTACTGCAAAACGATGCTTCGTCTGTCCACAATATTTGTGACAAAATATGATGGTTTTCCCTAATGAAGTCTCTAAGCCATAGCAGTAATCGAGCCTACGTTCAAAGTCAGTGTCATCTAGGGCTTGATGAATCACGATGTGATATGGATGCATTTTAAAATCCATTAATATTTCTTGCACTGAGCCATAGGATATTCCTAAATCTCTGGAGATCTCTCTTATGCTTAAATGGGGGTCTGCATGAATATAAGCCAACACATTTATAATTTTATCTTCTCTTCTTACTCTACGATTTCTTCTCAAAGTTGGAGTTGGTTGCACTTGGCCATGTTGCCTTAAACGTAACGCTGAACGATGAAAAACCATTCTCGAATGGTGTCTTCGGAGGGGATAACGCAGTGCATACTGCCTAGAAGCAATCGCCGCATTTTCAAAACATTGAAAATAAATTCTCAACATATCAAAGGCTTCTTCATTCGTAAAAGGCATGATTTGTTGTAAAAATACTTTTTACATAACATCAAATTAGATGTCAATAGCAGGAACTATCAAAATGAATATCAACGTGATTGACAATTTGGTGTTTTGTTTCTTAACGTAGATCATGGCCTGCTTCGCTTAAATGCGATGTTAGTTAAGTTTGATTTTGAATTTAATTTATGAAATAATAATAATTATTAATAATAAATTATGAACTAAAGCATTCTCTCGCTAATTAAATGATTATTAATGATAAAAATAATAGGTAATAATTTTATTATTGTGAGATGTAATATTTAAAAATAATTTTGAACCTTATAGTTATCAATGTTAAACATCTTATTTTTTCAATCCAAAACCGTTCGTCTAACGAAAAAAAGTCACGAGGTTCTTTTTGTTAGCAACTAATAAGTGATTACGAAAATGATTTTTATTTTGACAAAAAGCAGTGGCGTGCCATTTTTTAATAAAATAAAATAATATTTTGGTCAATATCAACGGTTCAAAAAAAGGTAGATGATAAATTATTTTCATTAAATTATAGAGAAATTTATCCCTTTTAAAATATGTAAAAATGAATATACCATTACATTTGTTTTTTTTTGAAAAAACTAAAAAATATGCTACTAATTCAGTTAACGCCATCTAGCGACGCCAGCAAAAGTCAAAAATTTAAAACCAAATAAGCGTTTTGTAGTGCAAATTATGCTCTTTCATATGAGCCTAAGTTTGCTAAAATCGGTCAAAAGAAACGGGAGACATCTTGGATTGTTTGAAAAAACAATTGAACTTCCCCCACCGCTTTATTTTGATATAATATAGAACAAAACATTTTAGACAAAAAGTGTAGGGAAATGGTCACTAAATATGAAAATGATATCATGGATATATTTTCATTAGGCAAAATTCTATAAAAACCCCATTTTTCTACTTAATGTTGGTTGTTACGCCCTCTAGCGGACGTTTGACAAACTCGAAAATAATTTTCATCAATTTCTCTTGGCGACTTTTATTACGATTTTTTTTTCTCAAATCTATACGACCAATATTTTATGAGATATGGCCCCTCGCTACCCTTAACTGATCACCCTGTACATGATTATTTTTGTAAGGATCATTCAACGTGGAGGTAACAGGATTCTACTTTTGAAGTTTCCGACATTTCTTTATTAAACGAAAGGAATCATAGCAATACACTTGTTACATGCATTTTGATGAAAATAAATATAGTCCATAATTATTTTAATATTCTATTTTACTTGTATTTATCTATTAATATGTAATTATACATGACATTTTTTGTTGTCATTAAAAAAAATGTAATGTACAGGCTCACTTTTTATTTATTGACACCCCTCTACAGAGTTAATTTGAAGATTTATCAATAAGTTGTTAATAGCAAAGTTTAAAGACTTTTTGTTACCCACCCGAATATCTTTTTTGAAAAAAAAAAACAAATGGCTATCGGATATGTCAACTTAATAAAATCATGACGTTTTTTAAATAGGTCATGCATAGTACATTTAGGACCAACTATATTTATCAAGATTTTAAAATCTTTCGAAGACATACGAACAAAATTTTGAAATTCTCCGTCTACCTCTTGAAATTTTAGTTGTCTTAATAATGCGGATCCGCCGTATTCTTGCCTGTTTCTAATTAATTGTGTAACCCACCATCTCTTATCACGCTTTTTCTTTTGTTTTAGTATAGAATGCAATAAAATATATGCAGAATTTGCTATGCAGATTTGTTTTCTTGACATCGTGAACTGAACTGAAAGAGCAATCGGAGCACAAATTTAGGCGAAAAAAGTTGTTTTGAAAAACGACAATACCAATACTCCGCACGAATGTTTGTGCGCGCATACCGTTCGTGCGCGAAAACTTGCTCAAGTCAGTACGCACCTTAAAAGGAATGTGCGTGCAATTTATAACGAACGTGTCATTCAGCATTTTTCCAATTCTAAAGAACGAAGAGTAGACCTGAACTTCAAGAGAATTTAAAGCTCAATTCAAAGATAAGATATTTATTTTATTTTAAGTATGCCTATTTTTAAATTTGTTATTGACCTCCCAATATAATTCACCACGAACCGTCATTGCATGGTAACATTTCGGTAAAAATCCAATATGACAAAACAAAATGGCCGCCTAATGAAATGTTAAAAAAAAGTGATTACTAAAAAACTGCTTATCCAATGTATCTCAAATTTTACACAAAAATCAAGTATTATGTAGGAATTAACTGTAAGATTTTGGTATGAATCCAAGATGGTGGAACAAAATGGCGGTTTAATAAAGTATTTAAAAATTCAGTCTGAAAAAACTACTTAATGGACTGATTTCAAATTGTATGCCATAACTAATTGTGGTATCGAGATGAAGTAGTAAAAGTGTGGTATTAATTTAAAATGTCGGAACAAAATGGCGGCCAAATAAAATGTTTGTAATCGTGAAAAAAACAATCTTTCAGGATATAAATATTTCAAGTTTTAGAGTCCCTAGAGCAGGGGTGCTCAAACGGTCGATCGCGAGTGCTTTTTGAATAGATCTCGAGAAGAAAAATTTTTTTAATAAGTAGGTACTTAACTAGACTACAAAAATGTATTACGTAATAAAATAACACTCTGCTAGCGGTAAAAGGCGGTTTTATCAAAGGAACGCGCGGTACTTGTCAAAGAAAAGCTGCGTTTTTTATTCTTGCCGCTTTTCTAGAAATTTCGGGCGGCGCGTTTGACGGGAATACTCCAGACTTTCGTTCACGCCGATATAAATGTTGCGCCTGCAGGAATTGGAGTCATTCTGAATTGCAACTTGAAGGCAATACTACGTCGATACCAAGTTTATTATTAAATAGTACAAAATGAGTGCAGCGAAGAAATCTAAAACGTATCATTTTAATAACGATTGGGAGGAGGAATTTTTTTTTTGTATGCTGAAGGATAAGCGCATTTGTCTTATTTGTCGTGGGTCAGTTGCAATACCTAAGCGTGG
This sequence comes from Kuschelorhynchus macadamiae, assembly GCA_030620095.1. Lineage (NCBI taxonomy): Eukaryota > Metazoa > Arthropoda > Insecta > Coleoptera > Curculionidae > Kuschelorhynchus > Kuschelorhynchus macadamiae. The sequence continues at coordinate 1,774,571 of JAUTXW010000565.1, read as the reverse complement.
TAACTTAGAGAGGTATCATAAAACGGTTCATAAAAACTATGAAAAGGATTTTCCGCCACAGAGTGAATTAAGAAAACGAAAAGTACGTGATTTGATATCTTGTTTGAAAAAAGAACAAACCATGTTCACAAGACCAGCCAAACAATCAAAAGCTGCTTCAATCGCGTCATTTAAAATATCTCATATATTGGAGAAACACAAGAAACCATTCGAAGATGGATCGGTTGTGAAAGAAGCATTTATTGAAGCAGGCGAGACTTTATTTGGAGATTTTAAAAATAAAACAGAAATTATGTCTGCTATTAGAGAACCTCATGAGTCAGGACATGGCAGATAAACTAAAAAATGATATCATGGAATGTACATACTTTTCTTTACAGTTCGACGAATCTACCGATATGACAGACACTGCCCAGCTGTGAATTTTTATTAGGATGGTATTCAATGACATGTTGGCTAAGGAAGAATTTTTGAAGATATATATGACGTTTTCTTCAATTTTGTAAAAAATTACAAGCTACCAATATATAAATTAGTGTGCATTACAACCGATGGAGCACCAGCAATGACTGGAAACAAAAACAGTTTTGTGGCATTGTGTCGAGCTAATGAAGATTTCCCTTCATTTTTTTCAATCCATTGCATTATACATCAACAAGTTTTGTGTTCAAAAGTTTTAAACATGGAGGAAATTATGGGCATTGCAACAAAAATTGTGAATTCCATCCGTGCACGTAGCTTGCAACGGCAGCTCTTTAAGCTGCATTTGAAAGATAGGGAGTCGGCTGAACACACTGATTTAGTTCTTCACACAGACGTCAGGTAGTTGAGTCGCGGAAAATTCCTAGAAAGGTTTCAAGAATTATTGCCCGAAATAACAGCTTTTCTAGACGAAAGACGTGATGACACTCAGATGTTGAAAAACGAAAAATGGCTGACTGATTTGGCATTTTTGACTGACATAACAATGAACTTAACACCATTAACTTGGAGCTTCAAGGTAAAAGAAAAACTGTTATTGAGATGATTAGCGCAGTAAATGCATTCAAAAGTAAATTGCAACTTATGATAGATGAACTGAAAAGAAAAGATCTGAAACATTTCCCGTCTTTGAAAGCAAGGATTCCTCAGTTGAATTATGATACGTATGAGGCTGAATTATCAAATATTTTGGGACAATTCGAAATGCGTTTTTATGATTGTAGTAAATTGGCAAATGTAGCATCATTTATGAGTTATCCTTTTTCATGTAAAAATATTGTGAAATTAGCTACTGAAATAGCAAGTAGTTTAATATGAACTGATGTTCTGTTGAAAATGACTTGGTGCAGATTATATCAGATATACATTTCAAAGCAACAGCATCTGATACAAATTTCTGGTGTTTTATATCTGAAGATAAATATCCGAATCTAAGGCAAATCGCCCTTCAACTGACAGCAATGTTTGGGTCAATTTACTTGTGCGAGTCTGCATTTTCTGAAATGAAGATAATTAAGTCAAAAAATCGCAATCGACTAACTGACGATCATATGTCATCATGCTTGCGATTAGCACTCAGTGGTTACGTACCATCTTATGAAAAGTATGCTGAGGACATGCAGTGCCACGCTTCAACATCCAAAGTCACTCCTTAGTTAAGTTTAACACCATATGTAACTCTTTTGTTTTGTAACAACCAATAAACTCGCAATTTTGGATAACTATGAGTTTTTTCATTGATATTGTAGAGAAGAACCCAACTAAACCTAACCCAAACCTTGACTAAAATAATGTATATTGTGCGGAAAGCTAATATCTATATATGCTACGGTATACCCTACTTAGGTAGGTAGGTAGGTTGTATGTATCGTGTATGTACGACAACCCTGCATCACACATACTTGCAGCCTCTCAGAGTCGATTGTAAGTAGTCTAAAAATATTGAGGTAGATCGCCAGCAGTTCAAGTTTGAGCACCCCTGCCCTAGAGATATTATGTATTCCGATTCCTTAACGTTGGAGCTTTCTAGGTCTATACAGAAGTTACAAAATAAATATATAAGATTTTCATTCAATGTTATATATCGGAACCATATTACGCCTTATTTAAATCGAAATTCCATGCATTTTAAAAATGAAGAGACGTAGAAAATTGCATATGTACACTGTGTCCCAGATTGCTTGTAATCACAGGGTTTCTCGGAAACCAGCAGAGATATAACTTTGCGGTTTTCGCGACCCTGTGTCACTTTTTCGAGAAACTTTGAATGCCGCAAACAGAATTGTGCCACATCGTTTCGTTCCCGAGATACAGGGTGAAATAGAGATTTTGCGCTTTTGGGGGTGGTATCATATTTCGGACACTCTATCAGATAGAGAAAAGGTAAAAACTGCTATGGATAGATATTTTTACGTAGAATCCAGTGTTGTAGTCGCACAAATTTTTAGACAACCCGTTTTTGAGATATAGCCCAAACTTAGTATTTTTTAAATGGGACACCCTGTATTTTTTTATTTCAAAAAATTCGCTTTTTTTTTCTCTTTAAAATGATATGTCACACTATGCACTTTTGACGTAAACTAAACCTTATAAACGCTATATTAAAAGAAAAACGTAAGTTGGCCATGGAAATATGGGTAGATATTAAAAGTGTCCAGAAACAAAATTAAACAACATAAAAAATTAATAACCATTTTTTTACTATGAAATAAATAAACTTATATCTTGATAAACTTAATCACAATACTAAACAAATTCTACATAACTAGAAAAACTGTTCAAAATGGCCGCCCCCCTCATAATTGGCACACAGTGCGAATTCTTCTTAGAGCGTTTATCATTATTATAGGTCTATCTTCCAATGATCTAAATGCCTGAATGGTTGCGTTTTGCCGCTGTTCCATCGTATTGACTGGATTCAGGTAAATTTTGTTTTTTAAGTAAGACCAAACGAAAAAATCTAATATTGAGAGGTCTGGCAACCTAGCAGGCCACCTTACTGGTCCATTTGCACCAATCCAGCGATCGTGAAAATTTTCAAATAGAAATGGCCTTATAATTTGCGCATTGTGGGCAGGAGCACCGTCCTGCTGAAAGTAAATATTGTGCAGATTTGCTAGCGGCAAGTTATCCAATAAATCCGGTAGTATTTGATTTAAAATTGCTAGATATCTATCTGCTGTTAAATTGTTAAATGTAATCTTTGTTCCCAATATAAAGCAAGCGACGCTAAACCCAAACCTTCCTTGCTGCTGACGTTTTCTTGTTAAAAATTGGTTTTCCGTATACCAGTGCCTATTATTATGCCTGTTAAAAATACCACTACAACTTATATAGGCTTCGTCGGACCATATAACCTTGCTACCGAAGTCAGGGTCATTTTGGGTTTTTTGAAGATACCAGTTACAAAAATTTAGACGCCTTTCTGCATCTCCAGGATGCAATTGTTGTACTACATTTACTTTATAAGGCTTATATTTATGTTTTCTTAATATCCTTTGCATTTGTGATTTTGACACCCCCACTGTTTCCTGAATATGCCTACATGAATTCGCGTGATTGGCCTGAATACTTGCTAATACAACAATCTCATTGTTCTCGTGATTTAGTTTATTATATGTTTTAGCCCTGTGCTTTGAAAATGATCCATCATTAATTAAATTTAATTTAATTCGGCGAAAAATTGCCTCGTGTGGCTGAGGCCTTTCTGGATATCTACGATATAAAAAAAAGCTTTTGGAAATAGTCCATAACTCAAAGTGGAATTGAAAAAAAATTTTGAAAGGAGGTTCATAATAATTTAAGCGCTTGGTGCTTACCTGTTAAAATATAAATCAGATGCTTGATCACTGTTTTCATGACATTCAATAAAACAAACCATCATATCATACTTATGACTATTTTCAAAATTATTCATTTCTTCTTAATATCTATTAATTTACCTGTTAGAATTATTGGTAACTCGTATGATAAGAGGATAAACACGGCAATATTTGATATATTTAAGAAACAAATAGTTTTGATTTTTGTTTCCATGCCATATTTCCATGGCCAACTTTTAATATTGCGTTTATAAGGCTTAGTTTACGTCAAAAGTGCACAGTGTGGTAATCATTTTAAAGAGAAAAAAAAGGCAAATTTTTTGGAACCAAAAAATACAGGGTGTCTCATTTAAACAATACTAAGTTTGGGCTATATCTCAAAAACTGTTTGTCTAAAAAAAATTTCGACTACAGCACTGGACTCTACGTAAAAATATCTATCCATAGCATGTTTTACCTTTTCTTTATCTGACACGGTGTCCGAAATATGATACCACCCCCAAAAGCGCAAAATTTCTATTTCACTCTGTATCTCGGGAACGAAACAATCTGGCACAATTCTGTTTGCGGCATTCAAAGTTTCTCGAAAAATTGACACAGAGTCGCGAAAACCACAAAGTTCTATCTCTGCTGGTTACCGAGAGAAACCCTGTGGTTACAAGCAATCTGGGACACAGTGTACACTTTTATTTATAGAATTATTCAATCATGTGCCGTTTGTAACGCCGGTATTAGTACGTCACCACAGAACAAGTAACTTCCATAAATCTTTTGTTGTTGTCGGGGTACAATTGTGGAATGGTTTGCCAAACAATATTAAGGCTCTAAACTCATGTGTCCAGAAAAGTCTTCTTGAGACGCATAGTGAAATTTAATTAATACAATACTAGACTGATACTTCCCAGTCACTTAACACTTATTAAAATATTTGTAATGAACTATTTAGATTATTGTTTTCCTTAACAATTTTAGAATATTCTAGTCTATAACATATAATTACCAACGTAATTAAAATAGGAATGATCATATTAAAGTTTTATACAAATCGCCGTTGAACAAACTTAAAAACGAACATTACCTCAACATTCTATAAACGTGGAATGCTTTTTCCTCCTATTTCAGTAGGGGTTTTGTAAGCCTCTACCATGAATTTCTATAGAGGATTAGGCTTTACGATTTTCGATTACCTTTATAGCCCTTTTATATCCCCCTTCGAGCGTTAGTCGTAAAATATGACTATTGCGCTTCTAAAACACCTAATAAAGTGAGAATATTTGTTTTTTTTTCTTTCTTTGTAATTAGGCCTTAAAACTTCATTATTTTTTAGACGTGCCGACTACTGTTTTTCAAAAATCAGTACGAATTAAGAAATTGGCTTTTGTTAAAACAAGAGGGAAACTGGGTATTACCCAAAGACCATTTTAAAATAATGTTAGCTGTTTCGTTAAAAATCAAAATCAGTACGTTTGTCGCCTTTTTAGAGCCAAAAAAATTAATTCGAATAAGTCAATCAGTTATTAAAATCAGAGTTTACTCAATAAAAATATAAGTCGCAGCACTTGAACACGTGACTCGATTTACCTATTCCTCGCTCTGCTATTTTGCTATATAGTGAGACAAAAAAATTATTTCTTTGGACAAATATGAGTCAATATTCTTATTAGATATTGCTCTGTAGATGGTTTATTGTTGCATCCTCAGAACACCTATAGATTCTATATCCTGCATGAAACCCATATTATCAGTCTTTACTTACTCCGTTGGCCTGCAGATATTTCCCAGATATTAGAATAGAATAGTTTATATTACCATAAAATACATTATTGTATAAAGTGTCGTCAAAGAGTATATACAGGGTTCATATTCAAGACCAAAAAATAAACATAAAAGTCTATATAAATAAGTGTCCGCAAGGCCTTAGTTTTCGAGATACAGGGTGTTAAAGTTTTTATTTAATTTTCCTATTTTTTAAATAAAATCTATGATAATGTAAATAATGTAGTGAAAATTGATATACGAGGGTTTTTTGGTATGACAAATTCGAATCTAATATTAGTATTGCTCTTACTTGTAGGGGGCGCCACCTACATGTCTTTCTACTTCTTCGAACAATCACAACTTTTTGGTACAGTCTTGTATTACATTTTTGAGCAAAACAAATTATTCGCTTGCCATTTCTACGTCTAAAAGGTATACCTGTTAAAACTGGATACGAGCAACCGTTTTCAAGATATTTGGATTTAAAACAGTTTCGGCGCATGTGATTTTTTTTATCAAATTCACATTATCACATTAAAGTATGCATGTATTGTAAAAAAATAGAAGTGTACCTTGCCTGACAGAACAACTGCTGGTTGGTGTTCCCATCGTTTTTCCTGTTACTTAGCAATAGTAATGTCAGTTAATAATAAGATCAAATTTTGTCACTGTCAATTTCTGTTCATAACTTTTATTATCTGACAATAATCATTTAAGAAACTTTAGATTTAAATACGTCATTATGTCTGTGATAATCTCGCATCGTGAATATGCAGATATGATATTCGTCTATGGCTTCTGCAATGGGGTCGCAATTCAAGCAGTCGCGGAGTACCAGCGTCGTTTTCCAGATAGAAGGGTGCTAGATAGAAGAGTTTTTCAACAAGTTTTCACTACTGCTGGAGAATCTGGGATGTTTCCAAGTGCGAAAATTGTATCTGAATGGGAATCGGGACCCAACGTTGAAGTAGAAGAGGTTATACATAGCATAAGCACTAGGCGGATTGCAGATACTTATCAAATTACACAATCGTCTGCTTGGAGAAATCTTCACATTAATTGTTTATACCCATTTCATTTACAACGGGTTCAACATTTGCAGGAGGGTGATTTTGAGTTGAAAATGCAATTCTGTAACTGGATTAATGAAGATCGAAGGTTGTATAGGTATGTTTTGTTCGCTGATGAAGCACAGTTTACGTATGATGGTATAAATAATCTTCACAATGAACACCGGTGGTCCTATGAAAATCCTCACGCTACAGTAGAACATAATTTCCAACATAAATTTAGCATTAATGTGTGGTGTGGAATGTTAAATGGTCATTCAATTGGCCCATTTATAATCGACGGTAGTCTTACAGGAGAAAAATATTTAAACTTTCTTGAAAATCACTTGCGAAATCTATTAGAAGATGTTCCCCTTAATGTAAGACAAAACATGTATTTGCAGCATGATGGAGCCCCTGCACACTACAGTTTACTTGTAAGAGATTTTTTTAACCAAAACTTTCCAAACCGATGGATTGGTCGGGGAGGTCCGTTTAATTGGCCACCTAGATCGCAAGACCTTAATCCTTTGGATTATTGTCTTTGGGGATGGTTCAAATCACTGGTATATTCCACTAAAGTAAATACAAGAGAAGCATTATGGGATCGGATAACAAACGCAGCACAAACACTAAGAAATGCGCCCGAATGTATCCACAGAGCAACCCGAGCTATACACCACCATAGAGCTGACCTGTGCTTAAAAGCAAATGGTGGAATTTTTTAAAATTATAAAACGTAATCTAGATTTTATTAAAAACAACTTAATAACAATTTTAATAAAAATTAAATACCTTTTGTTTAGTTTATGTCTGAGGTACTGAATACACACATCAAAAAAATGTGTTAGTCTTTCATTTCAAAGTTTTTGTGCCAAGATGCGTTTAAACTTGGACAAAATAACAAACTTTTAAAATTTTGCGATAAAAAATTACATGCGCCGAAATTGTTTTAAGTCCAAATATCTCGAAAACGGTTGCTCGTATCCACTTTTAACAGGTATACCTTTTTGACGTAGAAATGGCAAGGGAATAATTTGTTTTACTCAAAAATGTAATACAAGACTGTACCAAAAAGTTCTGATTGTTCGAAGGAGTAGAAAGACATGTAGGTGGCGCCCCATACAAGTAAGAGCAATACTAATATTAGATTTGAATTTGTCATACCAAAAAACCCCCGCATATCAATTTTCACTCCATTACTTACATTGACATAGATTTTATTTAAAAAATAGGAAAATTAAATAAAAACTTTAACACCCCGTATCTCGAGAACTAAGGCCTTGTGGACACTTGTTTATATAGACTTTTATGTTAATTTTTTGGTCCTGAATATGTACCTGAAGTATTGACATTTCCTCATGAGTCACCCTGTATATATATGTATATATATATATATATATATATATATATATATATATATATATATATATATATATATATAAACAAAAGAAAAAGTATAAAATTAAAATATAAATAAAAACGTATAATACACATTAAAAAAACAAACACAAATAAAAAACGTACATGTAAAACATCTTAATAAAGAATAAAGAAAAATAAATTCACATAACATGCAATTAAAATATAAAAACTGAACAATTCGTACAAGAACATGGAATAAGAAAAACAAGACAAACTCTTAGTATAAATACTATCATGTGTCAAGCAGTAACGAAACGCTCAAGACTGCAAATATTCTTGTACCGAATAGAAAGCTTTATCAATAAGAAATTGTCTGACTTTGTTCCTAAAGTTGTTGGCACTAAGAACTTTATAGTGTTTGGGCAGTTTATTATAAAGGGTCAGACAACTGTAATATGGAGATCTCTGAAAGAATGAGTTTTTATGAGATGGTACACTAATGACATTCTCATTTCTAGTGTTGTACGAATTAGTCTCTCCCAGTTTGACAAATAATTTAAGGTTATTGTTTGTATAAAGTAGACACTTAAAAATATATATACAGGGCTTTTGAGTAAATATAGGCTTACAACTATCCATTGGCTTGAGATTGAAAATCAGGCTTAAAATCCTTTTTTGTCCAATAAAGACTCTCTCCCATACTGCTCTACCTCCCCATGAAATAATACTATTAGATAAGAAAGAATAATAAACACTAAGCAAGCCAGACTCGTTAAGTGTATACTTTAAGTTCAGAACAGCAAAGTAGGTAGAGTTAAGCTTACCACAGACATGCTCGACGTGACTATCAAAGCTTAGGAATAAGTCTATTATAGTTCCCAGAAATTTGTTAGAATTTGAAAATTTAAAATTGTTAAGGCTATCAAAATTTAAAGGCAATATCAAATGCTATTCAAAGGTCAAAGAAGAGAGCCACAACATATTTTCCTTGGTCAAGCACAGAATAGACGTAGTTTAAGAAGCGATAGGAGGCTGTTTCGATTGACTTATTAGGTAAAAACCATGCTGACACTCACTTAAAATATTGTATTTTTTAACAAAATTAAGTATTTTCTCTAAAATTTTAGAAAATATGCTAAGAATTGAAATTTGACGATAATTTTCTATGTCGTTAGGGTCGTTTCTCTTGTGTAGTGGTATCACAATTGCAGTTTTTAGGATTTTTGGAAAAAATCCTTTGTGTAAACTTAAATTTATTAAATATGTAAGTGGATAACTAATGTAGTCCCTGGCAGCCTTCACAAGTTTTACATTTATATCATCAGAACCAGCAGCATTTGTGTTTTTCATATTGGAAATTACTTTTATTACTTGGTCCACAGAGACAGGTTCAAGTACAATTCAGTTAGTAAGAGAAGGCAGAGATTTAATTGAGTCCACTTTTACACTGCCATACTTATTTTTTAATTTATTAGCCGGAATAGAACTAAAATGATTTACAAATTCAGTTACAATACGGTTAGGTTCAGAAATAACGCTATTGTTTAGGTTTAATTTTATAAGTTGTAAATTACTTTAACCTCTATTTAATTTCTTATTAAGTATCTAATTGGTTGAGTGAGTAATTGGTAGAGTGGTGTATTATTTGGGGTTGGGATTCAGTAAAAAAACAACAGACTTTTTTAAACTGTCCACGTTTCGCTATTTTATGGTTGCATCCTCAAGACAGATATATAAATTCTATATTCTGCATGAAACCCACATTATCAGTCTTTACCTACTACGCTGGTCCGCAGATATTTTCCAGATATTAAGTGTCTAAATGATTTTCGTTAACGATCCTCTTGTTGTTATGTTAGAGTGGTGTATTATTTGGGGTTTAGATCCAGTAAAAAAACAATAAACTTTTATAAACTGTCGACGTTTCGCTATTTTATTATGGCATCCTCAGGACACATGAATTCTATATCCTGCATGAAATCCATATTATCAGTCTTTATCTACTACGATGGTTCGTAGTTATTTCTCAAATATTAAGTTTCTAAATGGTTTTCGTTAACGATCCTCATGTTTTTATGTTAGAGTGTTGTATTATTTTGGGTTAGGATCCAGTAAAACAAAAACAAGACTATTTTTAAATTGTCGACGTTTCGCAACTTTATTGTTGCATCCTCAGGACACATAGATTTTATATCCCGCCTGAAAAGCATATTATCAGTCTTTACCTACTTCGTTGGTTTGCAGATATTTGCCAAATATTAAGTTTCTAAATGGTTCTAAATGAAGACTCGACGGAGCGTTTAAAATGCGAAATAATGCTAAAAACATTTGTAAAAAATCAAAGCAAGGATTAAATAGACTATTTATGTACTTGATAATTTACGCAGTTCTGTACCTTGCAGAACAAGAGTTAGTCTTTCGCGGCCATGATGAGAGCAGCGAGTCAATAAATAGGGGGAATTTTAAAAAGCTTTTAGGCTTATTAATATCAAGAAGTTCCCAAGAACTAAAAGATCATCACGAAAAAATTAAAATTTTTTTTACTAGTGACTCGAAAACTATTCAAAACGAAATAATTGAATGCATTTCTGATTATTTAAACGATCATGTAAAAAATGAAATAATGAACACAGAGTTTTTTTCTGTGCGAGTGGATGACACCACTGATATTACGCAAACCTCCCAGTACTTCATAATTTTAAGATACGTTAATTCAGAAGGTTCAGTAGTCGAGAGATTCTTAGGATTTTATGTCAGCTCCGATAGAACGTCGGAGAATTATAATTTCTATTGGATCAAATTTTGGACCAATTTGTCTATAAACATAAATTAATAGAGCAATGTTACGATGTCGCAAGTGTATGTCTGGCCATCTAAATGGTCTTCAAAAAAAAAGCTCCGCAGGCTGTATTTGTCCATTGTCTTGCGCATCGTCTTAACCTTATGATGCAGCAGAGTTTAAAAATATTTCTAAATGTAGTTTTTTTTTTGCAAGTCTTAGTGGTATTCCCTCATTTTTTCATCACTCAGACAAACGAACGTATGCTCTTACATCTGCATCTACGAGGCGTATACAAACAATTACAGAAACTCCGAAACAGAACTAAAATGATTTTCAAATTAAGTTACTATACGGTTAGGTTCAGAAATAACGCTATTGTTTAGGTTTAATTTTATAAGTTGTAAATTACTTTAACCTCTATTTAATTTCTTATTAAGTATCTAATTGGTTTTCGCTAAGGATCCTCTTGTTGTTATGTTAGAGTGGTGTATTATTTGGGGTTGGGATCCAGTAAAAAAACAACAGACTTTTTTAAACTGTCCACGTTTCGCTATTTTATGGTTGCATCCTCAAGACAGATATATAAATTCTATATTCTGCATGAAACCCACATTATCAGTCTTTACCTACTACGCTGGTCCGCAGATATTTTCCAGATATTAAGTGTCTAAATGATTTTCGTTAACGATCCTCTTGTTGTTATGTTAGAGTGGTGTATTATTTGGGGTTTAGATCCAGTAAAAAAACAATAAACTTTTATAAACTGTCGACGTTTCGCTATTTTATTATGGCATCCTCAGGACACATGAATTCTATATCCTGCATGAAATCCATATTATCGTCTTTATCTACTACGATGGTCCGTAGTTATTTCTCAAATATTAAGTTTCTAAATGGTTTTCGTTAACGAGCCTCATGTTTTTATGTTAGAGTGTTGTATTATTTGGGGTTAGGATCCAGTAAAACAAAAACAAGACTATTTTTAAATTGTCGACGTTTCGCAACTTTATTGTTGCATCCTCAGGACACATAGATTTTATATCCCGCCTGAAAAGCATATTATCAGTCTTTACCTACTCCGTTGGTTCGCAGATATTTGCCAGATATTAAGTTTCTAAATGGTTCTAAATGATAACTCGGCGGAGCGTTTAAAATGCGAAATAATGCTAAAAACATTTGTAAAAAATCAAAGCAAGGATTAAATAGACTATTTATGTACTTGATAATTTACGCAGTTCTGTACCTTGCAGAACAAGAGTTAGTCTTTCCCGGCCATGATGAGAGCAGCGAGTCAATAAATAAGGGGAATTTTAAAAAGCTTTTAGGCTTATTAATATCAAGAAGTTCCCAAGAACTAAAAGATCAGAAAAATATTAAAAATGTTTTTACTGGTGACTCGAAAACTATTCAAAACGAAATAATTAATTATTAATTGAATGCATTTCTGATTATTTAAATAATCATGTAAAAAATGAAATAACGAACACACAGTTTTTTTTCTGTGCAGGTGGATGACACCACTGATATTACGCAAACCTCCCAGTGTTCCATAATTTTATGATACGTTAATTCAAAAGGTTCAGTAGTCGAGAGATTCTTAGGATTTTATGTCAGCTCCGATAGAACGTCGGAGAATTTATATTTTCTATTGGATCAAATTTTGGACCAATTTGTCTATAAACATAAATTAATAGAGCAATGTTACGATGTAGCAAGTGTATGTCTGGCCATCTAAATGGTCTTCAAAAAAAAAGCGCCGCAGGCTGTATTTGTTCATTGTCTTGCGCATCGTCTTAACCTTATGATGCAGCAAAGTTTAAAAATATTTCTAAATGTCGATTTTTTTTTGCGAGTCTTAGTGGTATTCCCTCATTTTTTCATCACTCAGACAAATGAACGAATGCTCTTACATCTGCATCTACGAGGCGTATACAAACAATTACAGAAACTCGTTGGTCTTCAAAATCGAAGTTAGTAAATGTTATTGTTCAAGATTGGAATAAATTAAAAGACGTCTTTGAATTTATTACAAACTGTGACAAATCTGATGAAAAATTAATCCGGCTTGACAAAAGATTTTTAGGTGAGATGAACGATTTTTAATTCACGTTTCTGGCATTAGTGTTTAACGACATTTTTTCAATCACGGACATACTATTTGCGTTTATCAAAAAAAATCGCTTGACATTCATTTTTGCATATCCAATACAAAACGCTGTCGTGAGGCGCTCTGTAAAAAAAGAAATGAACATTTTTTTAATACCATGTTTGATAAAGCAAATTCTATCAGAATAAATCATTACAAACATGAGCTTGCTAAGCTTTCACCTGAAGAAATTAGGGCTAAGTATAGAACCCTTTTTTATGAAATATTGGACAATATTTCAATGGAAATGAAACTAAGCTTTCAAGACTGAAAAACTTACATTTTTATGTTTGACAGATTCTGCTAAATTTTCCGAATATGGTTTAAATTTTGAAAATTTGTTACAGTTATATGGGGAAATATTTTTAAAAAGTCAACGATTTAAAAATGACCTTGGTCTTATTTTTGCCAATGACAGTAATTGGATATAATATTTTAACCAAAGCAAATAAAGCGTTTTCCCTTATTCTGACAATACCGTCGAAAAGTGCTTCTGTGGAAAGAAGCTTTTCTTGCTTCAAACGTGTAAAAACTTATTTAAGAAATACAATATCTCAAGAAAGACTTACTTCTCTAGGCAATATTTCAATTCAAAAGGAATTTCTGGAGGAGATTAGGGCAACTTATCCATTTTATAAGGATGCTATAAATAAATTTGCTACTATGAAGGATAGGAGAATTGATTTAGTATACAAAATTTAGGTAAGTCGTAAAAAAATATACTACCCCTTCCACATATAAAAAAAATTCTGGAAAAAAATTATTGCGATATTTTCTTGCTTGGACAAATTATGATCCGTAATTTTTGGCCAAAATTCGAAGTAGGGTAAGTAGTTTTTTAGCTATGCTGCGAACAGGCAGACAGATAGACAGACCGACATACCGACGGAATTGAGAAAACATGTTTTTTGGTATGTAGGCTGTTACGAGGGAAGCAACAAATATTACATGTATATTAGGCAAATAAATAAACCACCAGCCTCTGTATTAGGGGATCCATCGACTATTTTTCCATGGGAAAGAATTTGTGAAATAAGTACCATTTTGTCAATTTGGCAACATTGTGCCAATTTAGCAAATGACGTTCGAATTTTATTGAAAACGATCAAATTCAGTAAACAGATTATATGTATTATGTACCAAAATTAAAAAAAAAATGTTTAAATCCCCGGCGATCAATGTAAAACATATTATGAATTGTAATATGTATTAATATAGGAAAATGAACAATTATTACCAAACGAAACCACAGTCTCGCATTTATTTTAGTATTCACGTATACAAATTCTTACATTTTCACATATGTCCGTTAAAAGTAGCAAGTGACTTAACCCTTACTTTGACGGTCAAGATTAAAAACCCTTAGTAAACATCCAGGTTGCTTTTGGCCGTTTTTATGATAGTCAAACACATAAACCAGAAGGCAGGTATTTTTGTTTGGCTTACTTGCGCGGAGAGGAGAAATAATGTTTTTTGTCGAGGTGTAAAAATTATGTGAGATTTTAAAATTCGGAAGAACGCTCTGTTTCTCATAACCTTTAGATATATCTTTGGAATGTCTTAATTTTTTTTATTAATTAGGATTTGTGGGAAATATCGGTTTGGTGTGTATATATAATAAGTATTTTAATAATACCATCAAGGTCATTTGTTTTAGGCTATTTACCGAAATAAAAATGCCCCTTTATATGTATGTGTTATAATTTTATCACATAATCTCTGTATTTACTTTTCAAGGTGGGTATAGGATGTCTAAAATAAAAATGTGAACAAAGTGTCTATATTATCTCAAATAAGTTTATAAATAATAAATAGGTGACATGTTTCGCCCTAACGGGCATCATCAGACCTAAAATGAATATACATTACAACGAAAAATACCGTTAAATAATATATAACTTAACCATACACATAACACATTTTACAAAGTATCGGGTGATTGAAAAAAGTAAATTTACGTCGAACAGGTACAATTTGGAAACCAACTGTTTATGCTATGGGATATATATGTAAATCGCGCTCATTCTAAAAATATTTTCAATTATACGGGGTGCGTCAAAAAAGTAGGGCTACTAAAAGTTTTATTTTTTTAAATGGGACACCCTATATTTGACTTGATTTTTAAATTCTACATAAAATTCTAACACTTTTTTGTATAACATGTTATATGGCTAAAATTGATACTTTCTTAAATATTTGGCTTTAAACGAAAAAAAATATAAATTTGATGCACATCTATGATTAGCAATATAGGCATGAAATAAAGGACTGCTTTCGTAATATTGAAGATATCACATACAGGGTGTCCAAATTTAAATGCCCAACTTTAACATATTTATACCAATTTATTTCAGTTTTTTTATATACCGTATATTTTTATTTATTCTTTTTAAGCACAAAAAAATCTACAACTTTTATTACATATATTATGTATCTATATTCAATAGTTTTCGAAATATTTTAAAATTCCCTTGTTTTGCGTAATTTACAAAATTACCAACTCGATCAAAGTAGCCATAGTAGCTGTCAGTAAAACAAAAGTATTTAATATGAATACAATAGTTTATTATCTAAAATTAATCCAATAAAAATTTAGATAATATAATAATTGTTAATAAAATCGCTACAAAAAATGATGTAATAACCTTAAGATTTTAACATCAGAATCTATAGTAATCAAGACTACAAGAAAATATAAATATCATCCATTTCATATTACATAAAACTAAGAGTACACGCTGAAGATTTTAAAATCCGTGTTAAGTTTTGTGTCCCAATGATAAGGCGAGTAAGGCCATTTCCGAACTTTTTAGACAATATTATGTTTTTGGAATGAATCTTACATTTCAAAGCAAAGGATCCGTGAACTGGTATAATATTATAAATATTTAAAAACTGTGTTGAAAAAGGGGTCTACTCGTCTAGTTTGCAAATAAGTAAATACACTTCAATTAAGGAATACATTTCAATTTAGATAGTCGAAAACTTATATTAATAGGTACTAATTTTTGAAAGTTATACAGAAAAAAACACTTATCAGACTAAAAAAATCGCTTTTAAAAGTTAATCAAATGTTTTCATAGTTATATTTTAAACAATGCTCAAATAAGCGTCCGCCTTCACGAAAACACATGTTGAACCTTTTAATAATATTTTGCCTAGTTTTAACTAGCATGTCTGGTGATATAGTGGCGCATACATCCCTGATTCGTTCCTGCATGTTCTCCTTTGCTGTAGGTAGTTGGGTGTAAACACGATCTTTAATATAACCCCACAAGAAAAAATTTATTTAGTTATATCGCAAGATCTGGGTGGCCATTCGATAAAACCGCTACGACCAATTCATTTTTGATTAAAATTAGCGTCCAAAAATTCACAAACGTCCCGATGGTAATGAGCAGGTGCACCGTCTTGCTGTAGCCACATGTCTCTTCTTTCTTCTATGCTGAGTGGTCTAAGAAGCATAAGCAGCTCAACGCTCAAAAAATGTAAATATCTTTGTCCATTAAGTGGTTCATTAAAAAAATACGGACCTATAATATGGTTTCCAATGATTCCATACCAAACATTTAATGATCAGTGATTGTGATGTTGTACCTCTCGTACCCAGTGGGGATTTGTTATTGCATAATATTGCATATTATGCCTGTTTACAGCTCCATTGCTTCTAAATGTCGCTTCATCGGAAAACATGATATTCGCTAAATATGAAGTAGAATTTCCAACTCTTTATCTTGATTTGTAGCAATTTTATTGACAACTGTTCTCTTCGAATATGTCACATTGCCACTAGCATCAAATCTCTCCATGACATTTTGAAAGGCCACTTTAGAAGGCGCGCGTTGATCTGGATATTTTGCTTCATATAGCCTTTTGGCAAGAAGGTAATTTTTTTGAGGTTCACCAATATATAGACCATATCTATCACTTCATTTTGTGAAAAATTCGTGTTAAATTAGACGAGAATACGAATGAAAAAATACAATGCACTAACAACAACACGTTTTTGACATTTCATACATTTAGTCGTCAATTGCTATAGACTGTTTTTTCCGTGGCTACTTTGATTGATTGAGTTGTTGATTTTCTAACTTACGCAAAAAAGGAAATTTGAAAATATTTATATAAAACTATTGAAGATAGGTATATAATTATGTTTAATAAAAGTTGTAGATTTTTTATTCTTAACAAGACTAGATAAAAATATACAGGGGGTTCCATTTAAAAAAACTGAAATAAATTGGTTTGAAAACGTTAAAGTTGGGCATTTAAATTTGGATATCCTGTATGTGATATCTTCAATATTACGAAAGCAGTCTTTTATTCCATTCTTATTTTGTGCAGAAGCAAAATATTTTATTTTTAGTGGCACAACTAGGCGTTATACTGTTAATAATAGATGTGCATCAAATTTAATTTTTTTTGTTTAAAGCTAAATATTTAAGAAAGTATCAATTTTAACCACATAACATGTTATACAAAAAAGTGTTAGAATTTTATGTAGAATTTAAAAATAAAGTCAAATATAAGGTGTCCCATTAAAAAAAATACAACTTTTAGTTGCCCTACTTTTTTGACGCACCCCGTATATTTTAAAATACTTTTTAATGAGCACGACTTACATATATATTTCACAGCATAAACAGTTTGTTTCCAGATTTTACCTGTTCGACGTAAATTTACTTTTTCCAGTCGTTGACTCACCCTGTACATAAAACAAACATAACCAAACAAAGAAACAATTAAAAATGACACAAGGCTACGTTTGAGCGACCAACCAGAGACGTCGATATAAATTTTTGATGACAGGCGACAGGCCAACACGAAAAAAGAAGAGATTGTTCAGGACGAACTTGACTAACTGTCCTAAAGTACAATGCTACATTAACAAAAATAAGAAGAATTAGTAAAAATGACAGAAAAGACTTAAAGGTTGTACGAAGTAAGAATAATTTATAGTTATCCTTTCGAAATATTGTTAAAAATTAAATGGGGCTCAAAATTAAACATTTCATTAACACAAGTAAGGATGGGGCTCGTATTAGCTTTTGTTATTTCCATCTTTTCCAAAAGATTCAAGCTCTTACCGTTATCGCATCGTGAATTACATTTACATTTTCAGATATAGAAAAATATGTTTTGAAGATAACAAATGATTCGCAAAGGCAGATTTTGTATTATCTGTATTTTGATGTTTTGTAACCAACTGAGGTGTTCCTGGATCTTTGTTGAAGTTTTCCTACCTGATTGTCCAACGTAAACAGCAGGACACTCACCACAATGATGGGAATAAACTCAAGACTACCCTTTTTGTCTTTGATTCTACCTATGTGTTGTTTTAAAGTATTGTTTGTCTTAAATGCTATGGAGAAATTAAATGAATTAAAAAAAATAGCTCAATGGAGAGATATATTTCCAAAATATGTTAAAACTCTGAATTTGTTTGTATTAATTAGATAATTATGTATTAAGTTATAAGAGAGTTTCTATTTGTTCATAAATTTATAAAAAAGTTTGTTGAATGTTTTCACTCGGAAACCATTGTTTAAGGCAATTTCCTTTATTAAATCTAATTTTTTAGTAAAAGCAAGCAGCTGGGGATAGTGGTAATTTAAAAAGTCTGTACAAAAACGAATTAAAAGTTGCAAATTTGTGTGAAAATGGTGAGTTAGATGTAACCTGAATATACATATATATATATATATATATATATATATATATATATATATATATATATATATATATATATATATATATATATATATATATATATATATATATATATATATATATATATATATATATATATATATATATATATATATATATATATATATATATATATATATATATATATATATATATATATATATATATATATATATATATATATATATATATATATATATATATATATATATATATATATATATATATATATATATATATATATATATATATATATATATATATATATATATATATATATATATATATATATATATATATATATATATATATATATATATATATATATATATATATATATATATATATATATATATATATATATACATATATATATATATATATATATATATATATATATATATATATATATATATATATATATATATATATATATATATATATATATATATATATATATATATATATATATATATATATATATATATATATATATATATATATATATATATATATATATATATATATATATATATATATATATATATATATATATATATATATATATATATATATATATATATATATATATATATATATATATATATATATATATATATATATATACAGGGTGATTCATGAGGAAATGTCAATACTTCAGGTACATATTCAAGACCAAAAAATTAACATAAAAGTCTATATGAATAAGTGTCCGCAAGGCCTTAATTCTAGCGATACAGGGTGTTCAAGTTTTTATTTAATTTTCCTATTTTTTAAATAAAATCTATGATAATGTAAATACTGGAGTGAAAATTGATATACGGGGGTTTTTTGGTATGACAAATTCGAATCTAATATTAGTATTGCTCTTACTTGTAGGGGGCGCCACCTACATGTCTTTTTACTCCTTTGAACAATCACCACTTTTTGGTACAGTCTTGTATTACATTTTTGAGTAAAACAGATTATTCCCTTGCCATTTCTACGTCAAAAAGGTATACCGGTTAAAAGTGGATACGAGCAACCGTTTTCGAGATATTTGGATTTAAAACAATTTCGACGCATGTAATTTTTTATCGCAAAATTTTAAAAGTTAGTTACTTTGTCTAAATTCAAACGCATCTTGGCACAAAGCTTTGAAATGAAAGACTAACACATTTTTTTGAGGTGTGTATTCAGTGCCTCAGACATAAACTAAACAAAAGGTATTTAATTTTTATGAAAATTGTTATTATTAAGTTGTTTTTAATAAAATCTAGGTTACGTTTTATAATTTTCAAAAATTCCACCATTTGCTTCTAAGCACAGGTCAGCTCTATGGTGTATAGCTCGGGTTGCTCTGTGGACACATTGGGGCGCATTTCTTAGTGTTTGTGCTGCGTTTGTTATTCGATCCAATAATGCTTCTCTTGTATTTACTTTAGTGGAATATACCAGTGATTTGAACCATCCCTAAAGACAATAATCCAAAGGATTAAGGTCTGGCGATCTAGGTGGCCAATTAAACGGACCTCCCCGACCAATCCATCGGTTTGGAAAGTTTTGGTTTAAAAAATCTCTTACAAGTAAACTTTAGTGTGCAGGGGCTCCATCATGCTGCAAATACATGTTTTGTCTTACATTAAGGGGAACATCTTCTAATAGATTTCGCAAGTGATTCAAGAAAGTTTAAATATTTTTCTCCTGTAAGACTACCGTCGATTATAAATGGACCAATTAAATGACCATTTAACATTCTACACCACACATTAATGCTAAATTTATGTTGGAAATTATGTTCTACTGTAGCGTGAGGATTTTCCTAGGACCACCGGTGTTCATTGTGAAGATTATTTATACCATCACGCGTGAACTGTGCTTCATCAGTGAACAAAACATACCTATACAACCTTCGATCTTCATTAATCCAGTTACAGAATTGCATTCTCAACTCAAAATCACCCTCCTGCAAATGTTGAACCCGTTGTAAATGAAATGGGTATAAACAATTAATGTGAAGATTACTCCAAGCAGACGATTGTGTAATTTGATAAGAATCTGCAATCCGCCTAGTGCTTATACTTGGATCATTTTCGACGGCATTGAGTATAGCCTCTTCTACTTCAACGTTGGGTCCCGATTCCCTTTCAGATACAATTTTCGCACGTGGAAACATCCCAGATTCTCCAGCAGTAGTGAAAACTTGTTGAAAAACTTCTATCTGGCACCCTTCTATCTGGAAAACGACGCTGGTACTCCGCGACTGCTTGAATTGCGACCCTATTGCAGAAACCATAGACGAATATCATATCTGCATAATCACGATGCGAGAATATCACAGGCATAATGACGTATTTAGAACTAAAGTTTCTTAAATGATTATTGTCAGATAATAAAAGTTGTGAACAGAAATTGACAGTGACAAAATTTGATCTTATTATTAACTGACATCACTATTGCTAAGTAACAGGAAAAACGATGAGAACACCAACCAGAAGTTGTTCTGTCAGGCAAGGCACACTTCTATTTTTTAACAATACATGCATACTTTATGTGAATTTGATAAAAAAAAATCACATGCGCCGAAATTGATTTTAAATCCATATATCTCGAAAACGGTTGCTCGTATCCACTTTTAACAGGTTTACCTTTTTGACGTAGAAATGGCAAGGGAATAATTTGTTTTGCTCAAAAATGTAATACAAGACTGTACCAAAAAGTTGTGATTGTTCGAAGAAGTAGAAAGACATGTAGGTGGCGCTCCCTACAAGTAAGAGCAATACTAATATTAGATTCGAATTTGTCATACCAAAAAACCCCCGTACATCAATTTTCACTCCATTATTTACATTATCATAAATTTTATTTAAAAAATAGGAAAATTAAATAAAAACTTTAACACCCTGTATCTCGAAAACTAAGGCCTTGCGGACACTTATTTATATAGACTTTTATGTTTATTTTTTGGTCAATACATTTTAGAATTTAAACAAAAATGGGACACAAACGGGAACAGAAATTGGTACATACCCAGAAAAATGTTTATTATTATTATTAATTATTATTATATTACTTCTGGGTTGCTAATCTGCTTGCCAACTAATTTGTTTAAAATTCAACACTTGAGGAATATATTTTATCCCCTTTTTTTACAGGGCTCAGTCAAGGCAGAATCAGTAGTTCGAGATAACGATTTAAATCTATCATAAAATTAATAAATATAGGTGATGGAAAAATTATTTATATTTTGTTATAAAGCATGTATTAAGTTGTGGTTAACTTGGCTTGGATTTTTAACGTCTTGCTTGTCATTAACAGTGTATTTTTCTTTCAAAGCATTTCTTTTAAAATAAGTTTATGATATTTATTGTCAGTATCTAATATTTTGGTATTGGCGTAATCAAATTCATGTTTTTCTATTTTTTCGTATTTGTGTAAGGCTGTCGATGCATTTTTTGTATACTTGTGTCCCTTCAGCTTATTCTCCAATCTCCACTATTTGAGAGGACATGCCTATATATTTCGCTGGACAATTTAAACAGGGTACTGAGTAGATTAAAATAGATTTTTTAATTTTTTTTACTTTACTTTTTAGTGTAGTAAACAAAGAACCGATTAAGTTGTATGCTTTGTGACATGCAATTATATTATGTTTTCCTAAAATGTACTTTATTTTTTCTGATAACTGATTTGTTTAAATAATACTGTATACACTATAATATAAATGAAAACGGGGATTTTTTTACATCTGTATTTTCTTGCACTTGACGCCAGTGACAGACAGACGCCAAAACTTATTTCTACGGTAAATAATAATTTACATAACAAGCAATACAATAGAAAAGTAGTTTTTAAATCAAATACTATTTTGTTGCGTCACAGATTGTATAAATATATATCTGCAATATTGTGTAGGAGTGCGTAGTACGATGATTCTTTTTTGAAATGATCGTCTGGTGAGCGAGACCTTTCAACACTATTTTTTGTATTGTAAATTTATACAGGGTGTTTCAATAAATCGGGTCACTGATTAATCACGATTCTGCTCAAACCGCTTGACGTAAAAAGCTGCATTTTAGCACACAGGTTTACAGTAAGAAGAAGGGAACCGCCCCTTAAAAATTACAATATTTTTTATTTAAAAAACGATTGGTTTTTCGGAAAAACGCTTAAACTCGTGTATTTTATTTGATTATTTTATGTATTTTAAAATTTCCTAAAAATTTATACAGGGTATTTTCAAAAATCGGGCCACTGATGCTCAGACCGCTTGACGTAAAAAGCTGAATTTTAGCACACAGGTTGATTATAGAATGGGGAGGTTCTATAAGAAAGTATATTTTATTTAAAAACGCTTAGTTTTTCAAAAAAACGCTTTAACACGTATGTTTTATTTTATTCTTTTACATATTTTTGCGAAAAAAACGTGGTTTATAAAGAGGCATTTAAGCTATTTAAGTATACTACTCACCATGACTAATTGACTAAAAATGAGTCACTTAGATGTCGCTAAATTCTATATATGACTTAGCTTCTATCAAAGTTCGATTATACTCCGACAAAAGAGCCCCTAAATGAACCCCATTTTTGCCCTTTCTCAGTAGAGTTGGAATCGATCGAGAGTTTTCGGCGGAGCCCAACTCATATCGGTTCACTGAAAAATTTTCGAAAGACATTCTTTTGAAATCACATTTTTTCGAAATTACCGCTTTTAAAAAGACATTCTTATTGAGTAAATTGTGATATAAACCCATCATGTTATTGTTGTATTTTCTTTTCTTAATGAGTTGAAACAATTACAAACTTTGTGAGGAATTCTCCCACGCCTTTCCATTTCCCCGACCCAGGTGACTTGAAAATAGTCGCAAAACTATTGGAACTCTTGCAACAATTTCCTATCACAAATAGGGATAAAAACTTTACTTCTTTATCATTTACTTACTTACAGTTAACTGTCTTACAGGAAGATCCCAATTTACAAGACAGTGAAAAACTACTACTAAAAAGTTACATTTTACACATAAAAAGAAGCTTATAACTAATAATAACAGTAATTATTTTCCAAATTCTGATATTTGAATAAGATTTAAATTAGCAAAACGGTTTAGCGTCGTAAATTTTTCTAATATGATTCTAAACTATCAGAAAAAAGATCCAAATTAGTTTTTTTGTTAAAGTTATCGCACATTGTATAAATAGGCGAAAATTTTAAGATGTTTGTACGAGGAGTC
The DNA here is from genome assembly GCA_030620095.1 of Kuschelorhynchus macadamiae. NCBI lineage: Eukaryota > Metazoa > Arthropoda > Insecta > Coleoptera > Curculionidae > Kuschelorhynchus > Kuschelorhynchus macadamiae. The sequence goes on along the minus strand of JAUTXW010000565.1, from coordinate 1,750,749 downwards.
GGCAAGTAAAAAGCGCTGCTCGTGCGTGAACTTAAACGAGGCACGTTGAAATTTATTTTAGAAAGTAAACAGGGGCAGTTTATCTTGTTATTTAATAGCTTATACAAAAATATCATTTGCAGATTATCTCGTCTGGTTTTTAAGTTCGTCAGTGAAAATTTATCTAAAAGCTCTTCTTGTGGACATCCTTGAGCGGGATAGCGACCGTCTTGTTTAAAGCTTAGATATTTTACAAATTTTCGCTGTATACTTTCAATACCAGACACATGTATATTATATCCCGGAGACCATACAACTGTCGCATATTCAAGTTTGGATCGTACATAACTATAGTACAGCAGCTTTATGGCTTCCACTTGGCTAAACTCTTTAGTAGTACGAACTAGAAACCCTAATATTCTGACCTAATAGCGCTGTAATGTGAGGTAAATGATAATTTTTGATCGAATGTAACTCCCAGATCACAGAACTCCTTGGATCGGCCTACAATTTCACCATTGCAGTTATAGTTAAAAATAACCGGTTCTGACTTTGCAGTAAACGACATAACGTTGCATTTTCCAATATTTAGCTGTAGACAATTTCCCTGGCACCAGTCAATAATATGCCGTAAATTTTGTTGGATTTTTAAGCAGTCCTCCATAGACTTAATGTTAGCGAACAGTTTGATGTCATCAGCGTAGAGTAAATAACCAATATTCAGAGAATCACCAATGTCGTTAATAAAAATATTAAACAGCAAGGGTCCTAAAACGGAACCCTGCGGTGTCCCCGAACATGCTATATAGTTGGAAAAATGATGTCGTGCAATATGAACTCAAAGACTTTTGAGAAGTTGCATATGATGGAAACAGGTCTATAATTTTGAATGTCTGATTTATCACCCTTCTTAAAGACTGGACATACTTTCGACTTTTTCCATATATTTGGTAATGTCTGTTGTTCAATGCACATGTTAAATAGGATTTGAAGAGGTTTTATTAACATAAATCGACAGTCACGTATCAAAAATGCTGGAATAAGGTCTGGTCCGGCAGTGTATTTAGGTGTAAGTTTTTTAATAGCACAGATAATATCCCGTTCACTAACTGTAGATATGCTTATATTTTGATCACCACACGAGAATGAATTATTTGAAATTTGGATATTGTTAGAAACTGAATAAGATTGCTTAAAAAATGAAGCAAATGAATTCAAAATATCGGGTGGATTATCTAGATTCTGACCATCAAAGTGCATACGGTTTGGAATGCCTGTTATCTCTCTTCGGCCTTTAACAAAATTCCAAAAGCGTTTGGGATCTTTTTTGATATCCGTCTCCATTTTTTGAATATATTTTTTATATGCTATACTTATATCAATTTTGATTTTTGATCTCAGAGTCTGAAATCTTTCGAAATCCTGTATGCTGCCATATTTTTTGTACTTTTTATGCAATTTATCTTTAGTTTTTATATTTTTAATAATTTCTGAAGTGAACCAAGGATGATATCTTCTATTTGACGAATGGCGATAACGGGGAACTGCTAGGTCAAATATGGAGTACATTAAGTTATAAAAAGTATTACAGGCATTTTCCACCGTTGTCTGATTTTCCAGCAAGGACCAGTCCTGCTGAAGAAATGAGTTATAAAGCAAGTTGAAATCAGCTTTACGAAAATTGCATAGATTATTCATATTTAAGTTTATAGAGTTTTTAAAATTATTTGACTTTGGTCTTTTAAAGGAAATCATTAAAGCAGGATGGTGAATATCTTCTTTGATAAGAATATCAAGTGATCGCTCTACGTTAGAGTTGCTATTCGTCAGAATAAGATGCAGAATCCTTTGATTGTTATTTTTAATAAGGTTATACTGCTCGAGATTAAAGAATTTCATACATTTTTTTAACAAATGTATGCAGTTATTATTTCGTTGAGAGTTTCCGCTTAAAAAACCCTCATAATCTGGTAAGTTAAAATCTCCTATAATGTATATATTTTTACCGTAGATATAGTCTAAAGTGACAAAAAAATTAAGCAGATTTTCAAGATTGTTTTGTAAAACCGGAGGAGGAATATATAGGATGAATACAAAAACCGTACAATGGGCAAAAGCCATTTTGATACCTAAAAAATCTATATTAGGAGAAAAATTAAAATTGTAGTTTTGAAAGTCTAAAATAGTGCAATTAAAATTACGATTCACCGCCAACAAAACGCCTCCTCCTTCATATTTATTCAAAGCCGCAAAATTTCTATCCGCACGAAAGACTTGAAAATTATTTGAAAACAGTTCACTACTGCATACTGAAGAGTCAAGCCAAGTTTCAGTTATCGCAATCAAATCAAAACCACAACTCATGACGCCTTGCAAAAATTCGTGCGTTTTACTACGAAGACCTCTTACGTTTTGATAGTAGACTGAAATATTCTTTCTGGCATCATTCGCATTAGTATTAGAACAGTCAGACACGTGCAACTGTGATAAAGAACTATAGGTGGGAATAGTCGATAATTGCTATTGGCTTAGGATATTCGTTTTTAGTTTATGATCATATTTATTTCTCATGCCCATTTGACGGGGTGAGGTCATACTTGATTGTAATTGATTGAAATTGGGTTGTCTTTCTTGCATATCAAACTACCACTTGCAAAATTCCTGTTTTCTCTGATAATCCGCTTCATATAAATGGTGATGGATTTGGTATTTGTATGATTTAAAGCCATCAAAATACAAGATATCTAACCACACTACACTATCAGAGTCATTTTCAAATAGTTTTAATATTCCCGTCCCTGAGCTTGATTTTATATAATTTGAGTCAAAAACAAGATTTTTTTTAGCTAAATTGTAAATACCATCGGTTATTTAGTTAATTACGACATGTATTGGTCATAAAACTAACCAACAAATTTTGGACATTAATATAAAACGGGCGTTTCTCATGACCGTCCCACGTCCCTCGGAAGAAAATTATGTTTTGTAGGCTAACAGTAACTTATATTTTTATAATAACAAATAATTCTCTGGGGTAAATATTGCGTAACATATTACTTATACTCTCTAAAGAGTCATATAGTTAAAAAACATTTTTTTTAAATATTAAACAGCAAAATTTAATGCTTATCTTGTCCCTCAAGATATGTCTCATTACTGTCTACCCCAGTTTTAACGTTCTATTTATCCATGAGGTGGGGCATAAGTCAGTTTACTTAACGTGTTGTTAGAGAGTGTTTCTATTGTGTTATGTGGAATAGATTTTTGCTAAAAAAATCGGTAAGTTCGACCTATTTTTAGACAATTAGCGAATAATTTTGTGATTCTGTCATTATAGTGCTCACTACAGTCTATATGGTAGAAAGAACATAACCTAAAACATTTTAAACAAGTGAATAGGAGGTTTTGAACTTGCAGTGTTGCCACTTAATTTAATTTTTGTGTAACTTATTCTCATTACCGTCTCTATCATAACCGTCTACTTTCAATAGGGTAGACCGTAATGAGACCTTTTGGACGGTTATGATATATATGGACTTGAGAATTAACAGAAGGTATTGAGATAATATATGGTTATTGTTTTATTTTCAGTTCCAAAAAGGACTGAAGATAAAAATATATATACAAACGGGAAATTAAATGTACTTTCGAAATTACAAAAAATGAAAGAAGAATCGCATGCTAATCGGATACAAATGAAAGAAGCTACAAAAGTAGAAAAAAAAACAAAGTAAAAGATAATGTTTTCAACAAAAAAAGGAAGAATTAGGTCAACAAGGATGTTTTAGAAACGTGATAAAAATTAAACTAAAATCGAACAGTGAAAGTAAGACAACTCCACCTAGAGTAGTAAACGCTCACAAAGAATCTGTAGATAATGAATTAATTAGTAATACGGCTAAGACCCAAGATGCAAATCCAAAATCTCCGACAAAAGTTGAAAGCCGGAAACAAACTAAAAAGACACAAGCTATGATTGATTTGCAGAAAAAAAAAGAAAATACAGAGAACGGGTGGCTGCTGATCCCGAAAGATCGGCAAAGGCTAAATTATATGAACTGGATAAGGAACTGGAAGGAGAAGGGGCTGCTTAAGACTATTAACGAGTTGGGGAAACGATCACAAAAATTACAAAGAAAGAAATGACGGGAGGCGTCAAAAAAATATTACAAAAAGAAAAAGTCAGAAAAGGAAGTTGAAAATTTTATTTATGACATTACTCTTCATCTCTTTTAATAAAAAATGCACCTGCTGAGAATCCTTTGCCCATTAGATCAAAAATGCTGGACGCAAGAAACAAAAACGGAATACAGAAAAAAACGTCAAGACGTCATAAATTTAAAAATTAAATTGGCTTCTGCTAAAAGGACGGCAGAAAAATGGAAGAAAAGATTTCGACGCACTGTTGAAATTAGAGAAAACTTTTATTTGGAGCCGCTTTCACTAAGCAATTGCAAGAAAATGCAAAGATTTTTAGAAATGAAAAAGAAAAGCAAGTTTTTTCAAAGTGCGTCTCAGGCAAAGACTGAAGAGTTGGGTATAAGCAGTCCACATTCTCAAAGGAAAAAAGGAAAAGTGGGTAGAAAAACCAAGAATAGGGTACAACGTCAAGCAATTGGTTGTTCAATTTTTTGAAGATGATGAGAACTCTAATTTGGCTAATGGAAAAAGAGATTGCGTAACAATAAATAAGATCAAAAAGCAGAAGCGACTTTTAGTGAGAAATTTAAAAGAACTTCATACAAAATGTTTTAAAAAGTCCCCTATCAAACTCTCTTACAGTTCGTTTCTTCGCATGAAACGCATGAATTTTCAGTTTATGGTTGAAAAATTATACTATTTAAAGATTCTCAAAGTAAGAGCAGTTACTGAGATACTGAAAACCGTCTGCTGTGCAATCAGTAACAAAGCTTGCATGTATGGTACATGCAATAAATGTGTTAGAAAAATTCCTGATATTTTAGTAAATAATTTTGAAGACTGTAACACATTTTACTATAAATGGCAAACACGAACAGAGGAGCGAATTGGAAAGAATAAGCAGAATATTAAAATTAAAGTCACTGCTAAAATTAAAATCTCCTCAACTGTAAAATATATATTTGAGGAAGTTAATAATGCACTACCAAACTTTTCTAGACACACTTATAATATTATCCACCAACAAAAATGTTTTAAAGAAGTTAAATCCGAAATCAAGCCAAATGAAGTTGCAATACTAATTGATTTTAGTGAAAATTACATATGCAAATATAGCCAAGAAGTGCAAGGTGCGCATTTTGGTGCTTCCAAGATGCAAATCACACTACATACTGGCGTTTTGTACGTAACTGGGAATGGTAATGAGAAAAATACTGTAAGCTTCTGTACAATTTCAGCATCAATGCGACATGATCCCTCGGTAATTTGGACCCATTTGTCACCCATATTGAATATAATAAAAAAAGAATTAACTTTAGTTGACACTTTGCACTTCTACAGTGATGGCCTTACAACGCAATATCGCAATAAAGCAAATTTTTATCTTTTCACTTATTTTTGTGAATCGTTTGGCTTTGCTAAGGCCACATGGAACTTTTCTGAAGCAGGCCACGGCAAAGGCGCAGCAGATAGCATTGGAGGTATAATAAAAAGAACAGCCGATGCAAAAGTTGCTGGGGTGGAGATGTTGCAGACGTAGCTTCGTTTATTACAGCTGTCTCAGATTTAAAAGTGAAAATTTTTGAAATTCATGATAACGAGATATCAGCCATTGATCGGGTTTTACCTAGTAATTTGAAACTAATCCCAGGATCCCTAAAGTTACATCAACTTGTTTGGACAGATTCCAAGGCACAAATGGTTGGACTTCGAGAATTGTCCTGCAACCAATGCAAAATTTCTGTTAACTGTAGCCATCATGGAGTTTTGCCATATAAATGGACATTTCCACCACATCGTATCCTTTTAAAGCTATCAAACATATTTAACTTTTGCAATCATATATTTAAGTATATTGTTGTTTCTCTTAACAAAATATAAGATCTAGAAGAGTCCGAAATAGTGAAAAATGGACAAAATGAGCTTCGTAAAGACGTTTTAGAAAGTGACACAGAAGAAGAGGCTTTAAAAAACTTAGAGTGTGATGAATGCCCACGCTGGTTTCATCTAAAGTGCACCAAATTTAAGAACAAAAAGTTTGAAATTGCAGCAACTAGCAGTTTTGCTTGCTCTAAATACATATAATTTTGTTTGTTGTAACAGTTATATATTAGATAAACTTTTTGTTGACATAACTGGTTTTTTACATTTATTATTGAAAAATATTTTGTGTTAAAATTCTTTACGTTCTTCCTTTACCTTACTTTTTCTATTGCCAAAGTTTTTGTTACCAAAATAATGTATGTTTTAGGTTGTTAGTCATTTTGATCTCAAAAATATATATGTACGTAGTGTATTACTTTTTATGGTTTAAAAACAAATGAAACATGTTTCTTTTCTCATATTGTCTACTTTATATCAAGTCCGTCCACACATTTTATTACCGTCTTCGTCAAAAAAATATTAAAAATTAATAGGTACAAATATAAAAACTTGTGGCAAAATATTCTGTGGGTAATAATGAACCCCATGAAACCAATAACAAACAAAAATGTAGGAGTAAAACGTATTTAGTTTTCTGCAACAAAAAATAACAATGTTTTTATAGTTGTCATTCATTTGTTTCAAAATTTTGTGAAAATACTTCTAAAAAAATCTCATTTTAATATTTAAACTGATAAATAATAGTTATGTACAAAGTTTTTCGAAAACTCAATACATATTATATGCATTAAAGCAAACACAAAACAGAGTTATATCCTATTTTGAGTATGAAGACGGTAATGATAAAGCTTAAATTACTTACTCATTAAAACCCAGTTTTTCAGGAAACCAGTGTTTGATTTGTACGGCAATGATGATTTTTCGAATACGTAATGTTATAGATGGGATATTGTTAGGTTACAAACAAAAACGAAAACTTTAATTTTTCAGATGACGTTTGTAGAATATTAAAACTATTTGAAAATAACCCTACAACTTGTTACGTTCTATACGCGCATTTCGCTAACCAAGTTAGCATCATCAGCAGATGATATAAACTGCTGATGGTGATGATGATGCTAACTTGGTTAGCGAAACCCGCGTCCAGAACGTAACAAGTTGTGGTGTAGTGTGGTTAGAACTCTTGTACTTTCATCTATCTTCTACCACAGGTTCCAGTGTTCCAATTCCAATTTCACTGCTTATTTGTCGTATTGATACAGTAGGATCGATTGCTAAACAACACAGTGTTAATTTCAGTCTTTACACTAACTATGAAATTCTCGCCTGGAAGTATTTAAAATTGGAAGGGAATCCCTTCCGATTTTAAATACTTTTCCCACCAAGAAAGTACGACTCTGATGGACATCGGCGATTCGGAAATCGCTCTACGCTGTACTCTGGCTTTCTTGCGATTTTTTTATTTGTTCTTCACGAGTAAAATACATTTTCAATAATTAAAATTTAGAAGAAAATTTCGAAAAACGTGGTACTTATACCATATACTTATGTATTGTTTCAAAGCCACCTACCTTAGATCAGAAATTTAATAATTTGTCATTTATCAGCCTAAGCGTTACAAAGGTAATTGCATAGTTCAATTGGAAATATCTCGAAAAGTACTTGATATAGGTATAGAGTATGATACACAAAAGTATTTAAAATTGTTTGAAGATTTAGATGTTGAGTAGGTTAATAGGTCGTCCCATTAAAATAAAAAGAGAAAATATCGTTTAAAAGTGATTTTTCACTACGTTTCCGGGTAAACCGGAAGTATCCTAATTGTCACATTAGATGCAATTAGTTGCATAACAAACACTATTTACAGTATTAAATTGGAACTATCTTCATTTGTTTTTTCAACAAACGGAATTATTCAATGAAATGTTTAAAGTTTAATTCGCAATTTTCTTGAAAACTATCAGGAATTGACATAGGCTATGATAGACGTTTTATGTTTAGAATTTAGCGTAGAATTCCAAAATAAATTAATATAATAAATGGAACACTCTCCATTTAAAATAATAAAGTTGATAGTATTTCCGGTTAAACCGAAAAGGGCAGTCAATTGTTTATACAGCGAAAATCTGCCTCATAAGTAACCATATATCACTGTAAAATTTTATGTTAATAGTACTTATATTAAAAAAGTTACAGCTTTGTTAGTAATTTGTGGTCACGCGGTATATATATATATATATATATATATATATATATATATATATATATATATATATATATATATATACCATATACATCTTGATATTAGATAGGTTTCAAGGCACTCACTGACCATCGCCAACGCCCGAATATGGGTACGGCACTTGAAGAAGAATATATATATAGGGTGTCCCAATAGTGCGTTCTCGGTTGATATCTTGATAATGGAGACAGATATAAAAAAAGTTCAAATGCAAAAGTTGTAGAACAGTACGGGCTACATAACCTAAAATTATTTTCATTTATACAGGGTGTCTCAAAAATTTGTAGCGAAGCAAAGTTGTGTTTTTTCTTATGGGACACCCTGTATATTTTTGCATATTTAGGTTCTGCTCGTGATTCTACACATTATTTGTATAACATGTCCTATGTCTAAATCTGATAGTTTTTCTAATATCCGCCATTTTGTAAAAAATTATGAATTGCAGTGCCTTTTTTCAAACGACGTGGGCCTTGGCTTTTTGATATAGGATTATAATTTTTGGCAGGCACATTAACAAAAGTTTGGGTTGACTTTCAACGTGAACAAAATTTGTCGGCATTGTACAGGGGGTCCTAGATAAGTAGGAGAAATTAAAAAAATTAAAAACATTATATCTTCATTTTTCTAAATGGAATGTATAGTATTTTAATATTTTAGACTATTCGTGATCCAAAACCCTATCTTTCGTTATAAATATGTCCTATACCTATTTGTTATAGTTTCCGAGATTTTGACATTTTTGTATTTATTATTTGGTTTTCAATGGCAATCGCCTTAGAATTTGCTTTATTATCGAATTATTAGAATTTTCCGAGGAATCCAAAAATGTAATAATATACAGGGTGTTCCATTTAAAATAACAAAGTTGATATCCGAGGGACACTTTTGTATTTCAACTTTTTCTCTGTTATTAAAAATAAAGGAATTAAGGGGGGTGGCAAATCTCGGTAAATCACCCTGTACATTAATACACAGTAAAAAATGCAAAATTAAAAATTCAGTCTACTATTTTTCTTTATGTAAAAAGGCAAATAAATATTTTAATTATAGAGACAACAGAAAAAGAAGTCCTACAATCACTTGATTAAATGTTCAATATGATCACCATTTCTTTCAACACACACTTGTAGCCGATTCACAAAGGAATTGTTAACTCTATTCAGCATCGCGGCATTGATATTTGTACATGCATTTCTAATTCTCATTTTCATATTCTCTATGGTAGTGGGTGGCGTTTGGTAAACTTGCTCTTTAACAAAACCCCACAAGAAAAAATCTAGTTTTCTGAGGTCCGGAGACCTTGCCGGCCATGATACTGAACCTCCCCTACCAATCCATTTATTTTCATAATTCGCGTCTAAAAATTGCCTCACCTGCTTGCTAAAATGTACCGGAGCGCCATCTAGTTGGAACCACATCCGCCTCACTAGATTCAAAGGTAATTCGTCAATACACTTCTGCAAACTGTTTTGCAGTAAATTTAGGAAAGTGTCTCCATTAACTCTATTTTCAAAAATATAAGGTCCAATGAAACGATTACCGATTATACCAGCCCATACATTAAGAGACCATCTATGCTGGTGATCCAAGGGGACAATGAATCTGGGGTTTTCAGAACTATAATAGTAGAAATTATGTCGGTTGACGTATCCATTTTTATGAAATGTCGCTTCGTCAGTAAATAAAATGTTATTGAAAAAATTATGTTCTTCTATATTTTTTGCTAATGCCCAAGTACAAAATTCAAGTCTTTGATTGAAATCGTCTTGATCCAGCTCTTCTACCAGTTGAATATGGTATGGGTGAAATTTATGTTTTCTAATTATTCTATTTGCCGTAGATTTAGCAACACCTCTCTCCTTTTCTAACTGCCTACATGATATATGAGGATTTTCAATTAAAGTTTGCATAACAAGATATTCAGTTTCTTCATTTGCGGCTCTTTTCTGCCTTTCCGATTTTTGTTCGTAATCGACACATCCAGTTCTTTCAAATCGTTCTTTGAGTCTGACAAATGATACCTCATGAGGATGACGTTCGGCATTGCTAAACCGTTGCGCATAAACTCTACTTGCTAAAAAACAATTTTGATCACTTGCGCCCAAAACATAAATCATGTTAATCAATTCTTCTCTAGAAAAATTCATTTTGAATCAATTTGAACACCGTTACTACACAAATACAAGACTTTGACATTTCATTCTAATTAAATGTTGACACTACCTACGCTTTTATAATAGCCAAAATAGTAAATATTTAAGAATAGTTGGTAAAATATCTGTTCTAAGTCTTTAGGTCGCGATTCTTAGCACAATATTATGAGCTGAATTTTTAATTTTGCGTCACTTGTAGTGTATTATAACTAGAAAATTCGATAATAAAGCAAATTTTAAGGCGATTGCTATTGAAAACCAAATAATAAATACAAAAATGTCAAAATCTCGGAAACTGTGACAAATAGGTATAGGACATATTTATAACGAAAGATAGGGTTTTGGATCACGAATAGTCTAAAATATTAAAATACTATACATTCCATTTAAAAAAATGAGATATAATGTTTTTAATTTTTTTAATTTCTCCTACTTATCTAGGACCCCCTGTACAACGCCGACAAATTTTGTTCACGTTGAAAGTCAACCCATACTTTTGTTAATGTTTCTGCCAAAAAATCATAATCCTATATCAAAAAGCCAACGGCCCACTCCTTTGAAAAAAGGCACTGCAATTCATAATTTTTTACAAAATGGCGGATAATAGAAAAACTTTCAGATTTAGACATAGGACATGTTATACAAAAAATGTGTAGAATCACGAGCAGAATCTAAATATGCAAAAATATACAAGGTGTTTCATAAGAAAAAACACAACTTTGCTTCGCTACAGATTTTTAAGACACCCTGTACAAATGAAAATAATTTTAGGTTATGTAGCCAGTATTGTTCTACAACTTTTGTACTTCAACTTTTTTTATATCGCTATCCGTTATCAAGATATCAACCGAGAACGCACTATTGGGACACCCTGTATATTAGGGTTTTGGTTCTTGGGGATATAAGATCCTAGGATTAAAATAAAGTGTTTTTCTTCGTTGTTTTTTTATTTCATTTTTGACGTTTCGGTCAGGTACGACCTTCTTCAGAAAAAAAATTTTATGGTCTGTAAAAAACCGTAACAAAGTCAATAGTAAATGCACACAGAAAGATATTTATACAACTTACCAGAAACAAAAGTCTCGAAGATTCATTGTTCACAGTTTAAAAACAACATAAAACGAAAATTAGTTACACAGCACTTTTTTCATTTTTGAGACAAACACGTTAAAAATACTAAAATTTTATTATTTGTCATATATACAGGTGAAAGGTTTGGATGTCGAGTTGTTTATGCCGACTGCCAAAATATGTTAGATTATATATTATTTATCAGATGAAATTCCTTTCCTACTGCATACGGATGCTACCGGAAGAAACTATTGGCATTGAAATATAAGAATATTTACTTCCACTGCTAGTTTTTAATTAAGTTATAATATATATTACTTAATTTTTTTGTGTCAGTTTTTGAATTTACTGAATCTGCATTTCTCTGTATTTCATTGATCTCGAGAAATCTCTTTTTTTTGTGTTATTTTCTGTTCTTAAAATTTTTACGTTCTCAAAATCTAAACTATGTTTATTTTCTACAACGTGGTTTGTTAGAGCCGTTTTGTTTTTTTATCATATTTGTGACCGTTTATGTGATTACCACGGTATTGGCTGGTTTGTCCGATGTATACTTTATTACAATTGTTGCAAGGAATCTGATATACTACGTGAGTTTTCTTATTTTTAGGAACAGTGGACTTTAATTGACTCAAATTTCTTTTTAAAAGCGTGTGACCTTTATGTGCAATTTTTATATTGTGAGGTTTAAATAAATGCGTAAGTTTTTCTGATAGGTTGGGTACGTAAGGGAAAGAGAGATAATTAGTTTTTTTACACTAGAATTGGTTTTTTGTTGGTTTTGATTGCAGAATAGATGAATTCGATTTGTAAAGATTTTGTTTATTAGTTTAAATGGATAATTATTGAGTTTTAGTGCCTCCTTTGGCTTTCTTTATGGCATGTTCCCTATATTCAGGGTCGGAAAGTTTTATTGCTCGATCTGCAAGGCCAATTTACTGTTTTTTTTTGTGACGTGGGGTGTTGAGAATTTTAGTTGAGATATCGAGAAAACCAAGTTTTTTTAGGGTACCACTCTATTTTTATTTGGTTTCCACTGCATATATATAAATATATCTACATATATATATATATATATATATATATATATATATATATATATATATATATATATAGTTAAAACGAATAGTTCTTGAACCACAAATGTATGTTTGTAGGAATTCTCTCGGGTATTTGGTTCTATGTAATATAGAGAAACACTATACTAGTTTCATAATTGTTTTAATTACTGACGTTTCGGCCACTTCGGCCTTTTTCAAAGCATCTTGTAAACTAAAAGTAGAAAAATTTTTTTTTTTCTTTTACATCTGTCAATTAGTGTTTAAAAAATAAAATGGCTTACCTAAAACAGAAATATAGAAGTTTTACAACACAATATTGGCTTCGAAATTCCATTTTTTTACAGATACGTAGACGATTGCCTCACTACCATACCTAAAGACCATGAATCGTTAATTCTCGACAGATTCCATAGTTACCATGAAAAACTAAAATTTACTATCGAGGTTGAGGAGAGTGGTGCAATTAATTTCCTTGACATGACAATATACCACCAACAACAAACTTTAAAAACCGAATGGTATACAAAAAATACATGGTCGGGAAGGTATATGAACTACTTCTCTAATCACCCCTTATCCCAAAAAAAATCGGTCATAATAGGTTTGGCAGACAGGGCAATTAAACTGTCTGATGAACATTTCCGACAAAAAGCAAGAACCATTCTAGAACAAAATAGCTAAATTAATAAAAACATTTTTTCAACCCATCTTAACTTCTGTAGTGAAAAATCGGAAATTAACATAAAACAAAACAAAGAAAAACCTACTTATATGTCCCTCCCTTACATCCAAAACCTATCAGAAAATATGAAAAAATATTTTAATAAACATAAAATCAGAGTATGTCATAAAGCCCACAACTTAATACAAAAAAAATATAGCAAATTAAAATCTGAAATACCCAAAAATAAAACAACGCATTGCATTTATCAAATACCATGTACGGAATGTAATGGAGTCTACATTGGACAAACGAGTCAATATTTGGGAAATAGGTTAAATGGTCATAAGTATGATAAAACCAATCAGACCGCCCTAACTAAACATATAAATCAATTCAAACATAATTTTGTTTACCCAAACACCAAAATCCTAAAAACCGAACCTCACAAACAGAAAAGAGAAATTTTAGAAATGATATATATCAAGAAAGAACCAAATTCAATTAACGACAAGACGGACATCCAAAAACTCAGTAAAATATATACCAATATTCTTTAGTCCCAAAAAAAAAAATGTGCTGTATAAATTTGTTGTATATGTTATTATAAAATAGACTATAAAACAATTAACTTAAAAATAAAATTAATAGATTGTTTCGTAGTAAAAATGTTAATGAATAAATAAAAAATAAGGTACTCTCCTGGGATTTGAACCCGGGAGCGTGTGACTGCGTGGTGGAGCCCTCGACCACTGGACCACTTCTGATCTGATAAGGTTTTATATTGAACTAAATTTTAAAAATATCATTTTTAGGAAGTGAGGTAACGAATCCTCATTTAAAATGTAAATAAACATGATGCTAAGTTTTAAGTTTTAACAATTTGTGTTGTCCAAATTACAGTATGTCTTTTGTGTTGGAAAACTTCTATGTTTCTGTTTTAGGTAAGCCATTTTATTTCTTAAACATTAATTGACAGATGTAAAAGAAAAAAAAAATTTTTCCTACTTTTAGTTTACAAGATGCTTTGAAAAAGGCCGAAGTGGCCGAAACGTCAGTAATTAAAACAATTATGAAACTAGTATAGTGTTTCTCTATATTACATAGAACCAAATACCCGAGAGAATTCCTACAAATATATATATATATATATATATATATATATATATATATATATATATATGTATAACCGTTATAAATCTTCATGACACTGTTTAAAAAAAATGTTAAACCTATAAAACGTACATGCAATATAATCACCCTTTATTTTTTGTGCAAATTCCATTGCATGTCCATTCGATAAATAATTTTTAATTACTTTTTTGATATCTCGTAAGGCGACTGCCCACCGTTTCGGTGGTTTGCCAAAATATAACTTTTCCATCCCCATATGAACAGAGAAACATTTGTGTAATTCAATTTCTGCCTTTGCCGTACATGGGGCTCGCTAGTCTATGCCGGCCTGATGAGCTCTAAAAAGAGCGAAATCGCGATCGTCGTTTGACCGAAATGGATCATTGCGCTTGCGCCATTGCAGGACATGTTCCAGACAGGGATCATGGTATCCTTGTTGTGACGTTGGTGTAACGTGAAACAAAAATATATTAACATTATTTCGCCCAACGAAAGTCAAGAATCAACAGTGTAATTCAGTGCCGGTCGTAATAGAGTAGTTTTTTTTCTGTAATTCCATTTATACAAATGTTTCTCTTCTGTACTTCTTCGCTGATAAGCAACTATCATCATAAACGGATGATTAAAAAAAGTTCAAGCACTTACATATAGGTGCTGGGGTTGCTGGACACGATGGGGCCTGGGGATATAGCTTCATAGCCCCACCCTCATCCTGGCTTGTTTATAGTAGAAACTTCTAGGTTTTACATAGAACTTAATTTTCTAAAATCGTTTAACAAATTATCTTCTCTGCCTGAAGTCAAAAGCATTGTAGAAAAATCAGCTTCTTTTTTAAAAATTGAGAATTATATTTCCGTGTTCTCTTTTTTGATGTTTTGACAATTTTTGCAGGGACGTAATTATTTGTGGGAGTTATACCCCATAGTTGTTCGGGTTGGGAAATTAGCTCCCGTGATTTAGTAAAAAGAAACCTAAGTTGGGAAAAAAAATATGAATGAAAAATATGAAATGTTTCAATTAACTTTAAATTGTGCAAAAAAAATCGAGCATTATGACAAAATCAATTGGGAAAATTTTATTTTGAATTCAAAATATCGAAACAAAAAGGCTAGTAAATAAAATATAATTAATTAATTGTGATATAGAGACGACCTGGTAAAATTGTGGTATGAATTTAAGATGGCGAAACAAAATGGCGGCCAAATTAAATGTTTTTGATAGATACCAAAAATATAGGTTTTATCAATTCCATCTCTGTCAGTCTGTCTGTCTGTCATAAATACTACTTACTCGATTGAATTCAAATTTTGGTCAAAAATTAAGGGTCATATGGGGATGACCTGACCTTAAAAAATATTAACTACGAATACGAATTCAAGATGGCCAAATAAAATGTTTAAAAAATCAACGTAAAAATATCTTATTTAAATTTTGCAAAAAAATTAAATATTATATAGGGATAAACTAATTCGAATTCAACATGACGGAACAAAATGGCGGTGTGTTCAATGTAAAAACTACCTATTCAATTGATTTTAAATTATATCCAAAAACCACGTGTGGTATGGATAGAAACTAGTAAAATATTAGGAGGAATCAAATATGGTAGAACAAAACAGTCCCAATAAAAATGTTAAATAAAAAAGACTACTATCTTGTGTACTAAATAACTATGTATCAAACTAAATTGGGTCACCCTTCACTATTCTTAATAAAAGAAAATATTCATAACTAGGGGTGTTCCGGGTAAAGGAAATTCACGATTCTTTTTTTGTCGGCCGTACTTGTTACCAATACAATAGTGCGGGCCTTTCTTTTTAGTTGAATTTTTCTAATTTACTCCCCCCCCCCATATTTTCCCTTCACTGGCGTCCAGACACTAACAGAGTCCGCAATAATACAAACGTATTTCAAAAATAAATCCTTCAATTGTTAACCATGTAATAAAGTTGGAGCTCGAAGCTCTAAACCTATATTGTTATTCTAACAAATGGCTAATATGTTAAAATGATTGCCGCGGTAAGCCGCCAGGAAGTTAATTTCGGCCTCGCTGGCATCATTAATCCCCAATGGGGCGCAGTTGATGTATGATTTGAGTTAGCCCTGCAAATACCACGCGGCGAACCCTCCCCACACGGAAACTTTATTGCTTAAGGATTTCGTTGCAGGAAAATCAGAGGTAATAACTTTTCGAGCTTAGACCGGTCCGAAATGGTTTTTTAACCTTTAGTACGTGTTATAAACATATTATAGGTGAAAGGAAATTTTATTTGTAATATCTATAAATATAGGCAGATCTGACTGGGCTACAGGATGAGCAGCATTAGCTATTAAAAGTAATTTAAGCTTGCTTTTATATTTATTAAAATGCTAATTCGATGTCCGGTGAGCAATAAACAGCATAATAACTAAACTTTGACGCGTTCTTTTTTAGTGTATTTTATTAATGATACGTTACCTAAAGGTGCGTACTCGGCGAACGCATACGTACTCGGCGAACGCATGGTGAAAACCGCATGCGTTCGCCTAGTATGGACGTGGATGACGAACTTACGCTACAGTGGAGTAAAAAACGGGACAAAAGTCGCTTCCTTCTCGATTTTTTTTTGCGTTAGAACACACCGATATATACCTCATTTTATTAAATGGCTCGTTGTACAGGGTGTCCGGATTTGGTTGCAAAAGCAGGGTATCTCGCTTATTTTTAAAGATAGAACCTTGCGGTTTTCACGAACCTGAGCTAATTTTTTGTGAAACTCATGAAGTCCTAACAAAATTTTCATAGCCTTCTTCGTTTATGAGATACAGGGCGAAATGGAAAATTTTGCATTTTGGGACCCCCTCGTATCTCGGTTATCCTTTAACTTAACGCAAAGGGAAAAATTGCTGCTTATGCAGTTTTTTACACTGGATCCAGTGGCGTAGTCATATTTTTGATTTGAGTTGTTAATTTTTAGATATGACCCAAAGTTATGTTTTTTTGAATGGGACACCCTGTATATTTGTCCAGAAATTGATTTGTCCTTTTAAAAGCTTCTCAAAAATATATAATAGCATGGGTCTATTTTAATAAACAACAACAAAAATCCTAATTTTTATAATTATCATCCCAAATTTTGCAGTAGGCTATGCAAAACAATGCTGCCTTTTATTTAAAGTCGTTAACAATATCTACATCCTAACAATAAATCAAAATAAATATGTAGTTAAATCTATTTATGAAAATATGTATTGATAATTTCGCACCAAAAAAGTACCACCTACTACTTATGTAACACAAGAACAAAACAGTAATAAATTATTATGTAACAAGCCTTTCAGCAAAAATCAACTGTCGTATAAGAACTACAGTAACCAAGGAAATCAAAAGAACTGTTCAAACTGATTTCCATTTTGTTCTATGCATGCTTCGCACAATTTTCGTATTCGTTTTAGGGAATTAAGCAAAATAACGGGATGATTTTGTAAATAGCGAACATTTTCTCTTATTGCATTTTCTAAATCTTGGACATTATCATAGTGGTCTTTGTAAATTCTATTTTCCAGATATCCCCATAGAAAGAAATCTGGGGACCTAGGAGGCCATCTTATAGGTCCATTTGTTCCGATCCATTGATTGGTAAAATTATTGTCCAGAAATAATCTCGTCATTCCAGAATTGTGTGCAGGAGCACCGTCCTGTTGAAAATAAATTTCGTTAATTTGCGCTAGAGGAACATCGTCAAGCAATTCAGGTATAGCTGCCTCTAAAATTTCTATATAGCGATTGTTGTTAGATTTCCCTCAAATATATAAAATGTGTTCCTAATATGAAGCAGGACACATTTAGACCAAACCTGCTTTGCTGTCTTCTGGGAAATATTTGGTGTTGATTTTCCTGGGACCAGAATCTACTATTGTGCCTATTGAGTATACCAGAATTACTGAAATGTGCTTCGTCTGACCATATAACCTTCCTTTCAAAATCTCTAACCATATCGCATCTTTCTCGAAACCAATTGCAGAAGACTACCCGACGCTCTGCATCCCCTGGCTGTAAGTGCTGCACGAGCCTAAATTTGTATGCTCTTTTCACTGGCCCTACAAGAGTTTGTAGCTTCTGCATTAGCCAAAACCGTAATTTCCTCAGCCTCCCGATTTTCTTTATTATATGTTTTCGTACGAGGTTTGATAAATGATCCGTGATTAAGTAAATTCTTTTTTATTGGATAAAAAGTGGATATATTAGGTTGCCTCCTTTCTGGATATGTAAATAAAAATTAAGCAATAGTATTTCAACATACCTAAAAATTAACTATTTACCTGTTAAAATACATCTCAGAAGCCGCTTCAACATTTTCATTACTTAATATAAAACAAGCTAACATATCGTACTTTTCATAATGTTCGAAAGTTTGGTTTTCTTCCATAATAATACAAACATATTTTTACACAATAAATAAATACAAAAAACTAGTGCTATATTTTATATACGCGTACAAAATTGGGAAATGTCATTTGCTTCCAAGAAAACAAAAGAAAACGGCATCGTTTTGCATGGCCTACTGCAAAATTTGGGATGATAATTATAAAAATTAGGATTTTTGTTGTTGTTTATTAAAATAGACCCATACTATTATATATTTTTGAGAAGCTTTTAAAAGGACAAATCAATTTCTGGACAAATATACAGGGTGTCCCATTTAAAAAAACACAACTTTGGGTCATATCTAAAAAATAACAATTCAAATGAAAAATATGACTACCCCACTGGATCCAGCGTAAAAAACTGCATAAGCAGCAATTTTTACGGGGAGGGTCCCAAAATGCAAAATTTTCTATTTCGCCCTGTATCTCATAAACGAAGAAGGCTATGAAATTTTTGTTTACGGCTTCATGAGTTTCACAAAAAATTAGCTCAGGTTCGTGAAAACCGCAAGGTTCTATCTCTAAAAATAAGCGAGATATCCTGCTTTTGCAACCAAATCCGGACACCCTGTACATACAAAATTACAAAATATTACTTTTTTTACGATCTCGACTTTTTTAATTTTAATTTTTAATTAATTCTGATAAATCTTTTTCACTGGAATCAGTGCTGGCTCCCCTACTATAACTACATTGATGTGTTAATTTTGGAAAAATATGAGTTCTGTAGTTTTTCAAATATTAATTGCAGTATTAGATATTTTTTGACACCCGGTATTGAACAGAAAATTAATTATTTTGAAGCAGTTTATTGACAGCTACTTTATGAACAATTTTACAAATTATATGAAAAAACTAAGCCATTTTTGAGGTTGAAGATCCCAGTGTGATAACTAAATCATCATTAATCGTTTCAATTTTACCATCTACTTCCCAGTATTTATCTTCAATAGAACCAACATGTTTAACATACGATCTCCAATTTTCAGCCGATATTGAGTCAATCGCTTTTTATGTTATTTTATTTCAATCAACTCAATAATTAATAAAACTCACTTGACGTTGGCGTGATTACCGAGGACGAGGTTTTAATTAGCTTAAAAAAAATTAAACCTAAGGCTACTATAGGGCCGGATAAAATACCTGCGTTTCTCTTAAGGGACTGTGCTTCTATTTTTGCTAGACCACTTTCAATATTATTTAATATATCACTTAATACTTCAATTTTCCCAGACCTATGGAAAATATCACGAATAACTCCTGTCTTTAAAAAAGGAGACAATAATTCTGTCACAAACTATCGTCCAATAAGTATTATAAATAACTTTTCGAAGATATTTGAAATTATTCTGCATAGCTATTTATACAATTCGGTAAGTATGCATATATCACCCCAGCAGCACGGCTTCATGAAGGGTCGATCTACAATTTCAAATTTATTTTGTCTCGTTCAAGATCTTGCAGAATCTACCGATGCTGGAGATCAAACTGACGTCATTAATACCGATTGCTCAAAAGCTTTCGATCGTCTTGATCATGGCATTTTGTTAAATAAACTAGCTTCCTATGGTATTTCAAATAAGTTACTTTTATTTTTTGAGTCTTACTTAAAAAACCGAGTTCAATTCGTTCAATGTCATGGTCACAACTCCAAAGAATTTGTCGCTACATCTGGTGTGCCACAGGGCACCCACCTAGGGCCTTTGCTTTTTCTTTTATTTCTTAATGACCTTATTTATACTCTAGACGTTGATTATCTTCTTTACGCAGACGATGTCAAGCTATACCTCAAAATTAAAAATTTAAGTGATTGTGTTAAATTACAAAATAACTTTGACAGAATGAACATGTGGTGCGAAGAAAATAAATTGCTTCTAAATGTCTCTAAGTGCAACGTTGTCACTTTCACTAAAAAACTTCGGCCTATAACCTATAATTATACTATAAATGGGCAAATATTAGATAGGTCTGAATCGGTGAATGATTTGGGTGTAGTTCTGGATGCAAGTCTTTCATTTCGTGGCCACGTCTCTAAAGTTGTTGCAGATAGTTTTAAATTGCTGGGATTTATTATACGAAGTACTCGTGACTTCGTCAATAGTGATACTCTTAAGTTGCTTTTCAATGGTTTTGTCAGATCTCGGTTAGAATATTCCGCAGTTGTTTCGTGTCCGTTTTACCAGGCGCATATCACAAGCCTAGAAAAAGTTCAAAGACGTTTTTTGAAATATATTTGTTTTAAACTTGATGGGGTTTATCCTGAAATAGGCTTTCCACATGATCAACTTTTAACTAGGGTTTCAATGGAGAGTCTAGAAATTCGCCGAGATAAAGCTCAACTTATCTTTTTACATAATATAATTTCTGGGAAAATAGATGCCAATAAAATTTTGCAGTCTCTGAAATTCCAAGTACCCAGACCTACGACGCGTAATTTCTCTACCTTTTTCTTACCCACCCCAAGAACAAATGTGCTAAAATTTTCCCCGCTATTTCAATTGTGTAACAAAAACAATAGTGTACAAAATCAAAATTGTTTTATTTTTTCTATAAACGTCTTAAATATTATATTTTACTTATTTAAATTAATTAAAATACGTTTGTACGTAAATTAAGTAGTTTTTCCCATTCACTAATTGGATATATTCTGTAGAATGTGGTAAAATAAAATAAAAAATAAAATAAAATAAAATAAATCTTTAATTGAAAGTTCTCCGGTGTTGCGCTCTCGAATATATTTTTTTACTCCTGCCCATGCAAGTTCAATAGGGTTGAGGTCCCATATTTATGGAGGCAGCCTCAAAGGTGTATGCCCGAGGTTACGTAAAAGACCATGAATTTTATACTTTTTTTCTCTAGGCTTGTTGGATGATATTACTTCGTATAATTGATATTTTCTCCATATTGGATCACATACAAGATTGTTCGATTTAAGCCACGATATCGTATGAGCTTTTGTAGAGTATTTAATTGGCACTTTATCTTCTACGTGAGAATGGTAAGATGCATTATCCATTACCACGACTGATTTGGGAGGAATGTTAGGTAGAAGCTGCTCGAGCAACCACTTTTCAGAATTTTCTCTATTCATCTGTCCATGATAGTCTCCAGTTGTTAGTCCCGAGCGAAAAACTAAAGCAGCACCTGGAACAAATCCGGTTTCTGAACCAGAGTGAACTATAATAAAGCGACTACTAGGGCGGATTCCCTAAACAACACCTGTAACACTTTCACTTTGCCAGCATTTGTTCACTGTCATATCATTATCTACCCAGGTTTCGTCTAGAGACACAATATTGCGTCTTTCTTGCCTATATTGCCTTACAGTTGATAGATATTTCACCCGCCAGTGAAAAATATTTGGTCTCTCAATGAGCAATTTTCGTTTATTTTGGCACTTGCGCCAAGCAAAACCATTTGATCGTAAAAGCCGATTTAAGGTTTTATACCCGTACGGAAAATCTCTTTTGTTCTTTACAGCACGAAGTGAGGGTTTGCAAGTCGGAACCTTCTTTAAGTTTATATAAAAATCCTGTATTGTTCGTCGAATTACTTGAAAATGACCATCGTCAATTTTATCTTTGTATGATAATCGGGGTCTTTTTTTACCAGGAGATTTTAAAGGTGAAGTAGAACATGAGCGATCATTATGTTCTCTTTGAATTTTTCTTACACTACTTTCAGAAACAGCAGTGTAAAATGCACCGTGTTCTGTTCGATTTTAAATTGAAATAGTCAAACTATTATTTTCAGCTTCTCTAGTACAGGCTCTATAACGCTCGCAGTAACTTCACGTGCACCGCTTCGAATTATTTTTCCTCTTTTGCTCGCCATCGTTACTTCGAAATAATGATTCAAATTCAACGCAACGCATTTATATAGAAATGAAAACAAATGCTCGAAATGTATAAGCGCCACTGGAAATAGCTAGAAGCTTCTAGCGGCAAGTGCATGGAGACTCTAGGCACATCCCAATTACAAGTGGACCAGTGCTTAATTTACTAAATCCTCGATGAATTTTCCGTACCGCTTAGCTGGCGCACTTTATAGGTGAAGCGGCAAACTATTACAACAAATAAAATAACATAAAATTTATTTTCGTACACAAATTTTACTTTTCCGCTTGCTTAAGACTATGAACCTTTATTTTAAGGACCGCCCGGTGGTCTTTCAAGTCCCGCACTTTATCAAATTAGCGGACGTTTGTTAATCAAAACATAGCCTTAAAGGTTATATAAATAGTAAAGGGAATCAATTCGAAAAATATTTCACTCGCAAAAAAGATAAAGGTTGCTTACTTTTGCTTTCGATCTGTGCTCGGGCTATTAAATTTAGATTCGTAAAAGGAAAATTATACTAATTGGGTACGGTAATTATAATTCCATATTTTAAAATTGTTGACTATTGGAATACAGGCAACAACCCCTTTCAAAACAAATTCATATAGGGAATTGTTTCATGGTGTTACAATTTTCAAGTTTTTCATTAAATTTTAAATGTCAGTTTTATCGAAAGCTATAAGTTGTACGCATATTTTTAGAAAAAGAATTTTTTTTTTACTTTCAGTTCTATAAATATAACAGAGTTAATCACAACACCAAGAAGACGACCGACTGGAAGGCCTATCAAAGACATCTGAAAGCTGCAATCGAAATCCCGGAGATCCGCGCACCTCAGGGACTAGATGAGGCCGTAAGATGCCTAGATACAGCCATCCTGAATGCATTCCATGAAAACACATTAGTGGAAGACATAAGCAGGCACCGACAAACCGAGGAGCTTCCTGAAAATCTTAGAGACGAGATCAGGACCAACAGACGCCTCCGCAGGATCTACGCCAGAAAAACCGGTTACAAGAACACCGAAACAACAAGTGGCAGGAAAAGCTGAAATCCTTAGACACGCATCACCAGACAGCCTGGCAGATGCAACGTGCTTTTCGAATGGACAAACGTCCTATCCCTCCTCTCCAAGGTGAAAATGGCCCAATCTACACCGGCGAAGACAAAGCTGAAGCCTTAGCGGATGCCATAGTCTAACAAGGTCAGCTAAATCAACATCCAGAGGAGGACGAAGAGCACACCGAACAGGTCCACGACTCAGATAGAGACTTGGATGCTTGGATTTTACCTCAAAAAAATCTACATCCTATCTTACCCGGGGAAGTTCGAGACATTATCAGGAAACTGATGGTCAAGAAAGCCCCTGGAGCCGACGGCATCACCAACAAGACGCTGAAATACTTCCCCAAAAAGGATATAGTGCGATGGCCAACATTATAAACTCCATCATAAGAACATGCCATTTCTCCAACACATGGAAAAAGACAGAGGTCATCGTCATCGAAAAACCAGGACAAGACAGGACATTACCACACAACTACAGGCCCATCAGTCTACTCCCTGCTTTAAGCAAAGTAGCTGAAAGAGCTATAGCCAGAAGACTGAAAGATGAGTCCCAAGACCTAGATGCCATCCCAGATGAGCAGTTCGTCTTCAGGGCAGGGCACTCATCTGAGCAACAGGTACTCAGAGCCACGGAGTATATCACCAAAGGATTCAACAACAGAGAGGTCACAGGAGCAATTTTTCTGGACATCTAAAGGGCTTTCGACAGAATGTGGCACCAAGGCCTGATCCACAAAATGTCGGTGGCTGGATACGAGAGAGGAAATATAAAGCTTATCTTGAGCTACCTAAATGACAGATCATTCACAGTAAAGGTGAATGACTCTCATTCAGCTTCAAGAGGACTAGTAGCTGGAGTACCACAAGGGTCTATGCTGGGACCCATTCTATTCCCCATCTCCTCTCACGATGTCCCAATCGGAGAAGAGGGCTTAATGGCACTCTACGCTGATGACACAGCCATCCTACACCAAAGCAGAAGCACCCGGATAATGGGTAGACGACTGCAAGATGACATTGATAACCTTCATGACTGGTGTGTCAAATGGAAGGTTAAGATCAACCCCCAGAAGTCCCAAGCAATTATATTCCATCGTAGGAGACTGGCTCCAAGAGCCAGAATCCGAGTTGGAGATGTCGAGATTTCTTGGTCAAACGAGGCCAAGTACCTAGGGATGACCATGGATAGAAGCTTGACATTGAATAACCATATCAGCAGCGAGGACAAAAACCAGACAAGCAATGGGTAAACTTTATCCATTGCTCTGTCGGAAAAGCGAAATGGGACTGAGGACCAAACTGCTACTGCTCCAAACAGTAGCTAGGAACCAACTCACCTATGGCTCCACATCCTTCGGATATGCTTTTAAATCCCAACTTATGAAGCTAAAGAGGACTGGTTTTGGTAGGTTGGTTGGTGAATGGTTTATCAGGAATGAGAACTTGCAGCGTGATCTTCAATGGACACCTATTGAAGACTTCACGCGGCAAAAGGCTACCCGAGCCTTCAGGGCAGCCGAACATCACCCCAACGGAAACCTACGTGACCTGGTAGACTATGATCCGCTAGCTCCGAGACGCAACAACTGGAAAAGGTACAGGAGACCTAGACACGGGCTCCTGCACTAATATACTCTAGGATGAAAGTGGGCAAATCGAAATTTCTGAATCTTGCTCCTCAGAAACTAGATCTTACCCACAGAAACCCTAAGAGTATCGACAAGTGCCAGGTACCTGAGCTGGCTCTGGCGTGAGTTGAAGCTGAACCTGAGGTAAAAGAAGAGGATCCCAGGTACCTCAACTGGCTCCAGCGTGAGCTGCAGTTGAACCTGAGGTAAAAGAACACCCCACCTCAGCCTCAACACTGCCGGATCACGGAACAGCAGTGTCGCTGAGGGCACAGAAGAGGACCCAGAATTCGAAGACCACCAGGCGTACTGACGGATGGACACTGGCAACGGCAGACTGGACCACGTGACAGTAGGATGTAGGCAGCGGCAAACGGGACAGACGAAAAGAGGACAGCAGAGAAATATCCCACCTGGTAAGACGACACTTTCCCTATTAATGATATTTATTTTATTTCAGATGTCTACAAGTATCGAGAGGTGGCAAAAACATCCTGCCAAGCGAAGACGTCCCCCCCACGACGAGTGAGAACCATGTCCTTCATAGGAGTTTCTCCCGAAAGGACGGCATCAACCCCATCGAAGGATCCTGGGTTAGTCCAATGATAGTCCATCTGATGGGGGCCCGTTGGGGTTTAGTGGGTATTGTTGACTCTAACAGGTGAAAACCTGACAGAGCAACGAGTCCCACACTGTTTTCCCTTCTACCAGAAGGGAATTCGTGCGTAAAAGCATCCCCCATCGTCAAAAAAATATTTAATTTATTTCTATACAATTTTATCAAAATGAATAGTAATGAAGATATTATTCAAATAGTTGTTTTTGTGACATTTTTAACTCAAAAACCTACTTTATACTTTAATTTTAAAGTCGCAAATAAATAGAATGTCTGGTCACTATTATTATTATTATTATTAATAAACAATAACTTTTTAACCATTATCATTTTATTTTAATACTACCTGCTGTCAAAATGTTTTCGTTTGCAACTATTTATGTACCAGTAGGACCAGCGGTGGTTTATTATTCAAAACATAGCCGTCATGGATATGTGAATAGAAAATAAGAAATAGAAAAACACGTTCTGCGCCACACGTATAGGAATGCTGCACACAAAGTCCACAATTTTAGTACCAGTTAGTTCGAATTATGCGATTTTTTACTTACAATATGACAGTTGACTTCAACTAAAATAGTATTGTAATAATGGACCTTTGTTAATTAAATGAGGTCGAAAGTAAGAGTGTACACAAACACAAAAGACCCTTTTTGCGACCTAACGCTCGTACTTGTTTAAAATCTCCACATAATTTGTTTTACACACCTCAATAAAGGTACCTACTGGATTTGATTGAATTGAATTTACAAAACGAATATATTAATATTTTTTTCTTTAATAAAAAAATTACAAAACCCTACCATAAGACACAATGCGTTAGAAAGAGAAAGATACATTTTTTTTAACAATTGTCAGAAAAGTTTTTAAACAAAAAAGGATCAAACATAATATATTTTTGAATCTGTAAGAGACCTATAAAATAAAATAATAATATGCAGACATTTAAAAATATAGGGTTTGTTTGTACTGATTTATAAAAACTTCTACAGCTTTCATATCAACGTTTTTTGCTTCCTATAGTTACCGCTGCCGCTAAGTGTAAAAACACATAAATGAAATTACTGCACATATCAACTATTTGTACGATCATTTTAAATATGTGTAATGCACATAAAACCTGCAATTTATCCAAAAATGAAACAATGAGAAACAACGAATATAATTCCGGTGTGGATTTATACTCCCGCAGTGATTGACTCTAATAAATACGACCCTCTCCCTTTCGCTAGACATGATTTAGCAAGTAAAGCCAACTTTAATATTATTAGTCAAGTGGCAGATGCATTTATTAAATTCACCTGCCTTGCTTACCAAATCATCTGCCAAACACATTTAACTGTTCCTAAAGACTATGTAGGATTAGTGTTTGTTCGCATTAGCAGAATTAATTTGAAGGCGGTTTTAATAACAGAAGGGCTTCTTTACACGCTACCTTTTGGAAGTGATTTTGATATTTTGTATAATATAGTAGAGGCAAATTAAAATAGTAGTTCCATAAGGAATCGGTTTAATATTACCCAGATCTTCTTCCGTTATGAATGTTTTCTTATATCAGGGTTTAGTTCGATTCGTAGTCGATAGTAACACATATACAGTGTGTCCCAGATTCGCTTCTCTATATAGGGATCTCGTCTCCTATTATACCTACAGCAAAGGTTAAATGGGAAAGTTTTAAAAGAAACTTAGCGCATTCGATATTCGGCTTCAGATTTACTATCGGTCAACTGGTTTTGAAAATATGGGCGAAAAACCGAAAATAGCGGATTTCGTTTTTCGCCAGTAAAT
Organism: Kuschelorhynchus macadamiae; assembly: GCA_030620095.1. Classification (NCBI taxonomy): domain Eukaryota; kingdom Metazoa; phylum Arthropoda; class Insecta; order Coleoptera; family Curculionidae; genus Kuschelorhynchus; species Kuschelorhynchus macadamiae. The sequence continues at coordinate 1,723,078 of JAUTXW010000565.1, read as the reverse complement.
CCAAAACGGTAAATTTTACAGCTGTCAAAATGTGACATTATTGGGACACTTTTTTAAGACGAATAAGATGGCGTGTACGACATGTCTCCATCGTCTTTTGTTATCCCGCAACCCGCCTCAACTTTCATTTTTCTTATGGCCGCCATATTGGATTTTCAATTTTTGGAAAAAGCGTAAAATTAAAAATAAAAAATTGAGTATTATCGAAATATCAGTAAAGTAAAGTAACGTCTCAATTTTTTCTAAGGAGGCCATGATTTATTTGTCATAAGATTACATTAATAAGTAATGTACTAAACGGATTAAATTTTAAATACAACATCAACGTAAATAAACACTAAAAAATCTAAATACGTTCTTAACTACCTCGTACCTGGGTAACATTAATTTACAGATTTGCAAATTGACGTCCATTTGCATCGAGACACTTTTAACAATTGGAAACTGTTTTTCGTACGACCCTGGCAAGTGTATTTCCGTTAATATTTCTAAATGTGTCCAAAACTCTTTGTCTCAGGATTTCTATGGTCACACTGGGATGAAATTAATAGACCTCATTCTTCGTGTGACCTCAGAGGTAGAAATCCAAGGGCGACAGGTCAGGGGATCTAGGAGGCCAAGATATTGGACCATTTAAGAAAATAATTACTTCGTCAAACTGTTCTCTTAAGAAATTTTTGACTTAAATGATGTTTTGAGCCAGGCATCCATCCTGTTGAAACCAGGTTCTTCTAAATTCATCTTTCGTCAGAGTTGGTTTCGCAAAAGCTCTCTTTTAGGTTGTACTCAAACAAAAATGGTCATATAAGTCGATTTCCTGATTAGATTAAATTACCAATAGCCCCACACCAAACGTTACTTCCAAATCTGGTCTGTAGACGTCTCTTTGCCAATTCGTGAGGGTTTCCCACAGCCCAGTGATGACTGTTGTGCCTATTAATGCACAATTCGTAAACCTACTCTCTTCGTACCACAAGGCATGATTTACAAAATCGGGATTTTCATTACACTTCCTAGTATACTACTCACAGAAGCGTAGTCGTCTTGGAAAATCACTTTTCTTAAGTCTTGTATGGATGGTACTTATTCTTTTTTAACACTATCTGTAGCGTTGATTTTGGCACATAAATTTCCTGTTCTACAGTTCTTACCATTGCACTAGGGTTTTCGTTGATAAATTGTAAAATGCTTCTATCGCGATTTTCATTGTCAATATTGTATCAGCGTCTAGGTTGATCGAAGGCCCCTTTGTTAATTAAATTAACTACGATTTTTCTGAATTGGGTTTTATGCGTCTGCCGTCTTTCGTTTCTGTGTGACTGCAAGTACAGCTGTAACATCTCAAACTTTTCTTCAACAGGTGTCGACAATTTGTACTTTGAATTATTTAACGTCAAAGTCAAAGCCCACTTTTGTTACAAATAAATCATGGCCTCCTTAGAAAAAATCGGGACCTAATTTCACGAAGTGTGATGTTTCGAGAATAATCAAATATTTTACGCACTCGTGAAACATCACTAGACTGGAAATTTTACGCTGTTTCCAAAAATCGGAAAATCCAATATGGCGGCCATAAGAAAAATGAAAGTCGAAACGGGTTGCGGGATAACAAAAGACGATGGAGATATGTCTTATATAGTCTTAAAAAATTGTCCGAATATGCCACATTTTGACAGCTGTCAAAATCTGCATATTCGGTTTTTCGCCGATATTTCCAAAACCAGTTGACCGATCGTAAATCTGCAGCCGGATATCGAATGCGCTAAGCTTTCTCTAAAAGTTTCTCGATTTGACCTTTGCTGTAAGTATAATAGTAGACAAGATCCCTATACAGAGAAGCGAATTTGGGACACCTTGTATAATGCCTCTTCAAACATTTTTATTGGCCGCCATTTTGTACCATCATATTGCATTCTTACCAATATTTTACCAGTTTTTACCTATGCCACACTTTATTTTTGGCATAACTTAAAACAAATTCATTAGGTATTTTTTATATTGAAACACACTGCCATTTTGTTACGTCATGTTGGATTCGTACCAGTTTATCCTTATGTCAAATTCAAGAAAATAAGATTTTTTTGGCGTTGATGTAAAAAAAATATTTGGTGGCCATTTTGTTCCGACATCTTGAATTCGTACCACAACTTTACTAGTTTATTTCTATGTCACACTAATGCTTGCATACATTTTGAAATTATCTAGTTAAAGTAGTGTTTTAGCTATGCCGCGAACAAACAGACTGACAGACAGACAGACAGACGGAATGAATGAAAGAAAATATGTTTTTTTCGTATCTATGGGTCCTGAAACGCAAAAGATCTGAAAAACCTTGGAAGGTGATATTTTCACGATTACAATACTTTCCTTTTAGGAGAGAAGCAAAAATTATTTTGCTACAATTTTGTTCCGCCATCTTGAATTCGTACAACAACTTATGTTACCAGTCCATTTCTATACAGGGTGGTTCATGCGGAAATGTCAATACTTCAGGTACGTATTGTATTTAATTTTTCTATTCTTTAAATAAAATCTATGATAATGTAAATATTGGAGTAAAAATGTTTATGGGTTTTTTGGCATGACAAATTCGAATCTGATCTTAGTATAGCTCTTACTTGTAAGGGGCGCTACCTACATGTCTTTCTACGCCTTCGAACAATCACAACTTTTTGGTACAGCCCTGTATTACATTTTTGGAGTACAATAAATGATTCTTTTGTCATTTTTACGTCAAAAAATTACACCTGTTAAAAATTGATATGAGCAACCGTTTTCGAGATATTTGGATTTAAAACAATTTCGGCGCATGTGATTTTTTATCGCAAAATTTTAAAAAGTTTGTCTTTTGTCCAAATTTAAACGCATGTTGGCACAAAAGCTTTGAAGTGAAGGGTTTGCCGATTTTTTTTGAGGTGTGTATTCAGACATAAACTAAACAAAATGTATTTAATTTTTATTAAAATTGTTATTATTAAGTTATTTTTAATAAAACATAGGCTAGGTTTTATAATTTTCAAAAATTCCACCATTTACTTCTAAGCACAAGTTAGCTCTGTGGTGACTAGCTCGGGTTGCTCTGTGGATACACTCGTGCGCATTTCTTAGAGGTTGTGCTGCGTTTGCTCAGTCCAGTAATGCTTCTCTTGTATTTACTTCATCGGAATGTACCAGTGATTTGAACCGCCAACAAATGCAATAATCCAAAGGATTAAAGTCTGGCAATCTAGGTGTCTAGTTATACGGACCACCCCGAACAATATTCCAATAGATTTTCCAACTGATTTTCAAGAAAGTCTAAATATTTTTCTGCTGTAAAACTACCGTCAATTATAAATGGCCATTTAACATTCTTCACCACACATTAATGCTAGATTTATGTTGGAAATTATATTCTACCGTAGCATAAGAATTTTCATAGGACCACCGGTGTTCATTGTGAAGATTATTTATAATATCGCGCGTGAACTGTGCTTCATCAGTGAACAAAACTTACCTATATAAACTTCATTAATCCAATCACAGAACTGCATTCTCAACTCAAAATCACCCCCTTCTGCAAATGTTGAACCCGTTGTAAATGAAATGGGTATAAACAATTTATGTGAAGATTTCTCCAAGCAGACGATTGTGTAATTTGATAAGTATCTGCAATTCGCCTAGTGCTTATGCTTGGACCATTTTCGACAACATTGAGTATAGCTTTTTCTAGTTCAACGCCTGGTCCTGATTCTTTTTCAGATAGGTACAATTTTCGCATTTGGAACCATCCCAGATTCTCCAGCAGTAGCGAAAAATTGTTGAAAAACTCTTCTATCTGGTACCCTTCTATTTGGAAAACGACGCTGGTACTCCGGGACTGCGTGAATTGAGACCCAATTGTAGAAGCCATAGACGAATATCATATCTACATATTCACTATGAGAGGCATAATCACGTACTTAGATCTGATGTTTCTTAAATGATTATTGTCAGGTAATAAAAGTTATGAATAGAATTTACCAGTGATAAAATTTGATTTTATTAATAACTGACTACTATTGCTAAGTAACGCCAACCAGCAGTTGTTCTGTCAGACAAGGCACACTTGTTTTACAATACATGCATGCATGATGTGCATTTGATAAAAAAATCGCTTCCGCCGAAATTGTTTTAAATACAAATATCTCGAAAACGGTTGCTGGTATCAACTTTTAGCAAGTATTTCTTTTTGACGTAAAAATGACAAAGAAATCATTTATTTTACTCAAAAGTGTAACAGGACTTTACCAAAAAGTTGTGATTGTTCGAAGGTATAGAAAGACATGTAGGTGGCGCCCCCTACAAGTAAGAGCAATACTAATGTTAGATTCGAATTCATCATACCAAAAAACCCCCGCATAAAAATTTTCACTCCAATATTTACATTATCATAGATTTTATTAAAAAAATTAAATAAAAACTTTAGCACCCTGTATCTCGAGAACGAAGGCCTTGCGGACACATATTTATATAGACTTTTTCGTTTATTTTTGGGTCCTGAATACACACCTGAACCTGCATTTACATTTCCTCATGAATCACCGTGCAGAGCACTTGATTTTTGTGCAAAATTTGAGGAAAATTGATAACCAGTTTTTAGTAATAATTTTTTTTTAATGTTTCATTAGGCCGCCATCTCGTTCCAGCATATTGGATTTTTACGAAAACATTACCAGGTCATCACCATATGATCCTTAATTTTTGACTAAAATTTGAAGTCAATCTAATGAGTAGTTTTTAATCTATGCCGTGAACTGACAAACCATCAGACAGACAGACCGACGGAATTGATAAAACATAATTTTTTGGCATCTAGGGCCGTTAAAACCTGAAAATATGTAAAACCTGATTTTGAGAGTAATTTTTTTCACTATTACAAATATTTTGCCAGAATTTGTAGATGCCAGTTTTTAAATAAAGAAGTTAGCTAAAAACCTCATATAAAAAAAGTACCTTTTTAAAATGATTCTGTTCAAAAAGAAATATTATTTTCGCACTCCTTAGAACACATACGAATACATGATTAATGGTTAATTTATGTCATGAAATCAGCTGATTGAGTATTTGCATAGGTTACGCTGAATCAGAGGCAAGCAATTATTTTAGTAATATAACACGATGAAAGACAATCAATCAAAGCATTAAATGAGCACATTGCTGCCTCCATCAGTAACCATTTACATGTAAAGGCTTTCCTTAAAGCCGATTTACAGTTCACAGTTTCCCTACCTGCAATATTTCTTTTAGTTTACAGGAATATGTTGCATATCTATTTATAATGGACAGGGGTTGCCACCGTAACAAAAAATATATGCGTATCAGTTCCTTTACTTCTGAAAATAATCTTTAAATGTTAATAAAAAAAATACTTTGGAATTTTAATTGCATGCAACTAAAATCGTGAACGGCCTTTAGAAATTAAATCGTGTTTTTTGGCTTATGCTGTTGATATTGAGAAATCATGGTTCTTGGAATTAGACTGTATCAAATTGGAAGTACTATCCGACTTTTCGCCTTTGATTACACGAGGCATCTTCAGATGTTTGGTTTCCTTAATATTTATAATATGGCCAATGATATGCTGGCCATTGCTGGTATTTATCTACAGCAGATTGAACGATTTGTTTCTTTATAATAAATCGTTCATCTTCCTTAAGTCTAGTTGATAGTGAGCGTCCTGTTTCTTCCACATACACTTCTCTACAAGTGCAAGGAATTTTATATACTCCTTTTTTTTGAATAAGTACAATATCTTTTAAGCATCGCAAGTATTGTCCAATCTTCTTATGTGTATTGAAGGGAAGCAATTTTTAAAAACTTACCTATTTGTAATGTAATTCGATTCTTCGATCATTTTTTGCAAATTCGTCAATGACGTCATCATAAAAACGTCGATGCTCCGACATATTGTGGAGAAGTTTATTTTCAATGGATAACAGCGATGTATGCGAAAGTCTCTCCTGCCCCGTTGAATTTCTCACGCAATTTTTTATACGTTTAAGTGTTGAAAAATTGCATTCTGCTGATGAACTTGTCAATACTAATTCACACAATTTCGACAGTTCGGTGTAGGCATCTTCCAGCTCCTTGTCTTTTAAAATTGCATTAGTTCCTTAGCGTTATTTTTTATGCTAATATCATCAGTTTCGTAAATCACTTTTAGTTCACATAGCAGTAACACTCGGTCGAAGAACTGGCCATAATGAAGAAGAAGAGATTTAAACGCAGTTTTTCCTTTAAATGCATCAAAATTGCAGAGCTCGAGGAATTTAAAATCATTTAAACCGTTAAATCTATAATTTATTTGTTGCTGAATTTGATCGACTATTTCATAAAAGAGGCGTCTGTATCATGTTTGAACATCTCCCACCTTGTCTGTTCGAAGACGCTTGGCTTGTGGCCCTACATTTAACGTCATCGTTTTGCTCCCAAAATAGGTCAAAGTCATCTCTTTTTTGGCTTAACATGGATTTAAAATCATCCACTTTTTTTAGGCAAAAAGCAATATCATTTGTTTTAGTTTGTAATATATTAAAAACATTGTCCGAGAATTGGAAATATTTCTGAAAACATGTTCAACAAATAATTAAAATTAAAATCTCGTTTCAAATAGTCTAAAAACCTCCTAGAACTATTTATTGCTTCTGAGTCCCACGTTGCAATATTTGCTATTATATTCTCAAATAGTTCAATCAGTGATTTTCAGATACTGTTAACACAAGTCTTCCATTATAGTTCCACCTAGTAGGAGCTACTTTGGGCAATCGTTTGTGGACAATGGAGTCCAAAGCTTGTGAACGTTTTGTTGACTTGGAAAAAAAAGCAGCCATGCCACTTAAACTAACCAAAAATACTTTACACTCTTTAATGTGATTGATGGACTGAGATAAAACTAAATTTAATATACGAGCAAAACAATGGACAAACACAGCACTTGGGAAAGTTTCCTGAACTTTAGCTTGCAGACCCCCTAATTGTCCTGCCATCACTGCAGCTCCATCATAGCTTTGAGCAACTAATTTTTTCTCTCCATTAATTTCTTTGGTAACGTTATAAACTACGGTATATAATGCATCTGGTGTACGATTTTCGGACACATTCTTAAAACCTAAAAATCACTCTTGAATACTTCCGCCTGTTTTAACGTACCGTACTACTATAGATAATTAGCTAAAATTAGTGATATCAGTTGTTCCTTCCAGAACAATAGCAATGAACCGCGCCTCGCCAATCTCCTGCTTAATTCTTTTTAGAATAATGGTTGCAACAGCGGAAACTAAATAATTCTGGATTCGATTCGACGTTCGGCGAAAAACGCTAGACTGCTCTAAATGATTTTTTAAGCAATCGTCACATTTAACCATTAAACTAAGTAATTCTTGAAAATTTCCTCTATTTGAAGAAACCCTTGTTTCGTCATGACCTCTAAATCCCAATTCGTGATGTCCGAGGAAACAAACAACATCGATAAGTCTTGTTAATATTTGCCTATTTTTATCGACTAGTTCATTGTGTTGGCGGTGACTAATTTCCAACTGTTTATTAAGGGCGTGTTCAATTCTGGTTTTGTCGAAGACTTTTTCTTTTATGACGGCCTGCAGAGAACTTTTTCATTTTACAAAAAGTAAACATGGCCAACAAAATAATTTACTTATATTTTCACACACTTTATCCATTTAAATTGTTCGTATTGTTTTTCCGGATAAAAATGTCTAATAGTGTTTTTTATTTTTGTGGTTAAATTTTTCATAGGCGGTTTTGCCCTTCCTTTGGAAATTATTTGAAGCTTATCAGCAAAGTTTAATGTTGAAAATCCCTTTATTATTAAGACACACACCACACATTCAAACACACTCTTCTTACCAAATTCTCCAACATTTTCAATGTTATTACCGACAGCCGAAGTTGACAGTATTTTCACATCCACGTCCGTATTATTGTCTTCCATAATGCACCATGCACGACGCGACGTACGTATCACACAACACACGGATAGCCGTTCAAACAAAGAACCTACTCCAACGATAGCTTCCGCCCCCACTTAAAGCACGCGTCTGAAATGCGAAAATTGCAAACAGCTGGTGGAAAGTTCAATAACCTCTGACTCGATTCACAGGAAATCAGACATACAGGACTTGGCTGCAGAGAAGCTAGCGGCCCGCCCGCATAGGGTCTATTCCATTTTCTATTGTCGCTTGGTCGGAGTCAAGGCCGCATTTATTATGAGCTTGATAATTAAGATATTATTTTAGCATTTTTAATATAAACTAAATTAATGCTTTCCTATTTCAAAAATTACATTTTAGAAGATATTTTGTAATTTTTTTTGGGGAAGCACTGCTTCCCTTGCTTCCATGGACTGCACGTCCCTGGAATGTACGTATATTGGACTGCCGAAGTAATCGTCCTATTTTGTCTGTAGTGCCATATATGTAGGGAAGAACAACACTACCTAACCGTGGCTCTTTATCATTCTCCTTTAGCAGAGTTGGATCACTATATCTTTTAATTGAACATCTAATATCTTCAGTTCGACAACCATTCCCTCTGAGAGCTTCGGTCAGGTTCGATGTTTCCAACGTTAGGGAATCTTGATCAGAAATCGAAATAGCTCTGAATACTAGTGAGTTAATAACCGATTTGTTTTGTGATGTCGGTTTTCTATACATAGAGAGTCCTAATGCACCATTTTCTTTTCTTTGAACACATACATCTAGAAAGTGAATCGTTCCATTAGATTCAGTTTCCATTGTGAACTTGATATAATGATGTTGTTGATTAAGGTGGTCCAGAGGTATGAGGAGATTATGCGGTTCATGAGGCCAAACAACAAAGGTATGATCTGCATAACTCAACCAGTGTTTTGGTTTTAGTCGAGCAGATATTAAAGTGATATCCTCAAATGCAGCTACCACTGAAGTTCATACAAAGTTTCTTGAAAAATGAAATAAGTAGGAGTAAGATAAGCTTCAGCTAGGTCTATTAAAATCTTATCAAGATAATTATGATTCAATATGTCTGATTTAATGGAAATTGAGTCGTTGACAGGAACATTTGATTTTACATCGACACTGACCGAAATATTTTCGAGATCCAACTGGATTGCCTTAAGTTTTTCCACAAAATGTGCAGAGTTTTTTATAAAAGAATCTGTTTTTCCAATGATTGAATTAAGAGAGTTTGAAAGATATTTACCTAGTTTATATGTGGGCGAGTCTATTGCACTGATGATAGGTCGAAGTGATACATTGTTCTTGTGTATCTTGGGAAAAACCGTAGAACCTGGGAATATTGGAGCCGCTTGATTTTAATGGTTATAAAAGTCCGCCTGAATCTCTTCTAGTTCATACAATGTTCAGATCTCGTGAAGTAAAGATCCCTGAAGATGCCTCGTGCAATCGACGGCGAAACGTTAATTTTATAAATTAGCGTACCCCAAATTAATTGAATATTGTTTTAAATTTCTGTTATTTTTGGGTTTCATATCGAAGTCAAATGCCTTTCCCATAACTTGAATTGAAATCTGAAATTCAGTCACTTTTTCTTCATGATTTTTTGATTTATTGAAACATATACTTAATCTTTTGTGACAAAAAATTGCTTATTTGGTAGTTATGTTCAATAAAAAATAAAGTTATCTCTCTAAGAACTAAGTATCACTATTTTTTATATTGATGTCAGAATAAGGGTCTTGCCAAAAAAATCGATTTTGAATCTAGTCTTAAGTTAAGAAGAATTTACATCAAAAGTTAAAAACTAATAATGAACCATATAGCAGAACTGAGCATTTGAGAACAAAGTTGCAGATATCTCATCTTCGAACAGTTACCTAACTTCAATACAGATATTGGAAAGTGAAAATCACTTGACAACGGTTTTCTATGGCTCTGCCACAAAGCAACGACCTAATAAAGTGGACTGTGTTTAATTTAGGGCCCCCAGACTTATACTGGGAGCCATGCGCTCGACTCCTGCATAAACTCTTCTAGCAGAATGTAATAAACAACCCCTATGGATCCGACGTAAAACCCTGGCCGAAAGATTAGTAATTAGAAATAAGAGAATTAGAAACAATAGTCTGATACAATTTACAAATTAAGTATTTCTAACCTCAACTTATTATTTTGGTCAAATAAAAATGGCCCTAATTAATAATGATGTTTATTTTGTGTTTGAAGCTCTTTTAATATTTATATTTATTTATTTATTCGAATAAAAACGCAAGTTGTCTTACCTCAATTTACAGATTTTCAATCACTAAACTCAAAAATACTAAAGTATTTTAGGTAATTATAAAGGCTTTTGTAAACTTTTCACCGATGGATCCAAAGATGAAAAAGGTGTAGGTGGTACCTTCAGTATTGTTCAAGACAACATAATTCAACAATTTAAATGTAATGACATGACATCAATCCACACAAATGAGGCTTTTGCAATATTAAAATCACTAGGGTATATTAACATTAATAATTAATTATACCTAAAAACAATTCACATTAAAAACATCCAATTAGCGCAAACATCCTGAATTACCTTTTAAAACTTTATTCCATTGAAATGGAAATAGTTTTTATAAGGGTTAAGGGCCACTCTGGTATATCTGGCAACGAACAAGTTGATAAGGCTAGAAAGGAAGCATATTCCTATGAACTGAGAATTAATTGTTCTAATATACTCGCGTATATTAGAAGTAAAAACCATCAAGATTGGGAAGAAATTATCAGGAATACTCTAGGACAGCCATGTCAAACATGCGGCCCAAATCAGTTTTGAAAACAGCCATAATGCGGCCCACGAACAAGTTGAAAACCGTTTTTGAAAGCGCGCGCCGCTGCAACAACGATTGGTACAATTGATGAACAATTGTACATAGTGCCATCAATGTTTAGGAGGATGAACCACACCAAGTGTGCCATAGGTAGAGAGAAAATGGTAAAATATTGGTAGCAATCCAATATGATGGAACAAAATGACGCCCAATAAAAATGAAGACAGTATATGTAACAAATATATACTGTGACTATATTTTTAACAAAAGGAAATTGACCGATCTTTGAATTTTTAATTTGCTAAATTATACTTTCCTATATTCTGCTCTAAAATTTATATAATATTTATTTTTAACATTTTTTTAAAAGCAAAAAACCTTTTATTAAAAGATAAAAGCTGCAATATTCCTGAACATATTACACACTAAAGTCATAAAATTTATCGCAGTTTTACAAAATCGATGGGATAAAAATCATCTAACCACCGCGCACAATATTAAGCAATCTTTATGCATAGAACACTGGTTATTTAATATTAACAGAATCTGTTCTTTATAACTCTCGGCTCTCTGTTTATGTTTGGACTGATTTATAACAAAGGGTGGCTTTCATCACTCCCCTAAGGGTAAGCCCGACATTATAACACCCCGCAAAAATATAGCTCATAATGCAGTCAAATGCCCATTTAAATATTTAATGAAGAGTGATGATCCGATTTATAAGAAAAATCAGCCATCCCTCAACATTGTATGCAAATAATATAATTAAAGAAAGGAAGCTTTCACGCTTGCTTTGGTCAATTAAGAAATCATAGTTCTTGGGATTAGACCGGGTGAAATCGGAATTATTATGCGACGTTTTGCCATCGATTGCACGAAGCATCTTCGGTGATATTTACTACACAATATCTGAACACTGATTGAGCTCGGAGAGCTTCAGGCGGGATTTTACAGCCGACTTAGGATTGGTTTCTACGTGCTATGTAGACCGTAGCCCTTATTTCTATTGAAATTTTTACAGCAGTTTATAGGATTTTAGAAAGAATTCAAAAAATGGTGATTGTAAATTAGCAAAAATGTTTACAAAATAATGGTGATCGTTTCAAAAACTTATAACAGTGAATAGTTCTCATTTTTATTTTTGTTAAATTTTTGAAAGTTTATGTTTAAATAAAAATAGTAAGCGTTCCTGTATTGTTGTTTGAAGATTTAAGAGTTTCTGTTTAATAAAATTATTAAAAGTTTGGCGATACTTTTGCCTACTCTTTTAAATTATATTTTATTGTAAATAACGTCAAATATTTTAATTTATAAAAGGTATGCCAAAAAGACAGGGCCGTACAAAGGACATTTTTTTAAATGTCCCCATGACGGATTTTCTGGACTTAATATCTGTGAATATTCTATGAATATTCCCTGAATGACTAATTCATATTTATAAAATTTTGCATTTTCTATACTGAGTTAGATTTAAAGAATTATCAAGAAAACTCTTGCAGACTCTGTGAATATTTCCTGGAATAATAATAATCTACTTATTCTTGTAATTTCCTTAGAAGTTTTGAAGAACTATCTTTTAATGTCTGATTAATATCTGTGAATATTCCATGAATAGTCCCTGAAAGAATAATTATTATTTATAGAATTTTACATTTTCTATACTTATTTACGCAATGCATATGAAACTAAATTTTTAAATAAAACAAGCCACTTTCTTTCCTCGGAAACTGTCGTCCCCAAATTCTCTCTACAATTGGATCTTTCAATCCCTTTATTCAAATTATCTCCCAATAAGTTAAGCCATTTTTTACCCTCATTTAATCGCTGGCTTTGTATCTCTTACAGTTTCCAATATCCCACATGTAACCTAAATATAGTGACACTCTGCGGTAAATATGTGTAAACGATTTTTAATTTTTGGCAATATCTATTTTTCAATGCTTTGCAAATAAAATTGATAAAGCTTTTTGACATGCTTACTGTGAAATGTTATCTTGTTGCTAATGAAGAGGAGTCTGAAAAAGGAGACTAATTGTTACTGAGCAAACCATCTACTTTTTGCATGTACAATTAAACCAAAAATCGGGGAAAAACGAGCATAACCTTACTAAAGTATCTGAACGTTTTAAGAAGACAGTAATGAAATTATAATTATTATAATTTTGGCTTAGGTCTGGTACTCATGTCAGGGTCTTCCAATGAAGAGGAAAAACGAATTTTTTTGACTTTCCCCATATTTCTCTAGAAATTCAAAATAACCAATCGATGTATTTTAGCTGGGAGAATTCGAAAATCGTAACAAAAAAACAATTGAAAGACAAACAAAAAACTCACGCCAAGGATGATACGTTTTTTAAACGGATATTACATTTTTGGATTCTATGGTCAATTCTAAGTGTTTTTTAATAAGCATATGTCTATCTTCAACCGTTTTTAATTTATTACTGTTTGAAAATTGACATTTTTGCTTTTTTGAGCCGTCATAGCACCTGAAAGGTTGGATCTAGAGCAAAATAACTTTTACAATCCAATCTTAGTATTTGATAAGCTATCTTATGATGCCAGTTACACAAAAAGAATTCGATGTTTCCGATGTTAGGGAATCTTGATCAGAAATCGAAACAGCTCTGAATACGAGTGAGTTAATTATCCGATTTCTTTTGTGCTGAATCGTGGTGGGAATTTGCATTTAAGTATCTATTTGTCCTAAGGTATCATTTTCCTTCCTTTAAACAAATACATCTAGAAATGGAATCGTTCCATTAGATTCCATTTCCATTGGAAATTTAATATTATGAGGTTGTTGATTAAGGTGGTCCAGAAATGAGGCGATCATCCTGTCCATGAAGCCAAACAACATATGTATCATCTACATATCTGAACCATTGTTTTGGTTTCAGTGGAGCGGATGTTAAAGCAAAATCCTGAAAGGTCCATAGCTGCCCCTGAAGTTTGTTCATAAAAAGTTCCTTGAAAACTGAAATAAGTAGATATAAGATAAGCATCCACTAGTTCTATTAAGTTAAGATTATTATGGTCCAATATGTGTGATATAATTAAAATTGGGTCGTTAACAGGGACATTTGTATGTAGTGATTCTACAGTCAAACTGACCAAAATATCTTTAGAATCCAACTGGATTGTATTAAGTTTTTCTACGAAATGTGGAGAATTTTTTGTAAAAGAATCTGTTTTTCCAGTAAATATATTAAGCAAGTTTCCTAGTTTTTATGTTAGCGAATCTATTACACTGACAGTAGGTTGAAGTGGTACATTGCTTGTGTATCTTGGGAAGACTGTTGGACCTGTGGATCATATTGGCGATACGTCTCTCTATTCTACTTGTAGGGTCTGCCAGCATAACATTATAGGTGTTGGTGTTGAGTTACCTTTTTCAAGTATTTAGTTCTCTCCACGACGACTGTGGCGTTGTATTTATCTGCTGGAAGGACCAGAATGGTTGTGTTCTCATTTAAGGTCTTCATCGCTGTTTTTTTGCGGCTACGAAAAATTTGACTTCGGTGGTTCTGAATTCTTAAATGTTCGCTGTCTCATATCTGACTCTCTTCGACTTATTCCACTGATAATCATATGACTGCGGCTTCAACGAAGGATACTATGTCTTCTACAGGAATGCTTTTCGGTACTATTGCGAAGTTTTGGCCCTTGAAATATTCTGCTTCGGTTAACGGCTTCGAGGACCAGTGGCGCAACTAGGGGGGGGTAGGAGGAGCTTAGCCCCCCGACCCCAAAATTAGCACCCCCGCCAGGCCATTGGCGAGGGCCAACCAAAACAGTTAAACTCCATTTTGTTTGTAAAAATGAGTAAAAGGGTTTTCATCCGTAGCATAGTTTATTTTTCTCTTGCATCTTCCGTTTTTTAGTTAAGAAATAAACATAGGTTTTTTTCTAATTTAGCATCTTGTATACTTTTGACCAATTTAATTGGACACTACCTGGCCTTACGAAAACGTAAGGGCGTGCTTATTTTGAAGTTATGGATCATAAAAGTTTGAGAATAATGAAAAGTGTCAGCGATATTTTTTAAAGGGTTTAAAAGAGTAAAAAAATCATATTTTGTTTACGCAAAACCAATAATAGTCAAACTGAAAACAGAAATAGTGTAGTGCGCTAACATTGAAAAATCATGAAAGTCATTGATGTAGATACTTAATCTTTCTCGACTATACATATTTAAAATAAAATTGAGGTGATATTCCAAAAAACGGCGAAACTTCTGTTATTTCATTTTTTGTATCAAAACCATGTTCATCTCATGTTCTTCTAGTAAGTATTGAAGTTAAATTATATTAAGCACAGCTGTTTAAAATGCCAGAATATGGCATTTTTAATCAATAGAAATCCAGGTCAGAATATAATCAATAAGTAGGCATTTTTCCCAAATACCAACCAAACATATTTTAGTAAGTATGTAAGTTTAATTATAGTAATAATAGGTATATAAGAATGCCAGATTATAACATTTTAAAACAATAAAAATTGAGAGGAAAAAATATGGCTTTTATTATCATTTTTTGTTTCAAAATTAAAGTAAAATTGGGTAGTTTTATTTCGCTTATTTTTGCTTTAATATTGCCAAAAAATGCCACATTTTCAAATTTAGGTTTATAATCTATAAAACTATACTTAACCAAACTGAAGATTTATTTAGAAAAACGAAATATAAATTATTTACTATACAACATGTCTAATAAAAAGATTAAATATTTCACCACATATTATAGAAAAACGCCGATTGGGGTAATCGTGGTTTAATTTTGTTACGCTGACTTCTGTGTCTTAAATTAGCCATTTTTTAGCGAGTACTAAAGGCAAACCAAGTAGACATTTTTATTGGCAAAATTTTACTAAATGTTGCTACATTTGCTTACAAGGTGGACAATTTCAAGGAATATTTGCTTAAAAAATAACTCCAAGCTTTTTAAGATTCGTCACGATTGAAATTAAAATTAAACTAATTTCCTAGCAGTCATTACTTGACCACTTTAAACAAACATATTCCCTCTACCTATAAAAACGTATTTTACGTTAGGGGCTCTTTAATGAATTTTCTTAGTAAAAAGGCTAAAAAAGCTCGATTTTAAAGTCAAAAAGTAGCTAATAAACCAAACCATAAAATCAAAAGAGTGGGTCGTCCAACTGGCCATTTTTACCCCATTATGGTCAAATTATTATTCCCCGCTTTAACCATACTTCCGTCTTTATACTGTAATAGAACTGTTATTTTGGCTAGCAATTTTAGCTGATTAGCCAGAGATATTAGCAAATATCACAGCATTTTAGCCTCTATATGATTATATGTGCTACTTGGGCTGGTATACAGGGTAGACCAAAAAGGAGGAGGCACTTTGGCAGGTTTCCTGTCAACAAATCCAGTAAAACATATATTATGTTATACAAAAGTGATAACTTTGAACTCCTTAAAATTTTTATATATAGGAGTAATTTCGTTACATGCCTGCCAAATTCTTATATTCAGGTGATCTAAATTCGAAGTTCGATACACCCTATCTTTAATAATGCCCCATATGAAGAAATCCATTGAGGTAATATCAGGTGATCGCGCTGGCCAGTTTATAGGCTCTTTTTGCCAATCCGTCTGTTGGGTTTAAATTTAAGATAGGTCTTCAAAACTTCTAAGGAAGTTATAGGATTATTGGTAGATTATTCCACGGAGTAATCACAGAGTCTGGAAGAGTTTTCTTGATAATTCTTTAAATCTTAAGGATACAAGGGCGTAGATATGGGGGGTAATTTTTTTTTACAAAAACTATTGCAACAACAGAAACAAAGGCAAAAATAGGAAACACCGGGATACCTTTAGCTTTTTTTATATTTTAGGTCTTATTTCATACAACACAACAAAAATAAATTTTACAAAGACTATTCTAATACTAAAACAAAAGGTTAAAATAAGCAACACCGAAATACGTTCAGTGTTTTTCTATATTTTAAATCTTTATTCAGTCTGCAGTCATTCAGTCTTGGTTATTGCGCTTGTCGAGCGTTACTTCAAAAAACGTGCGCCGATACGTCAAAAATTTAGTAACTAATTAAATAACGTGATTTTCAATTTGCTAATGCTAATTAATAAGTCAGTGGCGGCTATTCAGGTGAAGTAGGTGAAGGGCTACTTCTCCAAAAAAAATAAACAAGCAAACATCTAACTATATTTATTACATATCTCTTAAAATTTAAGTTTTTACATTCATTTATTCACCTAATTGGCAAAAAATAAACTGCATGTCTTTTTAAAACTTTAGCAGTGGCGCAAACCGCTTCGACTTTGCTGTAGGTGCTATGGTTAGTTTACGATTTTCCTACTACGGTGCCATGACAACACGTTCGCGATGACGTCGACCGCATGGAAGATTAATGTTAACCAGCGCCATACAACGCTCTCGGTGAATTGCTAACGCAGTACACTACACCCACGTGTCATTCAGTTTGGGGTGGTTGTTTACTTTTATTTTCGCGGATTTCGCTGCAGTTAGTTCCTTTGCAGATTACTTGACTGTGTTATATTTATTTATGGTGTTGTTACAACTTTATTTGGTGTCGGGTTTATTAATTTACATTATTGATGAATCCGATCACGGATGTGGTTTGCATCTTGTTGGAAACTCCATTTAATCGATGGAAGGAACAAGATCAGAGTTTTAATCGTCATCCTGGTTTTCGGCGTACAAATGGTTATATAATAGTCAAATATTACAAAAAATGTTTTGCTGGCCTTGTTTACTAGTTTCCAATAAATATTCAGTGAGGAATAAGGAAGGATTTGCAGGTATGTTAAATATATGAAGGTCTTTACATAAACATGAAGACTTGGCGGAGTATTTAAAATGCGAATTAATGCTAAAAACATTTGTAAAAAATCAAAGCACTATAGCGGGCACTTGCTAAGAAAATGCTAAACTATATAAAAAACATTTTAACGAAAACATCCGATTAAATAGACTATTTATGTGTTTGGTAATTGACGCAGTCTTGTACTTTGCAAAACAAGAGTTAGTAGTTCGCGACCATGATGAGAGCAGCGAGTCAATAAATAAAGGGAATTTTAAAAAGCTGATACGTTTATTAATATCGAGAAGTTCCTAAGAATTAAAAGATGATCACGAAAAAATTAAAAATGTTTTTACTGGTGACTCGAAAACTATTCAAAACGAAATAATGGAATGCATTTCTGATTATTTAAATGATCATGTAAAAGATAATGAACACACAGTTTGTTTCTGTGCAAGTGGATGACACCTCTGATATTACGCAAACCTCCCAGTGCTCCATAATTTTAAGATAGGTTAATTCAGAAAGTTCAGTAGTCGAGAGATTCTTAGGATTTTATGTCAGCTCCGATAGAACGTCAGAGAATTTATATTTTCTATTGCATCAAATTTTGGACCAATTTGACTATAAACATAAATTAATAGGGCAATGTTACGATGGCGCAAGTGTGATGTCTGGCCATCTAAATGGCCTTAAAAAAAAAAGAAAAAGCGCCGCAGACTGTATTTGTCCATTGTCTTGCGCATCGTCTTAACCTTATGATGCAGCAAAGTTTAAAAATATTTCTAAATGTCGAATTTTTTTTGCAAATCTTAGTGGTATTCCCTCATATTTTCATCACTCAGCCAAACGAACGTATGCTCTTACATCTGCTTCTACGAGGCGTATACCAACAATTACAGAAACTCGTTGGTCTTCAGATTCGAAGTTAGTAAATGTGATTGTTTAAGAGTGGAATAAATTAAAAGACGTCTTTGAGTTTATTACAAACTGTGACAAATCTGATGAAAAATCAATCCGGCTTGCGAAAGGATTTTTAGGTGAGATGAACAATTTTGAATTCACGCTTCTGGCATTAGTGTTTAATGACATTTTTTCAATCACGGACATACTATTTGCGTTCTTCAAAAAAAATCGTTTGACATTCATTTTTGCGTATCCAATATAAAACGCTGTCGTGAGGCGCTCTGTAAAAAAGAAATGAACATTTTTTTAATACCATGTTTGATAAAGCAAATTCTATCACAGAAATAAATCATTACAAACGTGAGCTAGCTAAGCTTTCACCTGAAGAAATTAGGGCTAAGTATAGAACCCTTTTTTATGAAATATTGGACCATATTTTAATGGAAATGACATTAAGCTTTCAAGACTGTGAAAAACTTACATTTTTATGTTTGGAAGATTCTGCTAAATTTTCCCACTGGCCCTGAAAATGTGTTACAGTTATATGTGGAAATATTTTCAAAAAGTCATCGACTTAAGAATGAGCTCGGTCTTATTTTTGCC
This sequence comes from Kuschelorhynchus macadamiae, assembly GCA_030620095.1. Taxonomy (NCBI): domain Eukaryota; kingdom Metazoa; phylum Arthropoda; class Insecta; order Coleoptera; family Curculionidae; genus Kuschelorhynchus; species Kuschelorhynchus macadamiae. The sequence continues at coordinate 1,703,970 of JAUTXW010000565.1, read as the reverse complement.
AATAACAGTAATTAGAATATATCGCTGCAAGAGCGAGTGAAAAAAATTAATGAAAATAAAAATATTTTAACCAAAGCATATAAAGTGTTTTCCCTTATTTTGACAATACATTTGACAAGTGCTTCAGTGGAAAGAAGTTTTTCTTGCCTCAAACGTTTAAAAACTTATTTAAGAAATACAATATCTCAAGAAAGACTTACTTCTCTAGGCAATATTTCAATTCAAAAGGAATTTCTGGAAAAGATTAGGGCAGCTCATCCATTTTATGAGGATGTTATAAATAAATTTACTGCTATGAAGAATAGGAGAATTGATTAAGTTTTCAAAATTTAGGTAAGTCGTAAAAAAATATTGTACTCCCTCCACACATAAAAAACATTCTGGAAAAAAAATTATTGCGATCTTTTTTTGCTTCATTTGCACTTCACTTATTTTTCCACCCGCGAGCCGCCATTGTAATAAGTACAAAAAAAATATATTCACACTTACCTATTACAAATTAAATGTTTTTATATTAAGTTCTTAACACTATAAATTGTCAGTACATTTTATATAAACAAAAGTGTGCTTATTCCCCCACTTGAAAGGATGAAGCAATAAAATTGGCATTGAAGAATACATTCGAGAAGATTTTCTAGGGTTTTTGAACTGCCATACTAAAAATTACAACGATTATACACAAGAGCCTACTCTTACCGGCGAAATCTTGGGCAAAATTGTAATCTCATTCTTAAAGAAAATTGGTTTATCGTTAGAAAATTGCATAGGCGTAGGTACTGATACATGCAGCGTCATGTTATCAGACCAAAAAGGAGCCTTTGCAGAAATATAAAAAACTGCCCCCAATGCCATAAAATGTCCGTGTTATAGCCACCGTCTTCATTTGTCTATATCGAAATCAAATAATGTTCAAGATATTGGAAACACAGTTGGGACAATAAAAGAGACAATTGCATTTTTTAATTTATCATCCAAAAGACACAAAGTTCTTAAACATGTTAACTCCGAACTTTTAGTTGTGTTAAAATTTAACATTCCTTTACTAGAACTTATTTCCCAATAGAAGATTATTCCACTAAAGCTCAGTTATTAGTAGACTCTTTGTTAAATACGAATTTCATTATTTCATTGTACTGTCTATCTAATTTTTTAAGTGCAACTATAAATGTATGGACAATTTTACAGAAAAAAAACTATATAACTCTTTGGCACAATCGCTTGTTCAAAATATTATGTCAGTTTTAACCAAAAAACGAAACGATGCTGAAACATGCTTTCACGACATATTTTCTGATATACAAAAATGTCATGAAAAGGTGGGTATTCAGTTGGTAGGTCCACGTATAAATAAATATTGCTACTGATAATTTGGAAGCCTATTACAGAATCAGTATATTTATACCACTTTTGCAAAAATGCCAATCATTCACGATTTGCATTTTCGGTTTAGTTCTGATGTATTAAATGTTTTGGAAATAACAAATTTACTGCCTACAGTTTTGTTAAGTAAAAGTAAGGCTGATAATGATTTGCTTAAAACACATTTATCCAATTATTTATCTAGATGTCTAAATGACAGTGTAGATTTTATTTTACAGGTTTTAGAATCAGAAACAGATGTATGAATCGATAAATGGCAAAACGGTAGTGAAGCTTTGCCAGAGACAGTTCCACGATGCATTACTGCTATGCGAAAAAGATATATTTTCGCTCTGCATATACAGGGTGTTTCTTAATTGAGTGTCAATATTTAAGTAGGTGATTTTTGGGTCCATTTTAAGAAGAAAACTTCATATAAACATATGTCTTAAACGGTGTAAATTTTGAGATACAGGGTGTTAAACTTTCAATAATTTCATAATTTTTCGATAATATCACGAATACCACTCTAGATATTGTAATGAAATTTGGTATAGAGATACTATGCATCTAGTGGAATTTTTTGATGTAGAACATTTTTTTAATTTCCACCAATGGTGTCCGTACGGAATCCGACCTGCATATTTTTCCAGACATTGATGATACGCCACTGATTTTTTTTAATAAAAATTATTTTTGAAATTCCCATTCATTTTTGAGCAAGTTTGATCCCTTGATAATTTTGTGTTGGACGCACGGTTTTCGTTTTAAAAAATAAAAAATATTGTCCAAACAATCCTGGTCATAAGACGGATATCACCATGCATGCAGAGGAATATTATTGTACACTACTCAAAACGAAAAAGGAGCCACTGTTAAAAATGTGGTTATATATATTTTTGAATAGTTTTTTATACAATTCTTTTTTTATTGTAATATATTAGACTATGCTCTCTAAAAATTTAGTAATTTTTTTTGTAATCTGATTGTGATGCTTGCAGGGAAAAAAAATGCAGAGATGCGTGGTTAAGCTATTTATTGTTTTAATGAAAACATTAAAAAAAATGAGGCAAAGTCAAAATTTAATATCGTGTATGGCCTCCTCTAACTCGTATAACTTCTTCACAACGACGGGGCATACTTTCAATTAAATTTCGAATAATTTGAGGAGATAGCTGCTCCCACTCTTCCAGGAGGATTTCTTCTAGGTGTTCCAGGTTCCTTATTGGCTGACGGTTGTTCAATCGCTTCCCAAGTGTGTCCCAGACGTGCTCGATTGCATTGAGGTCTGGACTACGAGCGGGCCAAACCATAACCTGAATATTGTGGGCATTGAGGTAATTTTGCACTATTCTGGCGGTGTGTGGCCGGGCATTGTCTTGTTGCAAAATAAATTCTGGGCCAAAATTATCGGCAAAAGGTACCACATGTGGTTCTAGAACTTCATCTATGTACCTACGTGCCGTTAAAGACCCCCGCGAATAACCACCAGCTCGGTTCGCCCATTCAAAGTTATCCCACCCCAAACCATTATGGACCCTTCTCCAAATGGAAACTTTTCTTCCACCGTCAGTCTAAATAACGTTCACCCGGGCGTCTCCAGACTCGAACTCGTCCATCGATGTGATTCAAAGAGAATCTCGATTCGTCAGTGAACAGCACATTGCTCCACTGCTCCAAGTTCCAATTTACATGTTCTTCAGCGAACAATCTTCTTGCTCTTCGGTGCTCTGGGGTTAACGGTGGTACTTTAGCTGTTCTTCTTGCACGAATCTGACGTTCGTGAAGCCTGTTACGTATGGTTTGGGTACTTATTCTGGTTCCTGTGCTCTCAACCAGCAGATTTTGGAGGGTTGTAGCAGTAGTTGTGCGTACTCTAGTGGCCCACCTCCGTATTAAACGGTCTTCTCTCTCGGATGTTGCCCTTGCACGATGCGGGTAAGGTTGTCTTCTAATGATTCCAAAAATTTCATACCTTCTCCAGGCCCTGTTTATGGCACTTCGACTGACATTCAACATTCCAGCTACTTGGCGTCTTGAGTGACCCTCTTGAATTAGCGTGATCACCCTAGCAATCTGAATCTCCGTTAAATACACTCTACGCCTTTGTCGTCTACCAAGCACATCAACATTCATTTTAATTCTATCACATTTGACTCAAAATTAAACAAGTAAAATGATAACACATTTCTCTTTTGGTGATAAAATTTACATTCCTAATTTTTTTTTTGTTGCAATAAAAGAATTGTTGATATTGCTACAAATACTTAAACTGGAATGTGTGTACTAAGTGCACACAAAGTTCTATTTTTGTACTTGGTGGCACAAACAAAATATACTAAAAGAAAGAAGGGGCTCCTTTTTCGTTTTGAGTAGTGTATTAAACTCGAGAAATCAAATCTTGTCGAAAATAAATACTAAAAGTTTTCAAAAACAAACAAATGAATCAATAAAAATGCTTCATTTTAGAAAAATCAGTGGCGTGAAAGTAATTACTATGTCCATTCTTATTAAAATCAGAAATCGCTTTATCTTAGTGAGAGATATTTGTAGATAATAGTATGTAGTCTTCAGCCACCAATCTAGGACCACCATGTCAATGTTTTTTCAGAAGTCTGTTCCTTCATAAATGCTTTTTATAAATTTTATTAAAATAATATGACATTCTTCAACAATAACAAGTTATTTACAAAACTATACTAATACAACTAGGTACATAATTAATAATTTCAACAAAAATAATTAGGTTTTAACAAATTAACAGCACACTTTGTGAAACAAAATAGAAGAACAAAATTAGATAAGTTGTTGAAAATGCCCACCACCTTGGAGAATACACGCTTCAGCCCTTTTCTTCATGTTGTCGCGAACTCTTTGAAGGATACCCTCGGTGTTTCTGATAATATCGCAAGAATCTCTTATACGAGCCTTCAGCCTTCAGCTCCTCTACAGTGTTTACTGGGGTGCGATAAACTAAAGATTTAAGATGTACCCATAGAAAAAAATCCAAACTATTTAGGTCTGGGGACCTAGGGGGCCATGGTTCGGGTCCGCCACGATCTATCCATATGTTGTTAAATGTGCGGTTCAAATATTCTCTGGCTTCAATACTAAAGTGAGCGGGTGCGCCATCGTGCATGAACCACATTCTGTTTCTAATCAGAATTGGTATATCTTCTAACAATATCGGCAAATCGTTCTCAAGAAACCGGCGATAATTATGGCCAATTAGTCTTTCTGGGAGGAAAAAAGGTCCAATTAGGTGATTTTCGATAATGCCAGCCCAAACATTTACAGAGAATTGCTCTTGATGATGATATTCTACAATGGCATGGGGGTTCTCGTCGGCCCAGATATGATTATTGTGGAAGTTTTTGATAGCGTTTCTGGAGAAGTTCGCTTCATCTGTGAACATTATTTCGCGATCAAATAAGGGATTCCGCGCAATTTTTTCCAAAAACCATTCACAAAAATTAACTCGGAAAGGAAGATCTCGGGGAAGTAAGGCTTGCACTCGTTAAATGTGATATGGGTATAAAAAAAATCATGTAGAATTCTCCAAACTAGGATGTGCGAAATATTTAGGTTAATTCCAATTTTCCTAGTACTCAGTTCAGGATTTTCATCTATGGAATTTAATACTGCCTCTTCAATTTCTGGAGTTCTTACAGTCCGATAGGCCCCTTTTAATTGATTATTTGGCTTGAATGTACCTGTTTCAGTCAACCTTATATGCACATTAGCAAATATTCGCCTATCTGGTATGACTCTACCAGGAAAGCGTTCTTGATATAATCGCCTAGCTTCCGGTGAACTGCCAATCAGCCAAACCTTACATGTAATGCATGTCTGCCAATTCTTCATTGGTAAACTCAACCATTTCTTTTCTCAGATATATCAGATATTAAACACAAAATTAATTAAACTCGACTGAATCTGAAAGCTGAACTATCAAATTAAGTTACAAGAGAAGTATTAATTCTGACAGCCAAAGCCTACTACAATAATAATAATTATTAGTAATCTTTCTTTATTGATGAACTAATAGTATTTTATAGTTTCGTGTTAAAAAATTATAAGCTTGAAATCTTTGGGTATTAGTTATTCATAAGCAAATTTGATTTCTTGAATTTCAGTCAAAAAAAATTCCTTGCATGCCATGGCGATTGGTGTTGTCATATTAGCGATATTGTTAAAACTCTGCAGAGAAACGGTTTTTATTTTTTAAAACGAAAACCGTGCGTTCAACTCAAAATTACCAAAAGATCAAACTTGCTCAAAAACGAATGGGAATTTCAAAAATAACTTTTATTTTAAAAAAATCAGTGGCGTACCATCAATGTCTGGGAAAATATGCAGGTCGGATTCCGTACGGACGCCACTGGTGGAAATTAAAAAAAATGTTCTACATGAAAAAATTCCACTAAATGCATAGTACCTCTATACCAAATTTCATTACAATATTTAGAGTGGTATTCGAGATATTATAGAAAAATTATGAAATTATTGAAAGTTTAACACCCTGTGTCTCAAAATTTACACTGTTTAGGACATATGTTTATATGAAGTTTTCTTCTTAAAATGGACCTAAAAATCACCTCCTTAAATATTGACGCTCAATTAAGAAACACCCTGTATTTTATGTCATGCCTGTTAGTGTTGCAACTGCAGAAAGAAGTTTTTCCTCCCTACAAAAATTAAAGACATGGTTAAGATCTACCATGTCACATTCGGTGTTGGATATATTTGCGAACCAACAAAAGAGAGTTTTAGATTTAAATTTTTTTTTTTTTTCAGTAATATTTCGATAAGCTCACTATTTTTGTGAATGTAAAGGCAAAACCGATTACTCAAAAATTCTTCCTAATATGTTCCATTGTTAGACTAGATTATAGATAATTTAGAAATAGGTGTTTTCATTTATCGTATTCAAGTTTTTATTATTTTATCTTTTGTTTTCTTATACTACATAGTTTTAAATATACATTTTTAAAAGATTATGTTAAGTGTAAGCACCTATTAGTAATTTAGTACAAGAAAGACTTTAGGCTGTACTAGTATTTTAATTTCTAATTTTTGAGTTTCTTCTGTAGCAGTGTCTCTATCAAAAATCAGTTTTCTAATTTTTAAGAGTAACATTTGGCAGTAGATGGCTAATATTAACCGATTTTTGTTATTGTTTTTGAAAAGTAAATTAGGTTATTTTTATATATTTATTTATTGTAAAAAACTGTTTACTCCATAAAGAAGTTGTATTTAAAATATTTTAATACCCAAGCGAGTTTTTCTTAAATTACTCCCCCCACCAAAAAAAAAGAGCTATTTAAGCCCTTGTAAGTATAAGGATATGCAAGAATATTAGTAGAATATTCCCACTCAGTATAGAAAATGCAAAACTCTATAAATATTAATTAGTTATTCAGGTAATATTCACAGATATTAATTGAATAAGAATATTAGTAGAATATTTCACAGAATAATCATAGAATGTTTATTGAGTATTATTTATCAAATAATATTATTTTCACTAACTGATATTCCCAGAAAATCTAGTGCTATCCTGATGATGAATAACATAAGAACTGTGATAGAAAATATTCCTCAAAATATGCTGCGAAACGCATTTCATCATTTGATTGTAATTTTAAATGTGTGCAATAGCGGGTACTTCCAACAAATGATTATTTAATCTATGCCTTTAAGTTCACTTAGTTTATGTTAATTCATTTATTTAAATTAATTCGAATTGATAATAAATTAAATAAACTAATAATAAATTTAAACAATGTATACATTTTCGAAAATAAAATAATCGAGTAATATTCTTTAAAATAAATATCTATTTCAGACTCCTGCGAATTTTTATGTGTAAAATTTAATTTAGGTAAAAAATCAGTAGGTACTATTTGCGACTATTTACAAACCTCCTTCGTCGAACGTGGACAATTTTATTGAATGCCTAGAAGATATTATGAATCTAACTGTACCATTTTACGATTTTACGCTCTTTTTCGATGATTTTAACATAGATTTAACAAAGCAGTCTGCATCGAAAATCAAACTCTTTAAAGTTCTCGAAATGTACAATTTAGTTCAACACGTAGTGGATCCCACTCGTATTAATATAACGAATAATACTTCTAGTCTTCTTGATGTTATAATAACAAATAATAATCTTCAAGTACAGGATTGTAAAACAGTTAATGTATCTGAAGAGATATCGGACCATTGTTTAATTTATTCAGTGTTCAACCTGAACGTAAAACTAGAGAATAAAATCATTGAGTTTAGAGACTATAATAGTATTAATTACAATCAATTTGAGCAGGATGCCTTACAGATCCTTAGGGAAGCTATTTATTATACACTAGATATAAATGACAAATTGCAGCTTTTTAATGACAACATAAGTTTTCTAATAAATAAACATGCACCATTACAACGAAAAAAAATTAAAGAAAGGCCTTATACGCCATGGATAACAAATAATATTAAATTACTAATTAAGCTTAGAGACAAAGCAAATATCTTAGTAACAAAACTGATGGTCGACTTAGGTATTATCGAGAATTGAGAAACTATACAAAACATGCTATCTCTAGAGAAAAAATCGCATATTTTAATTCTTTTGCTAATTCAAAAAATAGAGATTTTTGGACTAAGGCAAAAAAATTAAATTTGACAAAAAACACAAACTATGACATCTCTACAAATTTTCCGGACCCATCCTCCATAAATGATTATTTTTCCAATTGCGCCTCAGGGGTTAATACAACTTCAAACATAAAACTCAATTTTTATAACCAAAATAAGCATGCTAATGTAACATCTGATTTAAACTTTGACCTAATAGATGAAAATTCTTAAATTCTTTGATTAAAATAATTAATTCAATAAAAAGTAGATCCACTGGAGAAGCTCAGTTATCTATCACGGATCTAAAGTTATGTTTACCTTTTTGTAAAAATTCGCTCATAAATATAATTAATACTTGTATATTAGAAAATTATTACCCTGATTTATGGAAAAAAGCAATAATAAAACCCCTAGCGAAAACAAATAATCCTAAAGATTTTAAGGATCTTAGACCTATTAGTATACTGCCAGTTCTTTCTAAAATAATTGAAAAACATATCTACAAACAAATCGTATCTTTTTCTGCTTCTAATAAATTAATACATGAATGTCAGTCAGGCTTTCGTGAAAACTTCAGTACTACTACGTGTTTAGTAAATCTTGTAAACGACATCAGGATCAGTGAGGATAAGAAAAAAATAACCTGCTTAGCTCTATTAGATTTCAGTAAGGCATTCGATACGTTGAGTCACGATATGCTATTGGCTAAACTTCATTACCTTGGTTTATCGGAAAACTCTGTGGCATTTCTAATGTCTTATCTTGTTAACCGATCCCACTGTGTACTACTAAATGATGGTCCTGTCAAGCTCAAATCTCACTATTTACCTTTGACAACTGGGGTACCGCAGGGGTCGATCTTGGGGCCGTTGCTGTTTTCTTTATATATTGCTGATATGGATAAGGGAGTTAATTTTTCGAAACTTCAACAATTCGCTGACGACTCTCAATTGTACAGGGTGTCCGGATTTGATTGCAAAAGCAGGGTATCTCGCTTATTTTTAAAGATAGAACCTTCCGGTTTTCACGAACCTGAGCTACCTTTTTGTGAAACTCATGACCGTAAACAAAATTTTCATAGCCTTCTTCGTTTATGAGATACAGGGCGAAATAGAAAATTTTGCATTTTTGGGACGTATCTCGGTTATCCTTTAACTTAAAGCAAAGGGAAAAATTGCTGCTTATGCAGTTTTTTACGCTGGATCCAGTGGAATATTTTTCATTTGAGTTGTTATTTTTTAGATATGACCCAAAGTTGTGTTTTTTTAAATGGGACACCCTGTATATTTGCCCAGAAATTGATTTGTCCTTTTAAAAGCTTCTCAAAAATATATAATAGTATGGATCTATTTTAATAAACAACAACAAAAATCCTAATTTTTATAATTATTATCCCAAATTTTGCAGTAGGCCATGCAAAACAATGCTGCCTTTTAATTAAAGTCGTTAACAATATCTACATCCTAACAATAAATCAAAATAAATATGTAATTAAATCTATTTATCAAAATATGTATTGATAATTTCGCACCAAAAAAGTACCACCTACATAGATTTATGTAACACAAGACAGTAATAAATTATTATGTAACAAGCATTTCAGCAAAAATCAACTGTCCTATAAGAACTACAGTAACCAAGGGAATCAAAAGAACTGTTCAAACTGATTTCCATTTTGTTCTATGCATGCTTCGCACAATTTTCGTATTCGTTTTAGGGAATTAAGCAAAATAACGGGATGATTTTGTAAATAGCGAAAATTTTCTCTTATTGCATTTCCTAAATCTTGGACATTATCATAGTGGTCTTTGTAAATTCTATTTTCCAGATATCCCCATAGAAAGAAATCTAAAGTCGACAAATCTGGGGACCTAGGGGGACATCTTATAGGTCCATTTGTTCCGATCCATTGATTGGTAAAATTATTGTCCAAAAATAATCTCCTCATTCCAGAATTATGTGCAGGAGCACCGTCCTGTTGAAAATAAATTTCGTCAATTTGCGCTAGAGGAACATCGTCAAGTAATTCAGTTATAGCTGCCTCTAAAATTTCTATATAGCGATTGGCTGTTTGATTTCCCTCAAATATATAAAATTTTATATGTGTTTCTAACATGAAGCAGGACATATTTAGACCAAACCTGCCCTGCTGTCTTCTGGGAAATATTGGGTGTTGATTTTCCTGGGACCAGAATCTACTATTGTGCCTATTGAGTAAACCAGAATTACTGAAATGTGCTTTGTCTGACCATATAACCTTCCTTTCAAAATCTCTAACCATATTGCATCTTTCTCGAAACCAACTGCAGAAGACTACCCGACGCTCTGCATCCCCTGGCTGTAAGTGCTGCACGAGCCTAAATTTGTATGGGTGGTATTTGTGCTTTTTTAGAATTTCTTGAACTCTAGTTTTTGAAATCCCTATGCTCTTTTCACTGGCCCTACAAGAGTTTGTAGGGTAAGCTTCTGCATTAGCCAAAACCGTAATTTCCTCAGCCTTCCGATTTTCTTTATTATATGTTTTCGTACGAGGTTTGATAAATGATCCGTGATTAAGTAAATTCTTTTTTATCCGATAAAAAGTGGATATATTAGGTTGCCTCCTTTCTGGATATCTAAATAAAAATTAAGCAATAGTATTTCAACATACCTAAAAATTAACTATTTACCTGTTAAAATACATCTCAGAAGCCGCTTCAACATTTTCATTACTTAATATAAAACAAGCTAACATATCATACTTTTCATAATGTTCGAAAGTTTGGTTTTCTTCCATAATACAAATATATTTTTACACAATAAATAAATACAAAAAACTAGCGCTATATTTTATATACGCGTACAAAATTGGGAAATGTCATTTGCTTCCAAGGAAACAAAAGAAAACAGCATCGTTTTGTATGGCCTACTGCAAAATTTGGGATGATTATTATAAAAATTAGGATTTTTGTTGTTTATTAAAATAGACCCATACTATTACATATTTTTGAGAAGCTTTTAAAAGGACAAATCAATTTCTGGACAAATATACAGGATGTCCCATTTAAAAAAACACAACTTTGGGTCATATCTAAAAAATAACAACTCAAATGAAAATATGACTACGCCATTGGATCCAGCGTAAAAAACTGCTTAAGCAGCAATTTTTCCCTTTGCGTTAAGTTAAAGGATAACCGAGATACGAAGGGGGTCCCAAAATGCAAAATTTTCTATTTCGCCCTGTATCTCACAAACGAAGAAGGCTATGAAAATTTTGTTCACGGCTTCATGAGTTTCACAAAAAATTAGCTCAGGTTCGTGAAAACCGCAAGGTTCTATCTTTAAAAATAAGCGAGATACCCTGCTTTTGCAACCATATCCGGACACCCTGTATATGTCATTTGAACCTCAGAATTTTGAAAATTGTGTGGCTAATTTTAATCGCGATCTAGATTATCTAAACCATTTTGCGATGGATCATAATCTGAAGCTGAACGCAGCCAAATCGTGTGTAATTTTATTTGGAACTAATAAAAATCAAATAGCAGACATGTCAGGTAATCTAAATTTAAAAATTAACAACGCACCTGTGCCTGTTTTAAGTGAAACAAAAAATTTAGGTATCTATTTTGACTCCAGACTCTCATTCGAAACACATATTAAAAACAAACTTAAAGTTGCATATATGCGTCTTAAAAACCTGAACAAACTTAAAATTTACTTGCCAGAAAAAATTAAATATTATTTATGTAATACACTTATTTTATCTCTATTTGATTACGGGGACGTGGTTTATCATAGCTCGTTGGTTGGAAGAATTTCAAAATCTATTCAAAAGTTACAAAATACCTCTATGAGATTTTCTCATAATATTCCTTTTAGGAATCATATCACTCCATATTTAAATAATTTTTCAGTTTTAACGATGGCAAATCGACGCAAACTACATATACCGTGTGTCCAAGATAAAGAGTGGATAACATTGGTAGATTGGAAACCATAAGAGCTACAGCTTGGGTTAAATTAGAGAAAAGGTGCTCAATTTAGTTTCCAAATCAATGCCGTTTACAAACCTAAAAAATTCCAAACCGTTCCGAAGAAATCCGACAAAAACCGAAGAGGTGCATTTTTGTTTTTATTTTTTTACAGCCCTATTTTTAAAGTTGGATCAAATTTGAAAACACATTCTTATAGCAGTTTTTTCTCGCCTACAAGATTCCACTGTCACAATTTTTGTCTGACGTTTCGTCTCCTGTCAACCATCATCAACTTTGTTTTTTCATACGGCCGCCATATTGGATTTTTTCATTTTTAAAATGACCATTTGAGTCCCATTTCAACGATGTGTCACTTCATCAACTTTATTTTTCCTACGGCCGCCATATTGATTTTTTTAATTTTTCAAATGCTGCCTTATTTACGAACTTTGTTTTTTCTTATGGGCGCCATATTGGATTTTTGCAATTTCAAATTTCTCGTTCAATTCTTATTTCAACGAAGGTTGATAGGTGTTAGGTACGCCTCGTAGGTACCCACCAATTTAAAAAACAAAACTAGAAACCTTTAAGTAGACAACACAAAACGATTTATTTCAAACTTAACTACTACTAACTACTTAACAGACAAAAAAGAATTTAAATTAACTATCTTACTTTACAGAAGGTGTTCAAATAAAAAACCATTGTTTTCTAAACACAAGTATGCGCGTCGGATAGTTGCATTTAATACATTTTGCAGGACATCTGGTGTTATGGTTTGAAATGCCTCCAAAACCAGTTGACGTTTATTTTTAAAAAAATCTAGTAGCCTTTTAAAAACAAATTAATGACTTATGTCAAAATCAACAATGTAAAAATTTGTTGATTCTGACATTTTGTTTACAGAATACAGATTTTGCTTATCGAGTTTTTTAAATTATTGCATTTTTTATTGTTATTTATTAGTTTTTGTTTGCTTTAAAAAATGTTTACAAAGTTTTCTTTTGAAGAGAAGTACGACATGCTAAAATGCTACATTTTATGTCATAGCAACACTAAAGGGCGAAAGATATGTACGAAAATGATTATCCAGAAAGAACTCAACCAAACAGACAGATATTTGGAAAGATTTTTAGAAATTTACATACGTATGGTTCTTTTGATAAAAATCTAGGCAACCGAAATAAGAACTCTAATGAGGAAACAGAAAATAATGTTTTGTTGGCAGCAGTCGAAAACCCGACAACGTCTGTTAGACAAATTGAGCGCCAAACTGGAATCCCAAAATCAACTGCGCATTTTGTTTTAAAGAAAAATAAATTCACACCTTATAAGTTTAGAATTTGTCAGGGACTGCGACCGGGTGATGATTTAAGAAGAAGAACCTTTTGTGAGTGGTATACCAGAAGATGTCAGGAAGAAGAAAACTTGCCGAACCGAATTTTGTGGTCGGATGAAAGCATAGTGACAAATAATGGTATCTTCAACAGAAGAAATACTCATTTTTGGGCCAAAGAAAATCCTCGACGGTTTAAGCAGTCGAAATTTCAGCACCGCTTTGGTTTCAGCATGTGGGTCGGAATTTTGGGAATGCAAATTATCGGACCCTTCATTTACAATGGAACCCTAACTTCCCAGCGCTATCGCCATTTGCTACAGAACGACCTAGAGAATTGGTTTGACGAAAATCTTCCTCTAGCAGAACTAAATAATTTTTGGTTCCAGCAGGATGGAGCACCTGCGCATAATGCCAGGATTGTTCAAAACTATCTAGCAGAGAGGTTTCCCGAAAGATGGATAGGGACGCATTCAGTAGTGGCGTGGCCCCCTAGATCGCCGGACTTGACACCGCTAGATTTTTATCTGTGGGGTTATTTAAAAAACTGGGTGTACGAGCGAAGTTTTGAAACGGAAGAGCAGCTACGTCAACTGGTTTTGGAGGCATTTCAAACCATAACACCTGATGTCCTGCAAAATGTATTAAATGCAACTATCCGACGCGCATACTTGTGTTTAGAAAACAATGGTTTTTTATTTGAACACCTTCTGTAAAGTAAGATAGTTAATTTAAATTCTTTTTTGTCTGTTAAGTAGTTAGTAGTAGTTAAGTTTGAAATAAATCGTTTTGTGTTGTCTACTTAAAGGGTTCTAGTTTTGTTTTTTAAATTGGTGGGTACCTACGAGGCGTACCTAACACCTATCAGTACTTCGTTGAAATAAGAATTGAACGAGAAATTTGAAATTGCAAAAATCCAATATGGCGCCCATAAGAAAAAACAAAGTTCGTAAATAAGGCAGCATTTGAAAAATTAAAAAAATCAATATGGCGGCCGTAGGAAAAATAAAGTTGATGAAGTGACACATCGTTGAAATGGGACTCAAATGGTCATTTTAAAAATGTAAAAATCCAATATGGCGGCCGTATGAAAAAACAAAGTTGATGATGGTTGACAGGAGACGAAACGTCAGACAAAAATTGTGACAGTGGCATCTTGTAGGCGAGAAAAAACTGCTATAAGAATGTGTTTTCAAATTTGATCCAACTTTAAAAATAGGGCTGTAAAAAAATAAAAACAAAAATGCACCTCTTCGGTTTTTGTCGGATTTCTTCGGAACGGTTTGGAATTTTTTAGGTTTGTAAACGGCATTGATTTGGAAACTAAATTGAGCAACTTTTCTCTAATTTAACCCAAGCTGTAGCTCTTATGGTTTCCAATCTAACAATGTTATCCACTCTTTATCTTGGACACACTGTATATACGTTTCTCTACAGAATTTTAAAATCAGGTCAACCCCCTTATTTAAGAAGACTTTTTAGCGTACAAGTTAACCGCTATGTCATTACGATGAATGTTAGCGATTTTATAATTCCTCAACACAAAACATCTACGTTTCAGAAATCATTCAGTTTTATAGCCATACAAATGTGGAATTCTCTTCCAAATCGCGTAAAGGAATATAACATTCAACCGTTCACCCAGTACATCAGGAACAAACTTTTAGTTGAACAAAGTCTTGAAAAAAAAGTGATTCTCTGGGAAGCTCCTTATATTTAATTAATCAATTTCTGTGTTTTGTGCACACATTTGAATGTAAGCCAAATGTCTGCATGCACTGCACTGATACTTTCCATGTTTTTTATAAACTATTTATGTCTAGCTTCTTCCGACCCATGCACATGAATGTCTCCTGGGGTGTCTCCTTTGCCTAGCCACGCCATTTATTTGAATAATCTTTTTTTTTGTAAGTTTTTATAATTTACTATATATTATGTTACATTTATCTTATAAACTTGGTCTTACTGAATAAAATTCTACTCCGTATTAGATGTTAATTGGTAGGGTTTTTAATTGGGGAGCAGTCCTTATTCCTCATCTTATTTATGTATGTAGGAATTATTAGTTATTTTTTCCATACAATAGCAAATAATCATGAAAGTTGTCATGTACTAGCTGATGAATAAAAATTGTTTGAATTTGAATTTGAATTTGAAAAAAAATATACAGCAATAAATTTGCAGATTTGGCAACACCGTCAAAAAAAAACACTTCAAGAACATTGTTAGTAATTCTGTCAAAACTGAGTTTTGATAGCTTTCTTAGTTTTTGATAGGAACACAATAGAATAACATACATAAATCAAGTACTTACTTGAACTCGAGATTCTGTCAAGCCTATCCTCATGGCAATTTCTTCCCTCATGAAGATATCTGGATAGTGGGTCTTCGAAAAACACCTCTCCAGCTCATTAAGCTGGGCGGGGGTGAATCGGGTTCGATGTCTCTTCTGCTTCGAGGGCTTTTCACCATCATTGGAACTACTGTTGCTCAGCGGACCACTAATACTACCCCCCAAATTGTTATCGCATATACCGGTGAGTCGCGGCTGGTCTAACACTTTTAAATCCCCCTGATGTCTCTTTAACTCTTCACCGCACATGTCTTTTAAACCTGAAATTAAATTAGATACTATATAGTTTCAATACATGGACATGATATACCTAACATATTTACATTTTTATTTTTAGACATTTAGAAATACTAGCATATTTAAGTAATTCTAGTCGGATGAGGGTGGGAGCTAGTAGGTACGCTGGTTTATTTTTGTTTATTTGTTTAGAGCAATTAGTTAATAAGTTAGCAATGATATATGAAAAATGGTCATCTTTTCGAATCGCGGGTCCGGTTCCGACTGAACATGGCAGAACTGTTTCGAAGCCCCGTTGGTATATGTCCTAATTGTTTGGCCTACCAGCGTAGCCCAATATTATTGCCTTAATGAGGGCGAGGCTGCTCCAATTTAGCCCATTTAACTAGCCTATCGTTAGTATGCTGAACCACTAAAGACTTTCACGTCAATTAGTGCCCCCACTAACTTACCGACAGAGCCCAAAGTATTTAACATATTTTGGGCGACGATAAAATTGACGCACTGCACTGTTTATTTAATGAGTACTGATTTGATACTGAATTCTGAATATGTTGTTGATGCCGAAGAGGGACATAAGTGGGAGGCAAGCTAACGGGGGCCAGACCCCTAATGGGCGGAGTCAAATATCTGAGGCGGAGCTTGCTCTTCCATTATTTCTTTGTAAAGGTATCAAGGATAATAAAGATGAAACGAATAGTCCCAAAGTATTTTCAATATAAAAATCTGAATTTATTTTCTTTTTACCCAAAAATCATCTTTATTCACATATTTATTTCTCAACAAAAGAAATCACTTACGGCAAAATGCCCACCGATTGGTCCACGAAAGCGGATCCTAATTTAAATAGGAATAAGTAAGTATTAATATATATATATATATATATATATATATATATATATATATATATATATATATATTCGTTTTTTTCTTTAACCTTATGAAATATTTTTGTCGGTATTTTCTTGGGTATAGGTTAATATAAAACCAGTTCTATAATTTTACATCGACGTTTCGCTCACCATATTGAGCTTTCTCAAGATGAAAATTTATTTCCTAAAAAGACACATATATATAGTTAAAAAACATAAAATTATCAAATTTAACCACATTTTCTTAAAAAACATTACATCTTAGTTTTTCGGTACAAACAAACCAAGACTTTACAATATACAGAATACACTTAACAGAAAATTAAAATTTTTATTTGCTACGTACCTTGAAAATGACATGTTAATCCTAAACGGAATCGAGATTAACAGTGATTTCTATAGCATTGGAATGCTGTTAGTTTATAAGAAATGATACATTTTTTTCCTTTTTTTTTTAAATTTTATATATGATATATGTTTGGGTTTCTGCTATTTATATGTACAGGATGTTATGTGAGAATAGCTTTTTCTTTGGAATAAACTTACTTAGAAATTAAATTATGATAAATTTGGCTTAAGTTGTTGATATCTTTTTTATCATTTACAGCATTTTTCTCCTTTTTAATCTGAATCATTTCTTTGATTGTTAGTTTCCGGTAATTAGTTTCCTGATCCAGAATTTGTGTTTCTTTAAAATTGAACTCGTGTTTTTCTGAAAGTTCGTGTTTGTGGAGTGCAGTAGAGGCATTTTTTGTATATTTGTGACCGTTTAATCTACTATCTAAATATTGTGTTGTCATTCCAATATACTTTTTTGAGCAATTTAGACAAGGAATTGAATACACCAAATTTGATTTCTTTTTATTTATTACCTTGCTTTTCAAAGGCGTGTAAAGACTTTTTAATAAATTATGAGCTTTATGACAGACATGTATTTCATGTTTAGATAAGATGTGATTTATTTTTTCCGATAGACCGTCTGTGTAGGGCATTGCAATGTACTTTGTGTTTAGATTTTTTTCTTTTTCAGCTTTCTTTATATTGTTATAGAATAAATGTGTCCTTTGTTTAAAAATTCGTAATATGATTTTCTCAGGATAATGGTTATTTAATAAAGTTTCTTTAACTTTCTTTAAAATCTCAGGCCGATATTCTGGAGAAGTAAGTGAAATAGCACGATCGGTCAGACCTATTACGACGCTATTTCTTTGGTTCTTAGGATGATTGGAGTTAAAATTTAAGTATCGACCTGACCATGTTTTTTTCGTATACCATTTAGTTTTGATGTTTTTATCTACTTTGTTTCTTATTAGCGTTAAGTCCAGAAAGTTTATTTGATTTTTGTCTTCAATTTCTGATGTAAATTTTAATTTGAGGTGAAAGTTATTAAAAGCATTTAATAGATCGTTAATATTATTTTTTGGAACGGCAGTCAAGCAATCATCTACGAATCTTTTAAAAAAAGGAAATGTAAAATCAAGTTTACTTATCACGTTCTCCTCTAGGTATTCCATAACCAATTGTGCGACAATGGAGGAAATAGGAGAACCCATAGCGCAACCATCTAATTGTTGATAATATTTGTCTGCATACTGGAAATAATTGTTATTCAAGGTAATGTTAATAGCTTCTAAAAATTCATTCAAAGGCAGTGTTGTGTGTGCTTTTAGTTCGTCCCATTTTTGTCTTATTATCTCCGATAAAAGTTCATTTGGAATGTTTGTATATAACGAGACAACATCAAGGGATATTAGTACATGATCATTTGGAACTTCTACCCTGTCAATAAAATGTTTAAATTCAAAGGAATCTTTAACGAAATAATCATTTTTACCAGTTATGTTAGACATACAATTAGACAAATACTTTGATAATTTATAAAAAGGAGATTGGATACAGGATACAATGGGCCTTAAAGGTATGTTAGCTTTATGTAACTTTGGTAGACCATATATTTTGGGTGCTACTGCGTTATGTATCATTAGGTTTTTTGCTTCTGTATCAGTGAATATTTTTTTGTTTAACATTTTTTTTATAAAGGTGTTATTTTTATTTTGATAAGAGTTTGTTAAATCACTTTTTAGTTCTTTGTATGTATTTTTGTCACTAAGTAATTCCTTAATTTTTGTATCATAATCATGAGAATTCATAATCACAGTTTTATTTGATTTATCAGGTTTAAGGATTTTAATTTGGGGATTATATTTTATAAATTGTTTGGTTTTATTTATTTTCTTTTGTATGTTTTTTTGAAAGTTATAGTATTTTGTCTTTTTATGTTTTATTTTATGGTTATAATTAGTGACAACATTTACAACATCTGCGCGAATTGAATCTTTGATTTCATTTGGTTTTTCTTGAATTATGCTCTCTACACAGGCGATATATTCGGTAGTTGGTATATGTTGTTCATTTATTATTGGAAGAGAATACCGACAAAAATATTTCATAAGGTTAAAGAAAAAAACGAATTATAAAGTTGCAAGGGTTAAAGATGCAAACATCAACAACAACCTTTTTCAAAAACATTGAAGAGGCTTACGGAGATGGCATGGCAAATTCTCTCAGGAACATATCCAAATGGTACCAAAAGTTAGCTAAACAAAAAAATCGAAGGATTTTTCTACTAAGATGCAAACATGCAGACGTGACTCCAGCTTTCTTAAATTTTAATACATCACACATAACATTTACAGGTACGTACCTTGAAAACAAATTCAATGATATATTAAAAAATACAAAACAAAAAATTTTAAATTTAACAGTGACGGAGACCACAAAAATTATCAGTAATATAAATTCTGAAATAAATAATCACATTAGCTATTTAAAAAAATTTTTACCTGAACATCAACTTAATACATTTTTAGACTTAGAGAATTCAAAATACGAAAACACATTTAATTACACTAAAGCACGCAATCAAACAAAATTTACAAAATTGGTTTCACGTATACCAAATAATGACAGAAAAATAAATACAACCGAATGGCTAAGTAACATCTCTGACACTAACATCCCACATGATATTGCTGAAGTTCTGGCTTTGGGTGACCGTTTTTCTCTTCCAATAATAAATGAACAACATATACCAACTACCGAATATATCGCCTGTGTAGAGAGCATAATTCAAGAAAAACCAAATGAAATCAAAGATTCAATTCGCGCAGATGTTGTAAATGTTGTCACTAATTATAACCATAAAATAAAACATAAAAAGACAAAATACTCTAACTTTCAAAAAAACATACAAAAGAAAATAAATAAAACCAAACAATTTATAAAATATAATCCCCAAATTAAAATCCTTAAACCTGATAAATCAAATAAAACTGTGATTATGAATTCTCATGATTATGATACAAAAATTAAGGAATTACTTAGTGACAAAAATACATACAAAGAACTAAAAAGTGATTTAACAAACTCTTATCAAAATAAAAATAACACCTTTATAAAAAAAATGTTAAACAAAAAAATATTCACTGATACAGAAGCAAAAAACCTAATGATACATAACGCAGTAGCACCCAAAATATATGGTCTACCAAAGTTACATAAAGCTAACATACCTTTAAGGCCCATTGTATCCTGTATCCAATCTCCTTTTTATAAGTTATCAAAGTATTTGTCTAATTGTATGTCTAACATAACTGGTAAAAATGATTATTTCGTTAAAGATTCCTTTGAATTTAAACATTTTATTGACAGGGTAGAAGTTCCAAATGATCATGTACTAATATCCCTTGATGTTGTCTCGTTATATACAAACATTCCAAATGAACTTTTATCGGAGATAATAAGACAAAAATGGGACGAACTAAAAGCACACACAACACTGCCTTTGAATGAATTTTTAGAAGCTATTAACATTACCTTGAATAACAATTATTTCCAGTATGCAGACAAATATTATCAACAATTAGATGGTTGCGCTATGGGTTCTCCTATTTCCTCCATTGTCGCACAATTGGTTATGGAATACCTAGAGGAGAACGTGATAAGTAAACTTGATTTTACATTGCCTTTTTTTAAAAGATTCGTAGATGATTGCTTGACTGCCTTTCCAAAAAATAATATTAACGATCTATTAAATGCTTTTAATAACTTTCACCTCAAATTAAAATTTACATCAGAAATTGAAGACAAAAATCAAATAAACTTTCTGGACTTAACGCTAATAAGAAACAAAGTAGATAAAAACATCAAAACTAAATGGTATACGAAAAAAACATGGTCAGGTCGATACTTAAATTTTAACTCCAATCATCCTAAGAACCAAAGAAATAGCGTCGTAATAGGTCTGACCGATCGTGCTATTTCACTTACTTCTCCAGAATATCGGCCTGAGATTTTAAAGAAAGTTAAAGAAACTTTATTAAATAACCATTATCCTGAGAAAATCATATTACGAATTTTTAAACAAAGGACACATTTATTCTATAACAATATAAAGAAAGCTGAAAAAGAAAAAAATCTAAACACAAAGTACATTGCAATGCCCTACACAGACGGTCTATCGGAAAAAATAAATCACATCTTATCTAAACATGATATACATGTCTGTCATAAAGCTCATAATTTATTAAAAAGTCTTTACACGCCTTTGAAAAGCAAGGTAATAAATAAAAAGAAATCAAATTTGGTGTATTCAATTCCTTGTCTAAATTGCTCAAAAAAGTATATTGGAATGACAACACAATATTTAGATAGTAGATTAAACGGTCACAAATATACAAAAAATGCCTCTACTGCACTCCACAAACACGAACTTTCAGAAAAACACGAGTTCAATTTTAAAGAAACACAAATTCTGGATCAGGAAACTAATTACCGGAAACTAACAATCAAAGAAATGATTCAGATTAAAAAGGAGAAAAATGCTGTAAATGATAAAAAAGATATCAACAACTTAAGCCAAATTTATCATAATTTAATTTCTAAGTAAGTTTATTCCAAAGAAAAAGCTATTCTCACATAACATCCTGTACATATAAATAGCAGAAACCCAAACATATATCATATATAAAATTAAAAAAAAAAGGAAAAAAATGTATCATTTCTTATAAACTAACAGCATTCCAATGCTATAGAAATCACTGTTAATCTCGATTCCGTTTAGGATTAACATGTCATTTTCAAGGTACGTAGCAAATAAAAATTTTAATTTTCTGTTAAGTGTATTCTGTATATTGTAAAGTCTTGGTTTGTTTGTACCGAAAAACTTAGATGTAATGTTTTTTAAGAAAATGTGGTTAAATTTGATAATTTTATGTTTTTTAACTATATATATGTGTCTTTTTAGGAAATAAATTTTCATCTTGAGAAAGCTCAATATGGTGAGCGAAACGTCGATGTAAAATTATAGAACTGGTTTTATATTAACCTATACCCAAGAAAATACCGACAAAAATATATATATATATATATATATGTATATATACATATATGTATAAATACACAAATGGTTTATCCCAGCAATTTCAAAACCTTTTTAAAAAATATAACATCACCACAAGTCACAATACACAATACACATACTTTCAACTACGAACAAGTGAAAGTATTAAAATATATATATATATATATATATATATATATATTTATATATACCGAACCTCAGTTGAAAAAAAGAGAATTTTTTTGAGATGGCTGAAATTCAAAAAAACAAAAACGCCATAAATGACAAAAAAGACATAAACAACCTAAATATATATCTTTACTGTAACAGTGTTCGCTCAGTCGCTTGTAATTTGTCTGTAATAAACGTCCACAATATTTTTAAAATGTAAATAAAGTTCACCGTTTACGAGATATTTGCGGTTTTATATGTGTAGTATATGTCAGATATGTGGATTATGTATACTTTTTATTCAACTATTTTACGTTCTATGGTAAGTCCTAAATTTTTAATACTTTATAAACTTAAAAAAATAGTGCTCAAAATATTTTAGGTTTGAAAAAGACCAAAACTATGGTCGAAACGTCACCTTAGAAACGCAATATATGTTTAAAAATATGTACTAATTTTGTTGTTAATGTATTGACCTTAAACAAAGAAAAATTAGGATAAATATATATTGAAAAAAAAGGTCAAAGAACACAAAGCAAAAAAAAAAATATATATATATATATATATATATATATAGATATATATATACAGTGTGTCCCAGATTCGCTTCTCTATATAGGGATCTCGGCTCCTATTATACCTACAGCAAAGGTTTAATGGGGAAAGTTTTAGAGGAAACTTATTGCATTCGATATCTGGCTTCAGAAAAACCGAAAATGGCGGATTTCGTTTTTCGCGAGTATATCCAGAACGGTAAATTTGACAGGTGTCAAAATGTAACATTATTCGGACACATTTTTAAGACAAATAAGATGGCGTATACGACACGTCTTCATTGTTTTTTTGTGTTAACCCGCAACAAGCCCCAACTTTCATTTTTCTTATGACCGCCATATTGGATTTTTCGATTTTTGGAAAGAGCCTAAAATTTCCAGTCTAGTGATATCTCACAAATGCATTAAAGATTTTAGTGTTATCAAAATATCACACTTTGTAATTTAGGTTTCAATGTTTTTAAAGGAGGCCATGATTTATTTGTCACAAGATTACATTAATAAGTAAGTAATGTATTGAAGGCATTGAATTTTCAATACAACATGAACGTAAATAACGACTTAAAAAATCTAAATGAGCTTTAACTACTTTGTAAGTGGGTAACATTAATTTACAAATCTACAAAATGACGTCCATTTGCATCGAGACATTTTTGACAATTGGTGACTGTTTTTCGTACAACCCTGGTGAGTGTATTTCGGTTAATATTTCTAAATGTGTCCAGAACTCTTTGTCTCAGGATTTCTATGAGCACGGGGGGATCAAATTCATAGATTTCATTCTTCGTGTGACCCCAGAGGTCAAAATCGAAATATTGGACCATTTAAAGAAATTATCCTTTCGTCAAACTGCTATCTTAAGAAGTTCCTGACTTGAATGGTATTGTGAGCCGGACATCGGTCTTGTTGAAACCAAGTTCTTCTTAATTCATCTTCGGTCAGAATAGCTCGTAAGGCTGGTACAACCTGGTTTCGCAAAAGCTCTAGGTACCTCTGCCCGTTTAGGTTGTAATCAAACAAAAATGGTCCAATAAGCCGATTTCCTGAAATGATTAATAATTTATAAATAGGTGCCCAACAGTCAAGGGCGGCAGGGTCGGCCGGGTGGTACTAGAAACTATAAATTATTAAGGGAAAATTATCTTTATTAAAAAGTAGATATTTTCTTTCCAAAAATAATTATGGAAACATCCCGTAATGAATGAGCTTGTATACAGTTGAAACCTATTCAGCTTTATTATGAAAAAGAAAAACATATTTGGTTAGCGGGAAGTAATAGCCGTAATAATTATTTTGTTGGTATTGCATATTAATTTCGGAAATACTAAATCAATTTATTTCAGTGATATAATAATCTTAAAGAAGTACACCGTGCCTTAGTAAAACATAAAATATCGAAAGAACAAACCCCTTGCGCTTTAAAATTTAAATTATTCAGAAATACAGCTGAACGCCTTTTTATAAATCATAATGAAAATCGAAAAATAATTCGACATTTGATTAACATGGTATTTTTTTCATAACGCAAGTACTAGGCTTCCCGAATAATAATAAATCATTAAATTCAGACAATCAAAATAATTTTAGAGAATTAGCTAAATCTGCAGAAAATTTAGATAAAGTGTTAATAGATTTATAGAACCCAATTCTATTTTTATAGGTTCTTCGAAACTGCAATACAAAATGATTAATTAAAAATGTAATACAATACCAAAAAAGTAAGCTACTGACTAGAGTAGAACGTTTCACTTTTTTTTATTAGATTATACTCTTTTAGTATCATTATAGAACTAAACGAAAAAAAAAGATTATTATTTTACCATTATTTGGTGCCTATTTAAAAAAGATTGGTTAGATTAACTTACCAATGATCCCACACCAAACGTTACTTCCAAATCTGATCTGTAGACGTCTCTCTGCCACTTCGTGAGGATTTTGCACAGCCAAATGATGACGGTTGTGCCTATTAAAGAGTCCACAATTCGTGAACCTGCTCTCATCGGACCACAAGACATGATTTACAAAATTAGGATCTACATTACATCTCCTAGTATACTACTCACAGAACTGTAGTCGTCTTGGAAAATCAGTTTCCTTAAGTCCTTGTACTATTATGGGTTTGTATGGATGGTACTTATTCTTTTTTAAAACTCTCTGTACTGTTGATTTTGGCACATTAGTTTCCTGTTCTACAGTTCTTAACGATGCACTAGGGTTTTCGTTGATAGCTTGAGGCTTCTAGGTTGTTCGAAGGCACCATGGTTAATTAAATTAACTACGATTTTCCTGAATTGGGTTTTATGAGGCTGCCGTCGTTCGGGATTTCCAAATACCTTGCTGAGGTAACGTCGGCGTTTCTGTATGATTGAAAGTACAGAGCTAACATGTCGACCTTTTCTTCATTTGAATACGGAATGCCGGCCATTTTCTATAGGTTTTGACAATTTATTTGTCCGATTTATGATTTTATTGGGATAAAAGCGTACCTACTACTTATTAAAACACACCTTTGATACTTTCAACTATTTAACTTAACGTCAAAGTCAAAATCCAATTTTGTTACAGATAAATCATGGCCTCCTTAGAAAAGCATTGAGAGCTAACATTACTTTAAATCATGGCTTCCTTAGAAAAAACTGAAACTTAACTTTACGACGTGTAATATTTCGATGATACGAAAATCTTTAATGCACTTGTGAGATATCACTAGACTGGAAATTTTAGGCTCTTTTCAAAAATCGAAAAATCCAATATAGCGGCCATAAGAAAAATGAAAGTTGAGGCGGGTTGCGGGTTAACAAAAAACAATGAAGACGTGTCGTATACGCCATCTTATTTGTCTTAAAAGTGTGTCCCAATAATGTCACATTTTGGCAGCTGTCAAATTTACCGTTCTGGATATACTGGCCAAAAACAAAATCCGCCATTTTCGGGTTTTCCCCGATATTTCCAAAAACAATTGTTCGATCGTAAATCTGAAGCCGGATATCGAATGCAATAAGTTTCCTCTCAAACTTTCCCCATTTAACCTTTGCTGTAGTATACAGTATATAGAAGCCGAGATCACTGTATAGAGAAGCGAATCTGGGACACAATATATATATATATATATATATATATATATATATATATATATATATATATCTGTCGTTGAGACTGATATTTTATTCAGCCTCCGTAAATATTCTAATAAGCTTTACAATGGCGTTAAACCTTTCTAATGAAGAAATTATTCGATATGTTAGTGTGCTATATTAAAAACGAAAGAAATGCTAATAGGGCTGTGGATGTATATTTTGACATGTACCTACCCCGAAAGACGACAGCCCGTCAGAACTGATTTTCAAAGGCTAGTTTGAAACTTGCTTGAGTTTGGCAGCTTTAATAAGACTAGCACGAACAAGTATGAAAAACACAACGAGGAACGCTATAGACAAATCTATGTTTTATAAAAATCATACTTCATCTACCAAAAGAAGCGAAACGTAACTTCAGATTCCGAAGTCAACAATTCATGATTTCTTAAAAGTAACGAAATACCATCCTTACAAGCCAACAATTGTACAAGGACTTCAAGCAGGTGATTTCGAAAGAATTCTTTTTTGAAATTGGTATATCGATAGATGTCGAGAAGATCCCGCTTTTCTTAATAAAGTCCTTTGGTCAGATGAGACTCATTTTAGTCATTTTACCAACTGTGAAGTTTTTAGTAAAAATAATTACCATTATTATTGGGCCAATGAGAAACCGCAACTACGCGAGCAAGGCAGACTGCAAGCAGTGGCGCAACTAGGGGGGGGGGCTAGGGGGAGCTTAGTCCCCCTAACCTCGGAATTAGCCTCCCCGCCAGGCGATTGTTGAGGGTCAACCAAAACATGTGACATGTGGCGTGATTCAGGAATGCAGACTATTGTCGATCGATCGTCAGGTTCTCATTTTGTCGCGGTGCGCCATTGAGTAATGTTTTTAAGTTTGTTTTCTGAGATACTTTTGATTTTGCTGTTACAATAGTTAATAGTTGCGACATAGGTAAGATAAAAACTTGAAAAGAATATCTCTTACTGTGTTCCAACGCCTATATTTTTTCAAAAATAACACTTAAACTCCATTTTGTTTCTAAAAATGGGCAAAAAGGTATGCTTCCGTAGCTTAGTTTACTTTTCTCTTGCCTCTTCCTTTTTTTTTATTTTTAACGTCCTGTATACTTTTGACCAATTAAATTGGACACGAAATAGTGATTTATACTATAAGGGAGAGCAAAAAAGCTCGAGACTGGTTAATGTACTTACATCCCATATAGTATATAACATTTTTCCCCCTCCCTGTATTGTATGTTTCCAAGAAAATGCTTGATATATTTTTGGATTTGCATTATCGTTACATTCGATAGCATTCTCATTAAATTATGAAGGCAGTCGTGATCCGTTGCCAGAGCAACATAAGCAGTTTTTATTTTATCAACAACGTCAAGTTGACAAGTCATAGCGAAAAGTTTGAAGAAGTCGAATTGTTTGATTCTGTATGGGCAAAATGGATGTTTCAGACATAGAAGAATCAGCGAATATTGCTTGTTTATCTCTACTACCGGAAAAGTCGAAAAAAAGGTATGAAGCAGCATATAAATCCTTTAAGAATTGGTGCCAAAGCAAGGCAGCTACTGAAGTCTCAGAAACCGTGCTTTTAGCGTAAAAAGTGCTATATTGAAGTCCCTATCGAGCTTATGGTGTGAGTATTCGATGTTGAAGTCCACCCTTTTTATAGAGGAAAATATAGATATTTCTAAGTATCCAAAACTTCGAGCATTTTTGAAAAGAAAAAATGATGGTTATAGACCCCAAAAATCGAATGTGTTTAACAGGGAAGATATGAATAAGTTCATGCTTGAAGCCCCCGATGATATATACTGATTGATGAAGGTCGTAATGTTAATGGGATTTGCTGGAGCGTGCCGTTCTAATGAACTCTGTGAAATGAAAATGTTAAAATAAGTCAAGAAGTCATAATTGTGACCATTCCTGACTCCAAAAATGGAATGTCACGTATATTTACAGAGACAGAAAGTGACGACACTCAGGTTTGTCATTTCAAAAGTACATGGATCCAAGATCCCACATGAGGACTACTAATCCGCGCATCTTTATGCGATATCAAAATGGAAAGTGCTTAAACCAGCCTATCGGGAAAAATACGTTTTATATATAATAATTTTAGATTATTATTTCCCTAGGAATGTAAGTTGACTTACATCCTGTCGTTAAGGGCAACCAATACCTTGTTGAGTAACTTTCACTTACGTCTGTCAAAACAGTGTCAAAATAGGTTGCTTACAATACAGGAAGGGGGAAAACGAAATTTATTGGCTCTTGGAGTGTACAAAATCATGCAGGTGTGAGGGTGTTTGAAACATTTCTAACATTCAGAATTTTTATGTTCGTATATGGGGACTAGACAGGTTACGAGTTCCCGCTCAAGGTAGAAAGTCAGCGGTCTCGAGGTCAATCCACGATCGGCGGGCGCGCTTATTTTAAAGTTATGGAAGCTAAAAGTTGAGAAAGGTGTATAAAAGAGTAAAAAAAATCACCTTTTTAGAACGCAAAACCGTAGATATTTAATTTTTCTAGAGAATACATATTTAAAATAAAAATGAGGTGGTATTCCAAAAAACGGCGTAACTTCTCAAAGTTATTTAATTTTTTGTATCAAAATAATGTTTGTTCATTATACGAGGTAGATCAAAAAGGAGGGGGCACTTTGGCAGGTGTCCAGTTACCAGGTCAAGTGAAGCATATATTATGTTATACAAGAGAAGTGGGTTACTTTTGAACTCCTTAAAATTTTTATATACGGGTTTCATAGTTCTATGTAACTTTAAGTGTCGTAATTTATGTGTAGATATTAATCAAATCATATCAGTCAGGGTCTAAAAAATAAGAGACATAAAAACTTAGATAACAGATAATATCGAGAGTTTATAATTAAATTATAGCCGTACGATAAAATTCGGCCTAATAAAAGATAAAAAAAATATTACTAAAAACTGGATGAACTGGTAAAATTTGAATTAGTTTCAAACTTGTACAAAGAATTAGATTAGAACCGTGTCTCAACAATTTAGATTTAGGGTGCCATGGGCGTAGATATTCGATTTTTTAGGGGTACAAAACCGTAAATATTTTATATTTTGAGAACGCCAAATCAATTATAGTCAAATATAAAATAGATATGGTTCGGGTAAATGTAACATTAAAAAATTGCCGAAGTCATTGGCGTAGAATCTTATTTTTTTGCGATTATATATATTTAAAATAAAAAAGAGGTAATATTTCGAAAAACGGTGAAATACGGCAAATTTATTTAATTTTTTGTATTCATTGTAGTGTTAAGATTAAGATAAAGTTAACACGAAAATTTGCATGGCATTATTAACTTGGAAAAAATATCATGTACAAAAAATCATCGTTTTTTTAAAATTGGTTTGAGCCCCCCCAAAAGTCGGTGTCTAGTTACGCCACTGGCTGCAAGTACGATTTGGTTTTAATGTGTGGGCGGGTTAATTGGTAAGTTTAACCTGGAAACTCCACCTGAAATAATTTCAATAAATGACATTGGTATTAAGGCAATTAAATTGTTTATAACAATTCAGTATTTGTTGTTACTTTTTAGCAAATCGTCTCATTGGGCCTTTTATTTATGATCAGGCACTAATAGGTTCAAGATACCTTGCCATGTTACAGAACCAAATAGTTCCTGCCATTCGAGAAGTTTTCCTAAATCATCAGTTTAACAACTTATGGTTTCAACAAGACGGTTGCCCCGCACATAACACTAGGGATGTACAAACCTATTTAACGGAAACATTTGGTAAAAAAGTCATATCCAATAGTGGTCCTGTACGTTGGCCTGCTAGATCCACGGATATCACGCCATTAGATACTTATTTATGGCGATATGCGAAAAATGAGATAAACGAATTTGACCCTCATGAAAATAAGAAGTTCTTGAGCAGCGAACTCGAATTATTTTAACACACATAATCTTTGACATCAAATGAATCAGCTCCTAAAAAATGATTGTGGTTCTCTATCCAAAATTTCGGGAAAATAAATCAAATATGATGATGTAGAGTGATCTGATTCCTACGTGTTATTGGCAGTTGGTACCCTACACGAAATTTTGAGAAAATAAATAAAATAAGTTGGGGGGCATTTTAATTATGGAGGTTTTTTGACTGTCTTCATCTTCTTATCCCCTAGGGGTATGGAACATAGTTAAGATATACATATTAGGATCTACCTAATTACCACCTAGAAGATGTTTGTGGTATACCACCCAAAATTTCTAGAAAATATGTTTCAGCATGGTCTGCGTGGTCGTTTTCATCCTTTTAATGTCTAAATATCGCTATGATAATTTACAGAGTTATCCAGTTTAACCCCCTAGTAAAGTGCGGGACACGAAAGAAAACCGGGCGGTCCTTAAAATAAACGTTCATAGTCTTAAGCAAGCGGAAAAGTAAAATTTGTGTACTCAAATAAATTTTATGTTATTTTATTTGTTGTAATAGTTTGCCACTTCACTTATAAAGTGCGCCAGCTAAGTGATACGGAAAATTAATCGAGGATTTAGTAAATTTCGCACTGGTCCACTTGTAATTGGGATATGCCTAGAGTCTCCATGCACTTGCCGCTAGAAGATTCTAGCTATTTTTCATTTCTATATAAATGCGTTGCATTGAATTTGAATTATTATTTCGAAGTAACGATGGCGAGCAAAAGAGGAAAAACAATTTGAAGCGGTGCACGTAAAGTTATTGCGAACGTTATAGAAGCTTGTACTAGAGAAGCTGAAAATAATAGTTTTACTATTCATATTCAAAATCGAACAGAACGTGCATTTTACACTGGTGTTTCGGAAAGTTGTGTAAGAAAAATTTAAAGAGAACATAATGATCGCTCATGTTCTACTTCACCTTTAAAATCTCTTGGTAAAAAAGACCCCGATTGTCATAAAAAGATAAAATTGACGATGGCGATTTTCAAGTAATTCAACGAACAATAGAGGATTTTTATATAAACTTGAAGAAGGTTCCGACCTGCAAACCACTACTTCGTGCTGTAAAGAACAAAATAGATTTTCGGTACGGGTATAAAACCTTAAATCGGCTTTTACGATCAAATGGTTTTGTTTGGCGCAAGTGCCAAAATAAACGAAAATTGCTCATTGAGAGACCAAATATTTTTCGCTGGCGGGTGAAATATCTATCAACTGTAAGGTAATATAGGCAAGAAGGACGGAATATTGTGTATCTAGGCGAAACCTGGGTAGATAAAGAAGGCAGTGAACAAATGCTGGCAAAGTGAAAGTGTTACAGGTGTTGTTCAAGGAATCCGCTGTAGTAGCCGCTTTATTATAGTTCATGCTGGTTCAGAAGCCGGATTTGTTCTAGGTGCTGCTTTAGTTTTTCGCTCGTGACTAACAAGTGGAGACTATCATGGACAGATGAATAGAGATAATTTTGAAAAGTGATTGCTCGACAAGCTGATTATTGGACGTTTTTAAGAAAAAAGTTTAATTGAACCTAAAAGTCTTAACTTTGGAGATACAGGGTTTTAAAAAAACATTTTTTTTTAAATTCTAATTCTGATCCTATTATAGATAAATAACTGTGTGAATTTTGATACACGTTTTTTATGCATAAAAGAGCATTTTTTAGGAATAATCATTTTTTGAAATTTCTACCAGTGGCGCACACATGTAATTAACCTAGGTAAATCCAATATGCTCCTTAATGCATAGAAGACGTGTACCAAATTTCATGCAGTTATCTACAATAGCATCAGAATTGGGACGAAAAAAAAGTTTTCTTTTTAAACTTTACCATCCTGTATCTCAAAAGTTAAGACTTTTAGGACATAAAACACCTCTTTAACCTCAGCACGCAATTAGGAAACGCCCTGTATAGTTACTTCACAATGACGGCCTCTGTATAAAGTAATATGACAAACGGAGACAGACGGCCACTTTTGGCATACTCGAGTTGCCCAAAGTCGAACTGCATAAATTAAAATTTTGATAAATTTCGTTCACTGGATCTGTTGCTGGCTGCCCTAGTAAAATCTGGACTTGTAAATCGTGTATCACTATACTGGGTGGTCCAATAATAGTGGACGCAGGCAATAGCCCGGGAACCGTTAATAACAGAACTCAAGAAAAAATATATTTATAGGTAAATCGATCAAGAAAAATTACAATTAAATCATTTTAAAATTCGAAAGTTCGCCGTTTTTGCAACACAAAAGAGATATAGAAGTGCGGTACACGAAAGAAAACAGACAAATATAGATAAAGGTTCATTAAGCATAGTTACATTTTTTAATTATCTGAAGTGCGTATAGTCATAAAGGAGTGCCATATTATTTAAAGAACGACGGGACACCACTGGTTTAAACAGATTTCTTGTCCGACCTTCCTAAACCGCCCGGTTTTCTTTCGTGTCCCGCACTTTATCTAATACTGCGCGTATAAGGTCTTACTGTTCGCCGCCGACTTTACGAAATAAAATTTTCAAGGTGGAATTTTTCACTTTTTAGTGGATTTCATCTTTTTATACAAATTTACAATACAGAAATAAGAACAAATATTAAATGAATCAAAATTTTATACCAAAGCAATAAAAAAAAATAAAACTATAATTAACTAAATTATAAAATTGCGCTTTAACGGCAATATTTCTCTTTAGGCTAGCGAAAACAATAATATGCATTAAAACTTTTAGGTTTAAAAGAATAATGAACTAATAAATGTCCTTATTATAACATATTTTATTAATTTTCAAACTTATATTATGCATAAAAAATAAAGCCAAAACTCACTATACAATTGAAATATTGTAGCCTGGATGCTGTCTGGTAATAAAGTACACACCCCACATTATTTTCGTTCCCACGGGACACCGGCGTAAGTGAAATATCATGTCCTGTGTTACTCCCGATTTTCAGCGCTGACAAGACTACTTCGCTCTTGCATCCAAGTTCAAGTTGGGGTATAAAGGCGGTAGTTGTATGTAAAATTCTACTTTGGACAAAAATTATAAAGTAGTAAGACATGATGGGGCGGAAAGACCGGAAAACACAAAATTAATAAATCTTTCTTAAAAAAAGTTATTTAGGTACCTATTTGAGTTCGCAACGATATCATTTGACAGACTTACATGGATTAAGATCAATATTAACCAGGGGCGTGCGGTGAAATTTTAAGAAAGGGAAGCAATTTTTAGAAACTTACTTATTTGTAATGTAATTCGATTCTTCGATCATTTTTTGCAAATTCGTCAATGACGTCATCATAAAAACGTCGATGCTCCGACATATTTTGGAGAAGTTTATTTTCAATGGACAACAGCGATGTATGCGAAACTCTCTCCTGCCCCGTTGAATATCTCACGAAATTTTTTTATACGTTTAAGTGTTAAAAAATTGCGTTCTACTGATGAACTTGTGGCAGGTATTGTCAATACTAATTCACACAATTTCGACACTTCAATGTAGGCATCTTCCAGCTCCTTCTCTTTTAAAAATTGCATTAGTTCCTTAGCGTTGTTTTTTGCGCTAATGTCATCAGTTTCGTAAATCACGTTTAGTTCAGATCGCAGTAACACTTGGTCGAAGAACTGGCCATAATGAAGAAGAAGAGATTTACGCATCTTCTGGAAAAGTTTTTCCTTCAAATGTATCAAAATTGCAGAGCTCGAGAAATTTAAAATCATTTAAACCGTTAAATCTATAATTTATTTGTTGCTGAATTTGATTCACTATTTCATAAAAGAGGCGTCTGTATGATGTTTGAACATCTCCCACCTTGTCTGTTCGAAGACGCTTGGCTTGTGGCTCTACATTTAACGTCATCGTTTTCTCCCAAAATAGGTCAAAGTCATCTCTTTTTTGGCTTAGCATGGACTTAAAATCATCCACTTTTTTTAGGCAAAAAGCAATATCATTTGTTTTAGTTTGTAATATATTAAAAACATTGTCCGAGAATGGAAATATTTCTGAAAATATGTTCAACAAATAATTAAAATTAGAATCTCGTTTCAAACAGTCCAAAAATCCCCTCGAACTATTTATTGCTTCTGAGTCTCACGTTTCATTATTTTCTATTATATTCTCAAATAGTTCAATTAGTGATTCGCGATTTTCAGATACTGTTAACACAAGTCTTTCATTATAGTTTCACCTAGTAGGAGCTACTTTGGGCAATCGTTTGTGGACAATGGAGTCCAAAGCTTGTGTACGTTTTGTTGACTTGAAAAAAAAAGCAGCCACTTAAAGTAACGAAAAATACTTTACACTCTTTAATGTGATTGATGGACTGGGATAAAACTAAATTTAATTTATGAGCAAAACAATAATTGACAAACACAGCACTTGGGAAAGTTTCTCGAACTTTAGCTTGCAGACCCCCTAATTGTCCAGCCATCACTGCAGCTCCATCATAGCGTTGAGCAACTAATTTTTTCTCTCCATTAATTTCTTTAGTAACGTTATAAACTACGGTATATAATGCATCTGCTGTATGATTTTCGGACATATTCTTAAAACCTAAAAATCGCTCTTGAATACTTCCGTCTGTTTTAACGTTGCGTATTACTATAGATAATTGGCTAAAATTAGTGATATCAGTTGTTTCGTCCAAAACAATAGCAATGAACCGCGCCTCGCCAATCTCCTGCTTAATTCTTTTTAGAATAATGGTTGCAACAGCGGAAATTAAATCAGTCTCAATTCGAATCGACGTTCCGCGAAAAACGACTAGACTAAATGATTGTTTGAACAATCACCATATTTAGCCATTAAACTAAGTAAATCTTGAAAATTTCCTCTATTTGAAGAAACCCTTGTTTCGTCATGACCTCTAAATCCCAATTCATGCTGTCCGAGAAAACAAACAACATCGATAAGTCTTCTTAATATTGCTCTTAATATTTGCCTATTTTTATCGACTAGTTCATTGTGTTGGTGGTGACTAATTTTCAACTGTTTATTAAGGGCGTATTCAATTCTGGTTTTGCCGAAGTCTTTTTCTTTTATGACGGCCTGTAAATGCGCTTTGGACATAATGTGTCTTTTTACAGCTTTATGGCAATTATTTAAATTGGAAAAACCAGTTTTATTCCAGAGACCTTTTTCATTTTCAAAAAGTAAACATGGCCAACAAAATAATTTACTTATATTTTCACACCCTGTTAGCCATTTAAATTGTTCGTGTTGTTTTTCCGGATAAAAATAGTTACAGTTTTTCATTTTTGTGGTTAAATTTTTCATAGGCGGTTTTGCCCTTCCTTTGGAAATTATTTGAAGCTTGTCAGCGAAGTTTAATGTTGAAAATCCCTTTATTATTAAGACACACACCACACATTTACGCACACTCTTCTTATTAAATTCTCCTACATTTTCAACATTATTACCGACAGCGGAAGTTGGCGGTATTTGCATATCCACGTCCGTATTATTGTCTTCCATATCGCACCATGCACGACGTGACGTACGTATCACACAACACACGGATAGCCGTTCAAACAAAGAACCTACTCCAACGATAGCTTCCGCCTCCACTTAAAGCAGAGGACTGAAATGCAAAAATTGCAAACAGCCGGTGGAAAGTTCAATAACGTCTGGCTCGATTCACAGGAAATCAAGCGCTGCAGAGAAGCTAGCGGCCTGCATAGGTTCTATTCGATTTCTATTGTGGCTCGGTCGGAGTCAAGGCCGCATTTATTATGGGCTTGATAATTACGATAATATTTTAGCATTTTTAATATAAAATAAATTAATGGTTTCCTATTTCAAAAATTACATTTTAGAAGATGTTTGGTAATTTTTTTTGGGGAAGCACTGCTTCCCTTGCCTCCATGGACTGCAGGCCCCTGGAGTACTTACTTAGGCGGAGTCTCTACTTCTGGTTTTTATTCATATCACTTGGAGTATTTGCTCCAAATTATTAAGTATAAACTACATGCTCATTTTTATTTATATGGCCCATTGTCTTCTTGCATTATACATTTTATTTCTACGTATTTGAGCTGATATCAACTTCACCAATAACGGAGCAAATACTGCAAATCGAAGTATTTACTAGTAAAAAAAGAGATACTTCAATTCGTGGTATATGCTACTAATATTTTTCGGAAAATGTTATTCGTTTTAGCATTTTCCGAAAAAATTGAAGCGAGTACTTCGAAATGTAGTATCTGCTTCGATTTTAAGTAAATACTCGTGTAGCAGACACTACTTCATTTAGTAGTAGCAGGTACTTCGTTTCTATTCATACCACCCATTGCGTGAATGGACACCTTAATAAATAAACCAATCTCTATGATGCTAAATCATCCATCGCAAAAATCTGTACTCACAAAATGCAATATATTTTGAGTGAATCATAGTATTTAATATAACCAGCAGGTATATAATTTATACAACGATACGCCCTAGTAATTTAATAAATTGATCGAGAAGGGTGCTAAAAGAATCACGTGCGTCGCACGTGCAGGAGATTCGACGCTTTTCTTTATAGAAATAATTGCGTAGCGCATCACGCAGGTAATTTTTCCGGCAGACAAGCGTCGATGAAAAACGACATGACTTTATTTCATTGTACTCTTACAAAATGATCAAACAAATATTTTTGACCTGCGTTTGGTATTAATGGGGGGATGACAGGTATGTAATTTTAATGTCGGGACATCGAAATGCTTTTTAGCCGCGTGCATAAATATTAGGTTTGAATGATGTGCGGATTATAGATTTTTGCATGATGACCAAATGAGAAAAATAAAAAGTTACACAAATATTCTCGTATGTCGGGAATAAAAATTCTCTAGTAATAATAATCTAGGTTAGTTTTGTATCCTTTTATATATAGTAGCTTTGCAATTATTCTTCTATATATTCTACAAACCCTAGTTTTTATAGAAGTTTAGATATGGATTGTAATAATTTTCTGTACAGGGTGATCAGTTAAGGGTAGCGAGCGGCCATATCTCATAAGATATTGGTCGTATAGATTTGAGAAAAAAAAATCATAATAAAAGTCGCCAAGAGAAATTGCTGAAAATTATTTTCGAGTTTGTCAAACGTCCACTAGAGGGCGTAACAACCAACACCAAGTAGAAAAATGGGGTTTTTATAGAATTTTGCCTAGTGAAAATATATCGATGATATCATTTTCATATTTAGTGACCATTTCCCTACACTTTTTGTCTAAAATGTTTTGTTCTATATATCAAAATAAAGCGGTGGGGGAAGTTCAATTGTTTTTTCAAACAAACCAAGATGTCTCCCGTTTCTTTTGACCGATTTTAGCAAACTTAGACTCATATGAAAGAGCATAATTTGCACTACAAAACGCTTATTTGGTTTTTGACTTTTGCTGGCGTCGCTAGATGGCGTTTACTGAATTAGTAGCATATTTTTTAGTTTTTTTCAAAAAAAAACAACTGTAATGGTATATTCATTTTTACATATTTTAAAAGGGGATAAATTTCTCTATAATTTAATGAAAATAATTTATCATCTACCTTTTTTTGAACCGTTGATATTGACCAAAATATTATTTTATTTTATTAAAAAATGGCACGCCACTGCTTTTTGTCAAAATAAAAATCATTTTCGTAATCACTTATTAGTTGCTAACAAAAAAAACCTCTTGACTTTTTTTCGTTAGACGAACGGTTTTGGATTGAAAAAATAAGATATTTAACAATGAAAAATCTTAATAAAACTGTCCAACAACAGCAGTAGCAATAACACTAAAAACAAGAACATGGAACTTTAAAAATAAACGTTAAAAATAAATTAATAGTTTTGTCGTAAATGTTCAAAATGTTGTCCATTATTTTGAATGCACTGGTCCAATCTCTTCTGGGTGGAGTTGACAGCTGTCTCAATTTCCCCTCTTGGTGTAATATTTATGGCGTTTTGAATTCGGACTATCATGTCTTCTCGAGTAGTTGGTCGAGTTTTATACACCAAATCCTTTATTCGGCCCCACAGATAAAAATCAAGGCAGGTTAAATCGGGGGACCGTGGTGGCCAGAAAAATAGACTGCCTCTACCAAACCAACGGTTAGGAAAATGCCTGTTCAAAAAATCTTGCACACTTCGTGAATAATGTTCCGGGCATCCGTCTTGTTGAAACCACATGTTTCTTCTTATTTGTTAAGGTACATTTTCTAAGAGTCCTGGTAAATCGTTAAATAAAAAGTTCAAATACATGTCACCGGTTAGATTGCCATTAAAGATGTGCGGACCGATAATAGCACCATTAATAACACCGAACCAGACGTTGACGCTCCATCGACCCTGCTGATAATCTTCACGTAACCAGTGTGGATTAGTGTCCGACCAGTAATGCACGTTATGAAGATTTACCCTGCCATTACTGCAAAACGATGCTTCGTCTGTCCATAATATTTGTGACAAAATATGATGGTTTTCCCTAATGAACTCTCTAAGCCAGTAGCAGTAATCGAGCCTACGTTCAAAGTCAGTGTCATTTAGGGCTTGATGAATCACGATGTGATATGGATGCATTTTAAAATCCATTAATATTTTTTGCACTGAGCCATAGGATATTCCTAAATCTCTGGAGATCTCTCTTATGCTTAAATGGGGGTCTGCATGAATATAAGCCAACACATTTATAATGTTATCTTCTCTCCTTACTCTACGTTTTCTTCTCAAAGTTGGAGTTGGTTGCACTTGGCCATGTTGCCTTAAACGTAAGGCTAAACGATGAAAAACCATTCTCGAATGGTGTCTTCGGAGGGGATAACGCAGTGCATACTGCCTAGAAGCAATCGCCGCATTTTCAAAACATTGAAAATAAATTCTCAACATATCAAAGGCTTCTTCATTCGTAAAAGGCATGATTTGTTGTAAAAGTACTTTTTACATAACATTAAATTAGATGTCAATAGCAGGAACTATCAAAATGAATATCAACGTGATTGACAATTTGGTGTTTTGTTTCTTAACGTTGATCATGGCCTGCCTCGCTTAAATGCGATGTTAGTTAAGTCTGATTTTTAATTTAATTTATGAAATAATAATAATTATTAATAATAAATTATGAACTAAAGCATTCTCTCGCTAATTAAATGATTATTAATGATAAAAATAATAGGTAATAATTTTATTATTGTGAGATGTAATATTTAAAAATAATTTTGAACCTTATAGTTATCATTGTTAAACATCTTATTTTTTCAACCCAAAACCGTTCGTCTAACGAAAAAAAGTCAAGAGGTTCTTTTTGTTAGCAACTAATAAGTGATTACGACAATGATTTTTATTTTGACAAAAAGCAGTGGCGTGCCATTTTTTAATAAAATAAATTAATATTTTGGTCAATATCAACGGTTCAAAAAAAGGTAGATGATAAATTATTTTCATTAAATTATAGAGAAATTTATCCCCTTTTAAAATATGTAAAAATTAATATACCATTACATTTGTTTTTTTTTGAAAAAAACTAAAAAATATGCTATTAATTCAGCTAACGCCATCTAGCGACGCCAGCAAAAGTCAAAAATTCAAAACCAAATAAGCGTTTTGTAGTGCAAATTATGCTCTTTCATATGAGCATAAGTTTGCTAAAATCGGTCAAAAGAAACGGGAGACATCTTGGTTTGTTTGAAAAAACAATTGAACTTCCCCCACCGCTTTATTTTGATATATAGAGCAAAACATTTTAGACAAAAAGTGTAGGGAAATGGTCACTAAATATGAAAATGATATCATCGATATATTTTCATTAGGCAAAATTCTATAAAAACCCCATTTTTCTACTTGGTGTTGGTTGTTACGCTCTCTAGCCGACGTTTGACAAACTCGAAAATAATTTTCAGCAATTTCTCTTGGCGACTTTTATTACGATTTTTTTTTCTCAAATCTATACGACTAATATCTTATGAGATATGGCCGCTCGCTACCCTTAACTGATCACCCTGTACAGGATGGCCCCATTTTAGGTACTTTTGCGAGATATCTCCGTTATTTATATTATTTATAGGAAGTTGACGTTTTTGCGATAGCAGACTTTTTTGTAAAACTAAAGATGCCGTTAACAAAATTATCATTGCCCT
This sequence comes from Kuschelorhynchus macadamiae, assembly GCA_030620095.1. NCBI lineage: Eukaryota > Metazoa > Arthropoda > Insecta > Coleoptera > Curculionidae > Kuschelorhynchus > Kuschelorhynchus macadamiae. The sequence continues at coordinate 1,663,955 of JAUTXW010000565.1, read as the reverse complement.
TTTAGTTTTTAAGATACAGGGCTAAATTGAAAATATTGCATTTTCAGGCACCCCTCGTATCTCAACTATCAGATAACTTATCGAAAATGTGAAAACTGTTTCTTATATAACGTTTCCCGTAGAAATTAATTCCGCCTTCGGAATTAGTATACAGGGTCAGGTCAAAAAAATATGGGACTCTACTTTATTTTTTTAATGGAACACCCTGTATATTTATAAAATATAAAATGTGTCTTTTTTATCTTTTTAATAATATATAATAGTATGCACCTTTTCTCAGAAACACGCAAATAAATGACAATTTTCTGAAATTAAATGCATAATTTAATAGTAGTAAATAATCGCCTTTATATTACATAAATGCATATTTACATAGACAGTGTAATAATATTCAAAAAAAATAGCACCACAATGAGGCGAAGTCTAGCACAATTCGGCTACTCTACTTAACCTCAAAAGTAATGCAGAAAATGTATAAGTATATAAATAAAAGAAAATCAAATATATAACCAATATAGATAAAATCAATATATCCAAAATAATTCAGAAGTAATTGCAAAGTTATAAAATTAAAATATAACAAAATTATGGAGAAATTTTAAGCTGTGATACTAAAGACTTTGAAATGTCAATAAAAAATTTTTAAATTGTTTTTTGAACTGAGTTACATTAAGTGAGATAAGGTTATGTTGCAAATAGTTATAAGTTTTAACGGCATTATACGTAAATGACCTCTGAAACATGGCTGAACGATGGTGAGGCATAGTTAAATGATTGGTAAAACGAGTCCTGTCATGAATATTATTACGAGGTACCAATTTATTTTTTAGTTGAATAGGTGCATCAGGGTTATTTAAAATATTTAATACAAAAGTAGCCATATGATGAAGTCTGCGATTGTCCATTTTTAACCATTTAAGTTGTTCAAATGTATGCGATATATGGTCAAACTTTGTGAGTCCAAAAATGAACCTGCAACAGGAATTTTGAACCTTCTGGATCCTATCTTTATCCAAAATATCAATACAGTTACCATAAATAAAATCACGGTAATTAAAGTTGGATAAAACTAAGGATTCGCACAGATTTTTGCGTAAGCATAAATTTAGGATGTGTCTGTTACTGTACAAAAGTTTTAAAGCTAAAAATGATTTTTGCATGAGTTTTTTAACATGTTCTTCAAATCTTAAATTTGAGTCTATGATAATTCCAAGATTCTTTGCTGACTCAACTATAGGTAGTGTCGTACCATCCAGAGCAACATTAAACCCTTCTTTTAAGGTATTTACCTGATTTTTATTTCCGAAAAACATAACTAAAGATTTTGTGGGATTCAATTGTAAGCTTTGCTCGGACGACATTATTTTTAAATTGTTTAAATCATAATCAATTAAATTTGATGCTTGTAGGGAATCCTGAATATTAAAAGAATAGTAAAGCTGAGTATCATCAGCATACGCTTGTGTTTGGCAATATTTTATAGATTTCAGAATGTCAGCTGTATAAATAAGAAATAGTAAAGGGCCCAATATTGATCCTTGAGGCACTCCAGAGAGAATCGAAATTTGTTTTGAGAATTTATTTACACAATATATCTTTTGATACCTGTTTTCAAAATAAGATTAAGGGATGCCTCATCAAAGCCGTAATATTTTAATTTGGAACAAAGAAGTTTTTTGTTGATGGTATCAAAAGCTTTAGAAAAATCGAGAAATACTAGCACGGTACATTTCTGCTGATCCCAAATTCTTAAAACGTCATCTATTACCGTAGATAACGCTACCGAAGTACTAAATTTTTTTTTAAAACCACATTGAAAATCTGGTAAAATTTTATTAAAGACAAAAATATACGATTGGTTATATAAAATTTTTTCAAAAATTTTGGAGAGGATTGGTAAAATGCTAATAATCCTTAAATCACTGACTTCAGATGGACATGATGTTTTCGGTATTGGTTTACCAATTGCGACCTTCCATTGGTCAGGAAAGTAGCCATTTTCTATGCAGAGATTAATAATATGAACAAGATATATATATCAATAAAAGAGCTGCAATATTGCAGCATAGAAGCCTTAATGCTATCTACACCCGCAGCATCATTTTTAATATTTTTTAACACTAAATGTACCTCTTCAACTGTATGACAACAAACAAAAATATATGTCAAATATTTGCCTATCTCATCGGTTTTTGGATCGACTTTTGGTTTATAAAGCAGTTTATAAACGTTCTTTTGGTATTTTTATTTAATTGATATTTATCAATTTCTTCGAATAATGGCAGCGTATGAAAAATATGAAAAATCCTCGGAATTATATTTCCAAAGGTAAGTAAACTATTATGGCTATGGAAATCTGTATTATCATAAGTGTTTGCTTGTAAGATATCCAGAAAAAACGCATCCGTTTTTTGAGATATTTGCTCGTTTAAAAACAAATTAGGTTGAGCAGTCAGAGGATCTTGAAGAAATATTTATCAATACAAATTTAATATAGTTCAACATTTGCATCCTGGCGAACACGGGCACTGTTTCCCCGGTAGTATTCGCAACAAACGATTTATTTGGCTTGACTTGTTATCTGGTCAGACGAATGCTTTTTTCATGTGCGGGAATTTTAATGGTCAGAATACCAGGCACTTGCATAGTGAAAATCAGCATTTAATGTTTGAAAAGGCACAACAAGGGCGCTTTGGAGTTGGGGCGCCTCCAAAGAGAGAGACATTTATGACGATGTTTCCAAGGGACATTAGTGAAAATAATCAAGGTCGTCGTCGTCGTTTCTCTTTTTTTCATTGCAATCGCATTTTACCCAATGGAGAAGCAAGCTACAGGAGTTGGCTTCAATATTCGAATTCTAAGAATTGTGCCTTTTGTTTCTGTTGTCGAATTTTCGACGACAAGCCAGTTTCCAAACTCGCTACAGGGACTGGTATAAATAATTGGCATAATATTTCTGATTATTCAAAGTCTCATGAAACTGCGGGCAGTCATTTTTCAGGATATAATAAATGACGGCGTGCGGAAAAAAACTTGAAAAACCAAACTGAAATTGATAAAGAGGTGATTGAGCAATTAGATAAAAAAAAATCAGAATTAGGGGTTCGCGAGACCGAGACTGAATCAGTCTCGGTCTCGGTCACGGAAAATGTTTACGGTCTCGGTCTCGGTTTCGAAAGTCTCGAAAACAAAATTTTAAAAATAATAATTGTTCGCCGAGATGTTATTTAGACAAAAGTACGTGGAAGCCTACGTTCGAAACCCAGAGTTTTTCCGATATTAAAAATTTAATTTAAAAAAACCCAATTTGAACATTTCACTAAAGTAGAAAAAATTTAGGTATACTTATCAGTAAATGAAGATATACGGACAATAGTAGGTGTATCAAAATAAATATCACATATCCCTTGTTCTTTGGACATCAACAGAGAGGCCACACAACACTAGAGTTACTTAAACAACCATCCACAGAACAATAATTATTTGACATTTCGAAAGATATACAAATGGAATAAGATATATTAAACACAAAATAAGGACACACTGTATAATGCTGCCGAACTCATGCAAGCAACGTGTTGGGCATTCTAGGGACAGACGTTATAATTTAATAGGTAGAAAACGATCGGTGGCCAAGTAAAGCACCCTTAGGTATTCTGTAAACTTTGCTATTTTGAACCAAACTTTAATTTTTATAACCAGGAACGTTCTTAGGGGTCTGCAAGTTGTGCTTGCACAAAGGCGGCTGTGGTTCATATTACTACTTGTGAATCAACTATTTTTGTTCTTTGGTAAATTAACTATAAAATTTAAAAGTGGAGTAAATTTGAAAAGTAAATTTATTTATTAAACAAATATCTACTTGTTCAATTTTTCGCCTGAAAGATCAATCTATAACTTTTTTTGAGAAAATGTACAGGGATGATAAATATGACATCGATTATACATCACTATTTGAAAAAAAAAAAGTGATTCCGAAAATTGGAGACAAGAAATAATAGAATATTCGCAATTGAAGCGCGCTCCAAAGGGTACAGATATTTTAGAATTGTGGAAAGCACACGATTAACAATTTCCAAATTTAGCCAAAATGGCAAAAGATCTTTTGTCTATACAGGCGACCTCTGTGGCAGTAGAGCGTTTATTTTTACAAGCAGGGTTAATTAATACAAAACTAAGAAGCATGTTAAATGAAACTTCAAACAAATGCTTATTATGTATTCATTCATGGTATAAAAGTAACTTGAAAAATGAAATTATAAAATATTAGTTTAAATTTTCTGTAATTTATTTAGGTTTATTATATAGGTTGAAATGAAATCTAAAAATATGTTTATAATGTATGTTTAGAAATTTAAATTTTTACTTTGTTATAGCTTTATTGATCATCTATTTAAAATCCTAAGCCAAATTCTACTTTGTGTTTTGGTTGTTGAAAATCTTGTCCGTATGTATATGTATTATTTTTATTATACACATATAGTTAAAAACTTTATATCGTCCGTTATTTTCAATTACAAACAAAATCAATACAAAAATATTGTTCTATAAAACACGTACCTTCTTTAATTAGCAAGTCATCGAAGAGATTAAAGAAGAAAATGTTAAAAAAAAAATTCACTGATGTTTTTTAACAATTTTTTGTTTAAGTCGGAAAATTTTTAAACATAAATCAACACAATTACTTCGTCTGTTGGAGACTTTACCGTATCTATACTATATAAGAATATGATATTGCGATGTTTTTAGTTGTTACAGTCTATTAGTTATTAATTATTGAACCAAAAAACTAAACATTTTTGGATTCTAGTTACTTTCAATAATTAAACATAAAAACCAATTATAAATTTATAAAGATCACAATATCAAAATCCTATATAGTATAGTTGTGATAAAGTGTCTCTTTTTGAGAACAGGGTAGCAATTTACGGTTTTCGGCATGTGGGGTGGAATTTCTCTTTTTATGGTTATTTATATCGTTTTTTAAATGACTATTTCACTAGTATCATTGTTATAAGAACATATACAATGCTAGTATAATATAATTGATTATAGAAAAATTATTTTTTGCATCAATTAATTTGCCCCCAAACATATATTTTTTGAATTATTTTGTCAAAACACGTAATTTACGAACATTAGTTATTTTGCTACTTCACTTTGAGATCGAGACCGAGAGTCTCGATAGGCAAGTCTCGGTATCGGTCTCGGTCTCGAATACAAGTCTCAGTCTCGGTCTCGAAATACTTTTTCAAGTATCGGTATCGGTCTCGTTTCGAGATCGAGACCGAGACTAATTTCGTGGTCTCTCGAACCCCTAATCAGAATACTAGAAAAAATATTGGAACGTTTGATGTCGATTATTGGCTATTTAGCGGAACACAACTTAGCTTTTAGAGGATTTGTTGAACGGGTGTACGTCCATCATAACGGTAATTTTCTGGAATCGGTGAAAAATTGAAAAAAAGGATATCCGTAACCATTATTTGGGAAAGACCATACAAAATGAGCTCATAAATATTCTAGGAACAAACATTAAATCGAGTATAATTTCAAAGTGTAAGGAAAATAAATACTTTTCAATTATTTTAGATTGCACTCCAGATCAAAGCCCTATTGAGCAAATGTCTTTCACTCTACGGTTTGTTGGCATTAGCAGAAAGAATGTTAAAATTAAGGAACACTTTTTATGTTCTTACCCAGTTCACGAAACTACTGGCGAAAATCTATATATGGTCCTCCTAAAAGAATTCAAGACAACTGTAACTTGGACATGAACAGCTGCCGTGGACAGGGATATGACAATGGTTCCAATCAACGACATGGAAATAACATAGACCCAGTTGTTTACATTTTGGAGGAATTCAACATTAACCCTGGTTTGCCAAACCGTTACTGTGGCCAGATTATAACGGATATCATCCTTTATACTATTACCTAAATAAACAAGGAATTCCAGAAATTCCCAGTATAAATTTCCGTACAGAATATTTTAAAACTGATAATTAAATAGCTTATTATAAATAACTCAAACCGAATCTGTTTAAATGTAATTTAAATCTTCTGTACTGCCGTGTTAAGGAAGAACGCCTTAACTACATTTTTTTTTTAAATTGAGATACCAGTGTCATTTAAAAGAACATGATATTTTACAACTAATTGAGAAACAAAAACACCTTATCTTGCCTTAGTTTGGGAATTATGACCAAATATAGTTTCACCTTAAGTGTAAATCTGACGGCTAAGTTATTTAAAAGTGCCCTATCTACAAATATTAACGAAAAAGACCTCATCTAGTTACAATAACGCCTCAACTCGACGCAGCGTTTATAATCGTGTTAATTTAAAACGCCTTATCTTACCACGCATGCGTACTAGTCGTGTTTACGCCGTAGTTAAGGCTCAGTTGGTTTAAAACAGAGCAGTAACCGCTTTGACATTTTGACGAGTTTGATTTTATTAGATTTAAATACTGTTTGTTAATTAATCAAACGTTCAGTTATAGATAATAAAGTTGTAAGTTTATTAATTTGTGGCTTTAAAAGTTTTGAACCATATGGAATAATAGACAAGTAAGTGTTTCATGCTATTAATTGTTTGCAATATTAATAGAATAAATTCTATTCGTACGAATCCTGTGCCCGGTACTAACACACGGTCGTTTTACTAATGGCTGATTTTATAGGTTTTGTTCAAATGCAAATTAGAGTTAAATCATATTTGTCTCATTTTGCCATGTGTAAAAAGAAAAAGAGACAATTATACTTTCGTAACATCAAAGTTTATAATACATAACTATAAAACCGGCTGTAATATTGACATGTCTAGGAATTATTTCAACAATGTTAGGCCATTGCTTAAACAATTTAAAGCAATTCATTATTATCACGACTAGCAAAAAGAGCCTGAATAAAACTGACTTCAGGTACATTAGGTTTTTATGATTTTAAACCCATGAAGCACGTTTTTGCCATAGACGTAGTTAAAACTAACTAAACAAATACAACTGTTTATATTTTAAATTTTTAGTTTATACAGTTATTATTTTTTCTAAAATTTGGTTTTGGCCGTGATCTTTTAAGACTTCAACATTTGAAATCTATATTACTTACAGAATGTCACGTAGCAAGAAAATTCTGGAAATGGCGAAAGTTGCTTCAGATGTGATTGTACCAGAGTATCACGAAGATCTCAATTTGATTCAAAATTTTAAACCTTCGGATTTAATTTTTGATGACAGTGGTCCACCAATACCAATTCGTAGTAATAATATTTCTTCTGCTGAAAATATAGTTCAATAAGGAAATCTAAACACCCTGTCTCAACAACAATTATTTAACGATGATAATAGTAATGTTCAGTACCAAAAAATTATTATTCATAGTAATGTCGCATTAAAAAATAGTGTTGAAGAAAACACAATTCCCACTGATATTCCCGTGGAGCAACCTTTAAATTGTGATATAGACAGTAGCGAAAATAAAAATATTTGTACTTTGAAAAATATGGCTGGTTATCCTGACCGAGTTGAGGATACTAATTTAAGTTATGAAGATAACAACTTACCAAATATACCCGAAAACACAGATGAAATGCAACTTTATCAAAACGGTAATGAAGTATGGAGTGCAGAACAAGAATTTGGAGAATTATTTATCGAAAATGTTGACCTGGCTGAAAATCAAGTAGCTCTTAATGAACCTACAGAAGTGGTCCATGATTTTAAAACAGTTGATGGGAGATTAGAAGAGAACCTTAGAGGGAAAGAATGTGTACATCTCGCAGTACCGAGCGGTAATCAAGAAAATCAGAATAAAAGAAATGTAGGGAAACATCAGGAAATCGCAGCAGATATGAGGGAAGGTGAAAATGAAGCAAGCGAAGAGGAAAACGAAAAAGAATCAGCTGTGGGGGAAAATCAGTATGAAGAAGGTACAGGGCAAGACGAAAACAGAACTTTGTTGTATACAAAAAAAGGAGATTTGCGTAAAAGAAAGAGAAGCAGTGAATCAAGAAGTGCTAAAAAACAAAAAATGGAAGACAAGTTGCGAAATTCCCATCCTTTATTGCCTCCATGTACAAATACGTGTAAGAAAAAATGCTTCATGAAAATAGACGAGGAAGGAAGACAGCAGCTTAACAAAGAATACTGGAATCTATCCTGGAAAGAGAGACATATGTTTGTGAATCGAAGCATTGAGCAAACTGCTGTAAAACGAAGAACCACCACTGATATTCCATCTGAGGACAACAAATCAAAAAGAAACAATACAAATAATTTTTTGCTGAAAGACAGAAAAGGAACTTTGATTTCCGTCTGTCGTACATTTTTTCTAACGACCCTTGGTTACACTAAAAACAATAACACTATTATTAAATCGTCTATATCCTCCAAAAACTCATCGACTTCCATAACAGTAAATGATAATCGAGGTAAACATTCTAACAGAAAAAGTGTTGACCGAAAATTGCTAGAAAGGCATGTTAATTCATTTCATCCGTGCGTCTCTCATTACCGCAGAGAGCATGCGCCACTTCGTAAATATCTTCCTTCTGATATAACTGTTACACAAATGCATAGAGATTTTATAGAAAAGCATAAAAATGTTGACTGTTCTTATTATACCTACAGAGCATTTGTTAGAGACCAAATGAAGATTTCGTTCACAAAGTTGGGCCACGAAGAATGCGAGCAGTGTGAGGTGTTCGAACAACATGATAATACTCATACTAAAAACAACCTAGACTTAGATAAATGTGACATCTGCAAAAAGTGGAATGCTCACATCAAAAAGGCTACTATTGCAAGGAAGAATTATAGAGAAGACGCCGAGTCTACAGAATGGACGCCAATGAAAATATGTGTTTCCGCAGACCTACAAAAAGTTATAATGCTTCCTCGCATCGATACATTTAAGCAGGTATTTATAAAAAAAATTCGGTGAAAATTCTTAGTTGTTTATGTTTGTCTTTTCTTTAGTACTTGTAGTTCTTCCGTTTTAATTTAGTAGTTCTTCTCTGGTAGCTTACTACATTTGCCCAAATAATGGTTTTTGAAAATTGTCGTTGAATAAGATTAAAAATAATTTTTTTTTTAGGTATTGTTCACCCAAAGGATTATTGCGTTCAACGAGAGTTTTGTCGCAGTGGGAAAGCATCAAAAAATGTTGGGCCCATCAGCTGTAGTATGGCACGAGGGATTAGCTGGGCGCAAAAAGGAAGAACTTTGTAGCGCTTTTTATAAATATTTGCTCAGCCAGCGTGACGTTTTGTATATTAAAATCTGGCTTGATAATTGTGCTGCACAAAATAAAAATTGGACTCTGTTTTCTTTTTTGGTACATATTATTAACTCGTCGGATATTGCTGCAAATTTATTGGAAATATACTATTTTGAACCAGGACATTCTTTTATGTCCGCTGACAGTTTCCATCATCAGGTGGAGCAATCGTTGAATTCTTATGGTTCGTCTTCAAACACTGGAGCTGGTGGGAAAGTTTACGACTTTAATGATTTTCAAGGTGCCGTAGAGAAAGTCAAGATGAAAAATGTAAAGGTCCTATCAATGGAGCTAAGCGACTTTAAAGACTGGAAAGACCACAGCTCATTAATGAAAATTAAGAAGCATTCTCCAAGGCCATACCTTAGTGACATTGTCAAATTAAAATTTGAAAGAGGCAGTTTTAATTTATGGTATTCCTATGAATACAATTCTCAATACACCGAGTTAAATTTTTTAACAGCCAAATATCTGAAAAATTCAATCGAACCAAATGTGAGGTCACAATTTAGAGGTGTCACTAAGTCAAGAAAGGAAGATATTATAAAAAAATTATGCCCTTTGATGCCTGAAAATCGGAGACATTTTTGGAAGGAACTGCCGGTTTCCGATCAAGACTTGTCTAAGGATATTGACTGTTAAATCATTCCATTTATTTTCATTATATTATAATTTGAGCAGTTATTTAAATTCCCTCTGTTTATATTATAATTTGAGCAGTTATTTAAGTTCCCCTTGTTTAAAATGTATTCAATAAAAAAAATTAAAAATTATAAAACCGTTTTTTAAATTATTAAATAATATTGACTTAAATATCACAGGTTTGTCTTGAAAGATAAGGTGTATTTAAGCAACAAATACAGGTCTCAAAACCTCCTCGTTTGACACGAGAACCTCTCATGCGTACATAAGGCGTTTTAAACCAATTGGCACAAGTATCAAAAATGCCTCATCTGCAGTTACTATTCTTGGTTATTAAATCGGGTCCAAAAGTGCCCAAATTAAGAAACATTCTCATCAAACGTTTGCTTTAAATTGGTTTTAAACTATTTTTATTTAAAAATAGGGATGCTAGAACTCTATAAATGTATTGCGTTCTCCTGCGCATTTTACTTTTCATCAGATAAGGCGTTTTTTCTTAACACGGCAGTGTAATTATTATTCCTTATTTCAAGGAATAAAGCCCAGAATAATCGGCAACGTCGGAATTCTACCTTTTTCGAGTATACTACAGATTTCTCTCGGGATCATTCGGAAGACGCCGAAGACGGTCGTAGTCATTCATTATTTCGACCTATTTGATGCGCGGCGTTGTAATTGTTCTAGTTGGTGAAATAAGTGTTTTTCAGAAATCCAAGTGTTTTGTGGTGCTATTTTCAAGAATCTGTTTAATAAACTTTAAGAAAATGGTGAACTTGCTTTATTTGCAGAAAAAGAAACGATTTAAACCCAGAAGTTTGTTTTCGAAGGTAAGTAAGGTTATGTCATACCAGTGCTGTAGTTGAAGGGTAAAATCACCGTCTAATAGCGTCTATATTTGCAAATGAAGTATTGTTTTTGTATAGCACATTTCCGTTAGGCTTAAATTAATTTTTTATAACTTCAACTTATCTATGAAGTCGAAGACATTGATGTTAAACGGAGTACAGCGTTTTGCTAATTTATATATTTGTGAAAAGTCTCAAATATTCCTCTAAAATTTATCAAACCACCTTTTTTGAGAGGTTAATAAACAACATAAATATACTATTTGGTAAAGCATAGGTACTAAATCTTAATTGAGTAACTCGTAAGACCCACTATTTTATGTTGTCATTAATTACTCCAGGATGGTTTGCATTTTGGATGAAATTTTCAAGGAATAATTAGGGTAGTGTCGGAGTTCTCATATAGCAAGCATATACAAAAAATGAAAATAGCGCAATAGCGTTACTTTTCAATTTTTCATGTACTATAGATTTTCTTTAATGAATTTGAAATGCTTTAATTTATTGCCTAAAAACTTGGTTTTTATATGTAAGTCATCAAAAAAGTAAATAAATACCATCCTGAGGTACATTATCCCAACTAGGGAGAATCTGTTTTTATCAGGTGATTTCGGTAATATAAATAATAATATAATATATTATAATGAATGTTAAAAATATTAAACATCTTGACACAAAATATTTATATTGTCAATAAGTGAAATGTATAGCGAGGAAGGTGGATGGTGGGGAAAAAAAGGGGGTAAATTGAGGGATAAATACTGTAAAGATATTGTTTTTCATAATATGGTTTTTGTGGTTTTTAGGGACACGAAGTTCAATTTTGTATTCATATTAATATTGGGCCATGTTTATTGCTGATTTTCTGTAAATATGAATAGATCCAATATATGTAAAGGTGGGGCATTTTTATATAATATGTATTACTTGCCGCGAGCCTGCCGAACTTTTAAAAGTAGTGGACCCAAATTTTTACCTAACTTCGCGTAAATAGAACTAAAATGTGTTGGAAAAAGGGTGAAATCAAAATGTTTTGAAAAACAAACCCGATTTCAAAAAATAGATTGCATTAAAAAGTGATAAATTATATTTTATTACATATTTCCTATGAATTCGGTGATAAGCTGATAAAAAAAGGTATTAAATAAGCATTATACTCTTGGTATAGACATCAAAACACAAAGTGGGTCCATGTAACAAAATTTAGTTTTATCTTCATCTTTAGTAACAATAGTAATAAGAACTCACCCTGTTATTGTTTGTATTTTGTCATGGAAATGCTTGTTCTTTAAGGACTAAGCTTATTGCTAATAATAAATATTGCCACATGAACCATTACATAAATATGTCTTTTGCAGGCACGTAGCCAGGATTTCAGTTCTAGAGGGATCCAACCCTGTCAAAACCAATTTGAATGACAAAAAAAATTATTAAGAAGAATGCTTTTTTTTCACTTGTTGCTAATCCCCCTGCAAGTGAACAAAATATGAAAAAAAGTTGCAAAAAATTAGTTATTTGCCAATATCTATTAAAAAATTGCAGGTAGAGCAATTATGAAAATGTAAAAAATTATAGGTATATCTTGAGCAAATAGGACGTTGGCGACTTTTGCTTAACATTCTTAGGTTTTATATATTTAATAGCATTTTCATAAATAAGTGCTTAGTCACTTTGTTAATATCGAGGTTAATGTGTGTTATCTTCCATAGAGGGTCTGGAACCATATTGTTACATTAAAAATCTGGATTTCTTTAATCATAAATGTATTCATCTTTCTTTTTAGTACTTTGTCGAAATTCTAAAACTACTTTTAATGAGCTTTTGCTTAAAAGTTTTTTTTGAGAATTCTAAATATTCCTCACTGTCAAAATCGAATATTTTTTGGAGGTAATTTTTTTCAATCCCCAAAGGTAAATTCAATAATTTTCTTATTCCTTAATCGTGTTTTGTATACGTAAACATAAGAACTTCAAAATTGTGTGAAAATGGATCACGAAGAGAAATTTTCAGCAGCTAGCATATATTCTAAGTTCAATAATAATAATTTTTGTTGGAATTATCATAAATTTGGTCTCGGCACGCATTCGCAATTTTGCTTATTACAGGAAATTTTTGTGGAAGAAAAATGAAATATTATATAATATATAAAGGAAAATACTATTTTCCTATCGATTTATGTCAGAAACTGTCGTACTTACGAAAAAATCGTTAGATGCGTCTTTGTTTAGGGTAGCCTTTCTTAATTTTTTACATTTACATATTTGTGAAACTTCTTTGCAATCGCAGAATGTCTAACAGTGTAAACTTGGGCTTGTTAAAAAACCCGTCAAAAAGTTAGAATTTCAAAAAATAGCCTGCTCCCTATTTTTCCTGAGGTTCGAGTTAAAAAATAGCTGTAATAAGCAGAGCCAATACGGAACTAATTATCAGTTATTGGATTTGTACTTTCGTAGATTAAATTATGTAAAAACTCCTAAATATTTTTAGGGTCTCGCGCGAGACTTCAGTCTCTATTCGGACGCGAGAAAGAAAGCTTCGAAAATGCCAAATGTGATTTTGGCGAAACGTCAGCAAAACTGTTCTTTTCAGAACGACAGTAATGAACGGATGTACACCCGGAATGAAGACACATTGTATTTTTCCATCCGTGAAGGAGTAAAAATCAACATATATATATATATATATATATATATATATATATATATATATAAATTGTATATATATATATATATATATATATATATATAAAGCTATATAAAATTTCCTCTAAATTTGCGATTTTGAAAATCGTCACTGAATCATTAAATATGTAATAGACGAGTTTAATTATTATATAAATAATGAAATATTAAATTAATATCCTGTTACTTTTGTTTTGTCGATAATATTAGTTGTTTGTTATTATATCAAATCGTTTATAAATAAATTATATCAAACTTTTAAACTTTGTTTTATTTTTATAAACCACGTGTCAGGGTGAAAATTTACAAAGTGCAGCACCACTTTCAACCTTGTTACCTAAATTTTTATAAAAACAAAATTAAGTTTCAAATATAGTGTAAAATATTAAACAGGATGCTTCAGAATCACCAAAAAGTTTCGATGATTTTATTTTTAAACATCTTGCATTTTAATGCATTTATTTACTTTTTTTATTATTGATTTCTAGATAAAAGTTGGTGATTCAAAAAAATATTTTTGATGGTAATAAACTTTAGATCAGGATGTTCAAAAAAATTTTCTGACGGTAGTTTTAAGGGCCATAAAAAATCGTAAATAACTGAGTAATTTTTTTTATATTATAATTATGGAGATATTTAAGGTCAAACAGCAAAAAAAACGTTTTTCTATTTAAATCTTTCCTTAGCTATTACTAATATGATTTAACTAATAGCAAACCGTTATTTACGATTTTGTACGGCAGCGGCAGGAACAAAAATTTTAATTTTTGAAATACACTTTTTCGTATTTTTTTAATGCCCTGTATATCTGACTTAAAGTTGAATATTGTGAAAACTATATTTTCGACAAACACACAAGTTTTATCAAGAAGAAAGTTTTTCGAGAAATTGATAATAAAAAAGTTTCCCATTTAGTGCAGACTTTTTCCACGACATAATATCTAAATTAATTGTTTTCAAGTTTTCACTTTTGCAATGTGAAGTCGTTCCTATTCATCTTAGAACAAAAAAAAAGTGTCGTATCCACCATACTAATATTTGGGCTCAAAAAAATATAACAAATAATACATTATCTCAAAAAGAGCTACGCCACTGGTAAGTCTCGCGAAGATATCTGACAGCGTTGCAATTTTCACCGCAAACTATTCTTTATGCGATCAGCCCGTCTTTTTTCCACTCATAGACAACAACAAATTGATGTTTGATTCTATTTATTCCATTTTTATGAATGAAATGCGGGGTCTATTTCTTTTTGACGTCATTGGTTCCAATATAATTGGAAAAAATAAAGGCGTGCAAGCTAGGCTCTGAAAGATTTTCAAAGAGCTTTTTTCAGATTTTTTCAATTTCAGATGCTTCCAAATCTTCAGTACAAAGCACTACACTATTTCGAGTTCTGCAAAGACTATTTGTACTTTTTGGTACCTCTACTAAACGATGGGGCATTTTAAAAAAAGATGTCGAGGGTCTAACAGTTAAACAAATTTCTGAAACGCGATGGGAAAGCAGAATTGACAGTTATCAATTTCCCGCCATTTGTGATGCACTCTCAGACTAACAGCAAACATCAGATGATCCGAAGCAATCTTCAGAGGCAAAGTCTTTGGAAACCCACATGTATGATTACAAATTCTTAATAACCTTGATGGTGTGGTATGATGTCTTCTTTTAAGTAAATTTGGTGAGTAAAGGTATGCAAAAAGAAAATATGGACTTACCGACGGCCGTTAAGTGTCTGGGAAAATGCAAGGATGCGACTTTAAAAGCGCGAAAAGTATGCGAAGAAGGGGGAATAGAAACGGAGTTTAAACAAATTCGGTTGAGGTAAAATAGAAGACATTTTCAGTATGAACACGTAAATGAAACGCCTGTAGATTCTGAAGGCAACTGTTTTTATCCTCTATTGGATACTGCTATTAATTGTATTTCTGATCGCTTTGCGATGGTCTTTCCTCTATGACAGCCAAAATATTTCCGATGATCGGGTCATCCTACAAGAACAGTGTAATACCCTTGGTGATATTTTGACAACTCCAGAAGAGCATGACATCGACGACTCGGAGACTACTATGTGATGAATTATTTCGCCTGAAAGCTTGCATCAAAGATACTAGTTGTAAAATACCATTGCAAATTCTAAACCATTTACTTAAAGAACATTTGTATGAGACTATACTACTATGACTCAATGGGCCAAGAGCGGTTAACATCCCTTGGAATGATCGCTATAGAGAATGAACTTCTACATTCTATAAACTTTAGTGAGCCTATTAGTATAGTTTGTTATTTTTACAGTTAATAAAATGTTATGTTAAAACTTATTTAGATGCACTAGTTTCCAGAAATTATATTATTTTCTCTTGATATAATTGGGTAAAATCGTGGTCTCCAACTTTTTGTGGGCCTGGGGCGTATCAGCTTTTCGGGCCGACTCTGGTTGGGGTGTCATGTTTTATTTTGGGCAGACATATAGTTTATAGGATTTTTGAAGGAGGTTTACAGCACGTAGATACCTAGAAATCCTTGAGGAAGTTATTCCAGAACTGCTCGAATATATTCCATTAACCCAATGTAATGCTGTTTACCTACAGCAAGATGGTGCCCCAAGTAACAACTCTAGGATCTTAAGGGAATTTCTTGATAATAACTTTCCTCAAAGATGGATAGGTACCAACGGACTTTTTTTTATGGGGCTATATACAAGATGAAGTATATTAAAGACGATATTACGGCATAGCAGAACTTCGAGAGTTTTCGAAATCTGCGACTGAGACCAATAAATCTTTTTAACGCTATTCAAAGAATTACAAAAATGTGCCAATTTTGTTTTTTCTTTTTTTAACAATGTTATTTTTTTGTGTTTGTTATTTTTCAGGGTTAATTTTCGTAGATAGAAAAAATAATAAATAAAAAAGTTGTATAAATTTCAGAGGACTTCCTAGATAAAATAATTTTGAATATACAGGGTGAGTCAGAAACTAGTATCATACCAAATTTTCATTTTTTTGAATGAAATGCTCTGTATATTTTTGATTTTTGGGATTCTGCTTATTATTCCCTTTCCAAAAATGCGTCATGTCTTTACTTAGATCGGTATGTTGTATGTGTAACGTGTTGTTTTACTTTAAAGGTACTATTAATTTACTTAATTTAAAGGCTTTTAGTTAGTAATTAGGTTATATTTTTTTCTGATAGGTCTGATGATGCCCGACCGGGCGAAACACGTGTAACCAGTTTTATTTTATTATAAACTTTGATTGAGACCGAGACTTAGCGTTTGTTTATTGTTTAATTTAGAAACAGGTCTCTTTGTGAATAATGAATGATTTAATACAATTGGATCGGTAGTTTTTGAGCTATTCGACTTCAAAATTCCCCCTTAACTTCCTTATAACGTCCTGATTGATCGCAGGAGTGTACCCTGTGACATAATCGAAAGCAATTCTTCTTGTAGGCCGTTTTGCACGTGCAGAAATTATATATTTCTGCTATTATACTTATAACGTCCTAGTTAATTTAGGTGAAATCGTGTTTAAGGTGTTTTGATGATAATATAAAAATGATTTTAAAGTAAAAAATATTTTATTAGGAACAATAAATACTAAATGAAAATTTATAAAATGAAAGAAAAAATGACATATAGAATTAAATACCATAAATTCTTAGTTATTCACATGTCTTCCTTGGATGGTCAAGCACCTCTCAATATTTTGTAACAATTTACGATTAATGCAGTTAAAAATAAAATCAGTGTGATTTTCGTTTAATCTTGCAATTTCTTCCCTAATTCTCTATTCTCTTCTAATTGTTGTAAATTTGGTTTTTTAGATAACCGCATAGAAATACGTCAAGCGACGTCAGGTCTGGACTGTTTGCTGGCCAAAAATTGAGTAGCATTTAAAATATTGTGCACTGGAGCGCCATCCTGTTGCCAAATGAATGTAAATCTCTGATTTAAAAGAATGTTATCTAACTGCTGTTCTATATCATTTTCCAGATATTGGAGATATCTAACACCAGTAAGACTTTCACGAAAAAAGATTGGTCAGATAACCATATTTTTTAGAATGCCACACCAAACGTTTAAACTTTGTCGTCCTTGAATTTTGACTACTTGAATTTGACGATTAAACATATCATTAGTAGTAAATGTAGCTTCATCGGTAAAAAGTATATAAAAAGAGCAGATTTAACAAACATCTTAAAATTTCTTGACAAAAAACCTTTGTCGTTTATGTTCCTCAGTTAGACCATTAACGGATAAAAATTTATATGGGTGATAATAATAACGATGAAGAGTTTGTTGAATTTTGCCAAATGATTTTTGAAAATAAATCGCTGCATCAGTAATAAAATTGATCATTCAGGCTTTTCTGCAATTATATGAACCTGCAGATTTAGTACTAAATATAGAAAACTCACAACAATAATTTACTTGTAAATAATAGCAACACGCTTAAGTCAGTAAGTTTTCGTTTGGATTTGCAGTTCTTCTTGTTCTTTTTAAACTTTTGGTATCTTCAAATTGGTTTAGTATCAGGGGCCTGCGGTGAAATTTTAAGAAAGAGAAGCAATTTTTAGAAACTTACCTATTTGTAATGTAATTCGATTCTTCGATCATTTTTTGCAAATTCGTCAACGACGTCATCATAAAAACGTCGAATCTCCGACATATTTTGTAGAAGTTTATTTTCAATGGACAACAGCGATGTATACAAAAGTCTCTCCTGCCCCCTTGAATTTCACACGAAATTTTTTATACATTTAAGTATTGGAAAATTGCGTTCTACTGATGAACTTGTGGCAAGTATTGTCAATACTAATTCACACATTTTCGACACTTGTAGGCATCTTCCAGCTCCTTGTCTTTTAAAAATTGCATTAGTTCCTTTGCGTTATTTTTTGCGCTAATGTCATCAGTTTCGTAAATCACTTTTAGATCAGATCGCAGTAACACTCGGTCAAAGAACTGGCCATAATGAAGAAGAAGAGATTTAAACGCATCTTCTGGAAAAAATTTTTCTTTAAATACATCAAAATTGCAGAGCTCGAGGAATTAAAATCATTTAAACCGGTAAATCTATAGTTTATTTGTTGCTGAATTTGATCCATTATTTCATAAAAGAGGTGTCTGTATGATGTTTGAACATCTCCCACCTTGTTTGTTCGAAGACGCTTGGCTTGTGGCTCTACATTTAACGTCATCGTTTTCTCCCAAAATAGGGCAAAGTCATCTCTTTTTTGGCTTAACATGGACTTAAAATCATCCACTTTTTGCTACTGAGTCCCATGTTTCATTATTTTCTATTATATTCTCAAATAGTTCAATCAGTGATTCACGATTTTCAGATACTGTTAACACAAGTCTTCCATTATAGTTCCACCTAGTAGGAGCTACTAATGGAATCCGAAGCTTGTGTACGTTTTGTTGACTTGGAAAAAAAAGCAGCCATGCCACTTAAAGTAACGAAAAATACTTTACCCTCTTTAATGTGATTGATGGACTGGGATGAAACTAAATTTAATTTATGAGCAAAACAATGGACAAACACAGCACTTGGGAAAGTTTCTCGAACTTCAGCTTGCAGACCTCCTGATTGTCCTGCCATCACTGCAGCTCCATCATAGCTTTGAGCAACTATTTTTTTCTCTCCATTAATTTCTTTAGTAACGTTATAAACTACGGTATATAATGCATCTGCTGTACGATTTTCGGACACATTCTTAAAACCTAAAAATCACATTTGAATACTTCCGTCTGTTTCAACGTAGCGTATTACTATAGATAATTGGCTAAAATTAGTAATATCAGTTGTTTCGTCCCGAACAATAGCAATGAACCGCGCCTCGCCATTCTCCTGCTTAATTCTTTTTAGAATGATGGTTGCAACCGCGGAAATTAAATCATTCTGGATTCGATTCGACGATCCGCGAAAAACGCTAGACTGCTCTAAATGATTTTTTAAGCAATCATCATATTTAGCCATTAAATTAAATAAATATTGAAAATTTCCTCTATTTGAAAAAACCCTTGTTTCGTCATGACCTCTAAATCCTAATTCGTGATGTCCGAGAAAACAAACAAGATCGATAAGTCTTCTTAATATTTACTTATTTTTATCGACTAGTTCATTGTGTTGGCGGTGACTAATTTCCAACTGTTTATTAAGGGTGTGTTCAATTTTGGTTTTGCCGAAGACTTTTTCTTCTATGTCGGCTTGCAAATGCAGTTTTTCATTTTTGTGGTTAAATTTTTCATAGGCGTTTTTGCTCTTCCTTTGGAAATTATTTGAAGCTTATCAGCGAAGTTTAATGTTGAAAATCCCTTTATTATTAAGACACACACCACACATTCACACACACCTGTATTACCTGTTTGTGATAGCAGGACACATATTTTCTGTTGTAATGATAACAGATTCCCTATTATGTGTATATCGTTGTTTTACCTGCTTGTGATAGCAGGACGCATATCCACTTGTGGAAAATGGATTATGTGGCCTTTTCTTTCCCATTACTTGATAATAGTTTTTATTGGTTGTGATATCAATGAATACATTTAAAGAGAATTTAACTAAACTGGTTCATTCTCTTGCAGATGAATCCAGAAACAATTTAAATATGGAAATTTTATCCATTTTGGGAGAGGAAGGGGTAGCCAAGAACTCGTATGGAAAACCCATCCATGCAGATATAGCTTTGCGATGGAATAATATTTTAACTGGTGGCCTGGATGACGAAACCAGAAATTGTCTAATTGAAAAATATTTGCCTCCAGAAAACTGTACCTTAATAAATCCACCTTCAATAAACCCCGAGGTAAAAATTGCTATCTCGGAAAGTATTTTACAACTACTCGCAGAGCAACCCGAGCAACAGAAGGCGCAGTCTTCGCATATAGACTTTCAGGTTAGTAAACCATGCGGACGCCTGAGACATTTTGTACATAGGTGGCAGAGTTTATTTATAAATAGGACAGTGAGGTCTTATATTAATGGACTGTCAATTCCATTTACCAATAATCCCGTGCAAAAGTTCATTCCCACTGAGAACAAATGGTCTCAAAAAGAAAATTTAATTTTAAAAAAGTTATAAAGGCGCAATATCAGCTGTCAAGAAATGTAAAAAACAATTTATTTCAAAAAAATTTTTTTTTTTGTACCAAAACCTGATAGGACCTATAGATTAATATTAAATTTAAAAAAAAACTTAACTCCTTTGTGGAAAACAAACATTTTAAAATAGAAGATAATAAGGTAGTTGCCCGGCTAATAAGAAAACATTTTTTTATGTGTCGCATTGATTTAAAAGATGCTTATTATCTGGTCCCAGTACGAGAAGCACATCAAAAAATACCTAAGATTTATATTCCAGGATGTAATTTATGAATACAAGTGTCTACTTTTTGGGCTCAGCTGTGCACCTTACATTTTCACAAAAATTTTAAAACCTGTAGTTAGTATGCTAAGAAAAAGGGGGATCCTTTTAGTAGTTTATCTGGATGATTTTTTGATTTTTGGAAAATCATATAATGAATGTAGCAGAAATACAAATTTAGCAATTAAGACTCTAACATATTTAGGTTTTTTAATTAATCATACAACATGCAGTCTAATACCTAGCAAAATATGTAAATTTTTGGGATTTATCTATAACTCTTTTTCAATGGAACTATCATTACCAACTGAAAAGCAAGTTAGAATATCTTGTATTTGCAAAAAATTTTTAAAATTAAAAATATTTAAGATTAGAGACTTTGCAGAATTTATTGGCATACTGGTTTCAGCATGCCCAGCGATAAAATATGGGTACTTTCATTTAAAATCCCTAGAACGTTGTAAACATATCGCTTTAAAACAGGCTAAGGGTTGCTATGATGTACAGATGAAAATACCAGAGACGTTATTTTTTGACATTACTTGGTTTATAAATAACATAAATACTTCCAATAATATTAGTTTGTCTAAATTTTGCTTAGAGATATTTTCTGATGCATCAAGATCAGGTTGGGGGGCTTTTTGCAACGGAAAGAGAACGTTGGGATATTGGTCAGATAAAGAACAGGTAGAGCACATAAATTATTTAGAGCTTTTGGCATTGTATTTTGGATTAAAGTGTTTTGTTTCAAAATTATCAAACTGCAATATTTTATGTCGTGTTGACAACACTACAGCTGTAGCCTGTATAAATAAGAAAGGGAGTGTTAGATTTAATAAATTAAATGAAATAACAAGAAAAATTTGGATGTTTTGTGAAAGTAGAAATATTTTAATTTTTGCTAGCTACATAAATACAAAGCATAATATAGAAGCCGATAGGGCCTCTCGTCAGGTGCACAAGGAGACGGAATGGTCTTTATCAGATAAAGCCTTTCAAAACATTGTAAATTGTTTTGGACAACCAGATATTGATATATTTGCTAGTAGGTTGAATAGAAAGTGTCCTATGTTTATATCATGGTTGCGAGACCCAGAGGCACATAAAGTAGATGCCTTTACACTGGATTGGAGCAAACTAAATTTTTATGCGTTCCCACCCTTTTGTATGATTTTAAAGGTGCTTCAAAAGATAATTGAAGATCGAGCGGAAGGGATAGTAGTTGTTCCTCTCTGGGTCTCACAACCATGGTATCCTATTTTTAAGTCAATACTAGTTGGTGAACCATTAATCTTTAATCCTAAAAAATTTTTTACTTACCTTTAATAGGTTACCACACCCCCTTTGGTAGAACCTTACCCTGGTGGCGGGGAGACTATCAGGAGGGCGCTATTGTTAGGAAAGGTGCCTAGAGATTCTTTAGATATATGTTTAAGCTCAATTACACCCGCAACATTAAAGCAATATAATGCTGCCTTAAAGTTATGGTGGGAGTTTAGTATAGCAAATAATTTAAATCCCTTTAAAGTTGAAGTTCCAACTGTCCTAGAGTTTTTAACCACACATTTTAAGAGAGGGGCTTCATATGGAACTCTTAATAATTACAGATCTGCAATTGCACAAATAACAGGGCCGGACTTGGGGCAAGATTTTAGGTTAAAAAGATTTTTTAAGGGAGTTTTTGGGAAAAGACCAACCTTGGCTAAATATGAAAATACCTGGAACCCAGGTATTGTTATAAATTATTTAAAAAACTTTAAAAATAGTGAGATTAGTTTGGAAATGCTTACCCAAAAACTAGTAAGTCTGATGGCATTGGCAACGGGAAGGCGTATTCAAACCTTAAATCTGATTGATATTGACAATATAATAATTCAAAAAGAGAGAATTGAAATAAAAATTCCAAGTCGAATAAAGACATCAGGCAGAAATAAGAGTCAGCCTTTTATAGTTTTGCCATTTTTAATGAAAACCCAAATATGTGTTTCTAGGACTCTCCTAGAATATTTGGAAAAGACAAAGAAATTAAGAGGCTCTTGTAAATCCTTGTTTCTCACATATAAGAAACCATATCACAAAGCCACCTCGCAAACCATCGCAAGATGGATAAAACACATTTGCGAATTTTTACAATAGACCTTTGATATCCAACCAAGAGTTTGCCCAAACAATTCTTAGTTTGTAAATTAAAATAATAATTAACATAAATAATAATTTGTTCCTTGGAAAGATGTTTGTTATTTGGTTTGTCTTGTTTTTTACCAAAACCTTTATATTATATGTTATGATATTAATTTTTATGTTTTCCTTGTTGTAAGATTAGTGTGTTATAAACTGTTGTGATAAATTACATATTTATTACATTATTATGCTTACATACCCATAAGAAAAATTTTCTTTTTTTTTAGACTGTTGATTTGCATATGTTTTGTTTTATGTTCTTTAATGTTGCATATTAGCTTAAAAAATAATAAATATATATATATATTTTTTTTTGAAGTAATTAGTTGTTGCAACTTCTTTAAACATCTACATATGTCTTTATTTATGAGACGAGGCCGAATATAATCATAAGATCAAACGAACTTACCAAGTGATGTTCGATCTTGATTATATGAAGGCCTCGTCGAAATAAATAAAGTCCCAACCCAACCCAATATTTTATATTTAAAAAAAAAAAAAAAAAAACCCAAATTGTGTTGCAACAACGACTTTAAACTAGACTGAATACTATCGGCAGAGTTAGGCAAGGGTACGAAGGGATTCTTTTTTGCTTAGCTTTCAAGATTGTGGACGTATTGGTCAGAGGCGGAGGTACTACATATGTCTTTATTTATTTCGACGAGGCCTTCATATAATCAAGATCGAACATCACTTGGTAAGTTCGTTTGATCTTATGAAAATCTATCTACAAAGTAATCTCAAAACCTAAATAGTTTTATTGAATGAATATTTTATTACAGTTTTCAACATTGCCCTTGCCATACTTAAATTATGGGTATGGTTTAAAATAAAATGAGTAAGCAGTTTTTGACACATTTTCTACTGTCATGTTGAATTAGTACCAGTTAATCCCTGTATCACGTTCAGTTTTGATGCAAGATTTGAACTCGACTGAATAAGAAGATCTTTTAGCCATTTTGTTTCATGATTTTGAATTCGTTCCACAATTTTACTAATGTATCTCTATATCACACTTAACGCTTCCCTAAAATTTAAAATTAATCTAATAAGTAGTTTTTCAGGCTGATTTTTTAAATAATTTATTAGGTCGCCATTTTGGTTTTGCTGCCTTGGATTGGTACCAAAATATTACAGGTTGATTCCTACGTAACACTTGCTTTTGATGCAAAATTTGAGGTAAATTGGACAATTTGTTTTTAATAATAATATTTTTAACAGTTCACCAGGTCGCCATTTTGTTTAGCCACATTGGATTTTTACCAAAATATTACCAGGTCATCCCCACAAAACCCTTAATATCTTACCAAAATTTGAAATCAATCGGGTAAATAGTTTTTAGCTGCACTGCGAACTGACAGACAGACACACAGACAGACAGACCAATGGAATTGAGAAAACATATTTTTTGGCATTAGCATTATAGAAACATTTCATTTGGCCGCCATTTTTTTCTGCCATCTTGAATTCCTACCACAGTTTTACCAGTTCATCTATATACTACAATTAATTGTTGCACAAAATTTGAAATCAAACTATTAAGTAATTTTTCCAGGCTGAATTTTGTTTAAAGGCGAACCTTTTATTAAAAATTATGTACTATCTGTTTGTCTATATTATTATATTTTGTACCCCAGCATACAATTATTTTTCATAAGATGGCTTTAAATTGTAAAATAAGTTCTTGACAATTAAGTGAATGTAATTATTAGCATACCAGCAACAGCGGTCACCATCCTGTCGCGTTGTTCGCGATCTAACGTGTTCTCTTGCTTGCTTGTTCTTTAATGTTTAAAAACTTTCTTACAAAATATGGAAAAAATATATTTTTTAACCAAATCTATTTAGGGTTTTACAGATTTATTTGTTCTTTCATAACTAATTCTTTACTTATTAGATTGAAAACCTAGCTTTGTTTATGTAGGAAATAATTTTTTTTTCCCACTAAGCAAAAAAACATTTCCGAACAATGATAAATGTGTTTCCTCAAGAACGATTTCAAATATATATATTACTCCAAGTTTCGGTAGTTTTTGCTACCTTCTAGGCATAGAGGTCAAATTGTTATTGTAACAATAAGCAATTTAAAAAATTAAAATCTTCTCTACCCTATATAAAAAAATCGGTTAAAAGAAAAAATACCTGAAAGTATTATAAATGACTTTCATAACAGACAAATTTTCTCTCGAGAAATATTTAAAAAAAAATTAAAATTGACAATGTCGAGAAATTTAGTCAACTTAAGCATCAACAACATAAATTTAATTGAAAATAAAAACTACGTTACAGTAAGTTCGAATGTACAACTTTTTCTTAATTCTAATATTGCCAAAATATGCCACATTATAAAACTATAAAACTATACTCAACCAAACTGAATATATATTTAGAAAAACGAAATATAACTTATTTACCATATAAAATGTCTAATGAAAAGATTAAATATTCCACTACATATATTAGAAAAACGCTGTCTTGCGGTAATCGTCGTTTATTTTGTTACGCTGGCTCCTGGGTCTTAAATTAGCCATTTTTTAGGGAGTACTAAAGGCAAACATGGTAGGCATTTTTATTGGCAAATTTTCAGTAAATGTTGCTACATTTTGGCTACATTTGAAAATTATTGCCATTTGATAAATATTTGCTTACAAAGTGGCCAATTTCAAGGAATATTTGCTTAAAAAATAGCCCAAAGCTTTTTATGATCCGCCATGATTGAAATTAAAATTAAACTAATTTCCTAGCAGCCATTACTTGACCACTTTAAACAAACATATTCTTTCTACCTATAAATACGTATTTACTGCATGCATGTTTTTTTACCTAATGAACCATTTAACCAATTTTCTTAGTAAAATAAATTTATTTCCAAAATAAAACATAAAAAAAAGAATATTTGTGGAAATCGAAATTTTTAGTGTCGCGTGTTTTACATGCCCATTTTATATTCTTTTAACAGTAAAAGTACCTTCGCAAGTGTTTTTTGTCCCTACCAACCGTCAAACCATGATTTGTTATCTTTGCATTACCTCTTGGCTCATAAATTATTACGCTGATTGACCATGTAAGTACTATTTCTTTAATTTGAAACAATTGATGATTTATTATATAAATGAAGAAAAGGCAAAAAATGAGAAATTATTTAGGTAAATTGCGGAAAAAAATGTTACTCAAATTTCGGCTAAAAAACAAGTCAGAATTCAGCTAAAAAAGCTCGATTTTAAAGTAAAAAAGTAGCTAATAAACCTAACCATAAAAACAAAAAAGAGGGTCGTATAATTGCCAATTGCCCATTTTTACCCCATAATGGCCAAATTATTATTCCCCATTTTGCGTTTGTCCATAGTAAGCTTTCATTTGCTTCAGTGATATGGAATCCTAACTATAAAGTACACATAAATAGGTTTCCAGCGATTCAAAACAAGTTTTTAAAAGGACTAGCCTTCAAAGCAGGTTGCTCAGTTGAAAATGTAGCCCGTAATTTTAAAATCTTACCCTTTGAAATATGCCGTAGTATTTCTGATATCTGCATGATTTATAAGCTTATCCACCACCAAGTAGATTTTCCCCACCTTTTGTCATTTTTGAACTTTAATATCCCTACTAGGAAGTTCAGAAACCACTCGCTTTTTAATGTACCGTTTCGCAGAACAAATTTGGGACGCAACGCCCCATTAATTAGATTTCAAATTACATGTAATGAATTGTCTGATGATATCGATTTGTTTTGTGATAAGATCTCTACATTCAAAATGAATTTAAAAAGGCTGTACTTTTCTAAAGTTTTTGAAACTTAATTAAAAAAAAATACAATTTTTTTTTTCTTATGCTAATATATATTATTTTGTAATTTATAATATTGATATTACTGATATTGTTATTATCACTGTTGTTGTCGTTGTTACTGTTTGCAAAATGTTCTAACTTTAGTATTTAAGTTATCTAAAATTATCTAATGTTATTACCCAATAATACATAAATGTATAAAGTGGATGCTATGTGGAGCAATGTTCTGTCGTGTCCTAAATTGTGAATAAATAATAAATAAATAAATGTTGATCAGGGAAATAGGCAATCAGTGGCGCGATCTGTAGGTACTATAGTGTACTTGGGAGCACAAGACGACGCATCTATGCCAAAATAGAAGAGAGCAGAAATATCATTTTCTGTGCTGTCTTGGTCGTAAAAAGTTATACGAAAGAACTAGAGATGAGGAAAATCACCATTGTGTCAAAGTCGAACGACATGACACCTTGTTTGTTTCAGGGTTCGGATATTTTGGTTTTAATACTGATTGACCCTCCAAGGAAGCTGCCTGATGAACCTTGCCGGGGCAGACACCACGGTAGCAGAATGGATCCTTGGTCCTGAAACAAACATGGTCATTTCTTGATACATGGTGAAGAAGTAATTTCTTCATCTTTAGTTCTTATGTATATAAATGTATATTATATTTCATATAATAAACTGATGAAGTTGCTTTGGAATTTACTTGTATTAACCTTTACATATAAAATACAACTTTACAACTAAATTATTGAAGTTACAGTGTCACCTAAAACAGCTTGATCTGAAACGAATTTCAGATACTTTCAAAGAAACACATCAATATACATATTATGCCTACTTTGCCAATTATGAACTTTCTTTTTTCTTTTTTGTATAGTATATTTTAAAGTAAATTTGTCTTATTAATTTATTTCCGGTTCAATATTGTACATGTTTTCAATAAACCCTACTCTTTTTTCCAGATGCCTTTGATTTATGTTGAGCTTTTCCGAATATCGGCCTAGATTTTTTAAACCTTCTTTTATTATTTCCTGATTTTTTTCCATGTCCTCTGCCGTCTTTTTCGTTTCTTCCAGAATTTTAGTTTGTTTCATTTCGCTGTCTATAAACAGCTTATTGAAATCATCCAGTTTTTTGATTATCTTTTCTTGGGTAACTTCCACCCTTTTATAGAGTTCTTTTTCTTTTTGCTCTTCACCTCTAAATTCTTCCAGCCTCCGAATAATATCTCTTAGGATATTCTCAGACATTCTACCAGTCAGTACTGACTTATCAATATTGGAATGTAACGATATCCAATCTAAAGAGTGTACAACATTGAATATGACTTTTTGGTCATCACAATTTTCGTTGTCCTCGTAGCATAATCCTTCTACACGGAAACCAATTATTTTGCCATTTTTGCTTACAGGATTTCCGACTATATCCAAATCCACTGCCTGTTCGACTGATTTCCCACAGAGATTTTGATTTGTAAAATAGTTATCATTAAAAATATTGACGCATTCTTTTTGATTTAGTAATATCAGTGAACTCACAGTAAGGTTAGAGTCTACTCCTGATTTCCAGCCCGAAACGTGAGCTACTGCACTATTAACAACATCATCCAATTCTGCTTCAGTAGCAAAAATTCCCGGCTGAATTTTGTCATTTAGGGATGCGGGAACGGACAATTTTACCAGGGCAATATTATTAGAATAAAAATCTGTCTTCACTACCTCGTAGCCTTCGTGTATGAGTATTTCATCCGAGTAGATAATTTGGGTTTCCACTTCATGACGGTTGTCTTCGTAAAACGGATTTCCCGAATGTCCCAAGTATACTGTTACATCTGAGGATCTATAAAAAAAAATCGTGTTAGAATACGCATAAGGGAATGTCTACTGCTAGGTTTAATGGACCGAGTCTAGTGAATCATCCAGACTAGACTAATTTACTTTATTTATACGAATTTTTGGTGCCAGTTTCCTTAAACGAGCCAATCGTTACGTAAGCTGGCCCCAAATGCAATGAAACCTGAATCGAATAAATCTATACTTCTATATCTATTCTATACTAATATACATTGTGTCCCAGATTCGCTTCTCTATACAGGAATCTCGGCTCCTATTATACCTACAGCAAAGGTTAAATGGGGAAAGTTTTAGAGGAAACTTATTGCATTCGATATCTGGCTTTAGATTTACGATCGATCAATAAGTTTGGGAAATATCGGCGAAAAACCGAAAATGGCGGATTTCGTTTTTCGCCAGTATATCCAGAATGGTAAATTTGACAGCTGTCAAAATGTGACATTATTCGAACACATTTTTAAGACAAATAAGATGGCGTATACGACACGTCTTCATTGTTTTTTGTTAACCCGCAACCCGCCTCAACTTTCATTTTTCTTATGACCGCCATATTGGATTTTTCGATTTTTGGAAAGAGCCTAAAATGTCCAGTCTAGTGATATCTCACAAGTGCTTAAAGATTTTAGTATCATCTAAATATTACACTTGGTAAAGTCAGGTTTCAGTTTTTTCTAAGGAGGCCATGATTTAAAGTAATGTTAGCTCTCAATGCTTTTCTAAGGAGGCCATGATTTATCTGTAACAAAATTGGATTTTGACTTTGACGTTAAGTTAAATAGTTGAAAGTATCAAAGCTGTGTTTTAATAAGTAGTAGCTTTTATCCCAATAAAATCATAGACCTGACACATAAATTGTCAAAACCTATAGAAAATGGCCGGCATTCCGTATTCAAATGAAGAAAAGGTTGACATGTTAGCAGGCATACCAGGGTTGTACAAAAAATAGTCACCAATTGTCAAAAATGTCTCGATGCAAATGGACGTCACTTTGCAGATTTGTAAATTAATGTTACCCACTTACAAAGTAGTTAAAGCTCATTTAGATTTTTAAGTTGTTATTTACGTTCATATTGTATTGAAAATTCAATGCGTTCAATATATTACTTACTTCCTAATGTAATCTTGTGACAAATAAATCATGGCCTCCTTTAAAAACATTGAACCTAATTTACGAAGTGTGATATTTTGATGACACTAAAATCTTGAATGCACTTGTGAGATATCACTAGACTGGAAATTTAAGGCTCTTTCCAAAAATCGAACAATCTAATATGGCGGTCACAAGAAAAATGAAAGTTGAGGCGGGTTGCGGGTTAGCAAAAAACAATGAAGACGTGTTGTATTCGCCATCTTATTTGTCTTAAAAATGTGTTCGAATAATGTCACATTTGACAGCTGTCAAATTTATCGTTCTGAATATACTGAAAAAAAAATTAAATCCGCCATTTTCGGTTTTTTGCCGATATTTCCCAAACTTATTGATCGATCGTAAATCTAAAAAAAAATTTCCCCATTTAATCTTTGCTGTAGGTATAATAGGAGCCAAGATACCTATATAGAGAAGCGAATCTGGGACATACTGTATAAAAGACTTAGTTGACTGTCTCACTCATCACGCTCCAGCTCAAACAGCTTGAGTTAAAAGGCTGAATTTTGGCATAAGGGTTGATTTTAGGGTGTACAGGTTCGGTCAGTTTCTCGGAAAAAGCTTGAACCAGTGTTTTTTAATTTATTTTTTACATATTTTAGGATTTTTGAAAATTTTATACAGGGTGTTCAAAGGGGTGAAACCACCACTTAAATAATACAATATTTTTTATTTAAAAATCGGATAGTTTTTCGAAAAAACGTTTGAACACGAGTTTTTTAATTTATTTTTTTTACATATTTTAGAATTTTTAAAAAGTCATACAATGTGTCCAAAGGGGTAAAACCATCCCTTAAATATTATAATATATTTTATTTAAAAAATCGTTAGTTATTCAGAAAACGCTTGAACATAATATGCTTTATATTTTATTTTTTTACAAATTTTAAAATTTTTTAAAAACCGTGACAGGGTGTCCAAGCGGCTGAAACTACCCCTTTAATATTATATTTTTTTTAAACAATTAGTTATTCGGAAAAACTCTTGAACACATTTTATTACATATTTTAAGATTTTTTATAAATTCATACTGACTTTTTGAAAAAATCGGGTCATTTATTTATTTATTTTTGGACAAAAGGGATACAAACAGATACATACTGTATCTACTGATGGATCCACATATTACAATAAAAAAAATATCATTAAAAGTTTAGAATTTAGAAGAAACACCGTTAAATCCAAGAAGAGCATCTGGAGACAGTTTATGTCATTCTGCGATGAAAAAAACTATACGTTTGACCAAGATACTCCAGTATCCCAACTAGCAATGATTTTGAAAAGCTGGGCCTACAATATGCGAAAAATGAACGGGGAGGAATATAAAGAATAAGTACGAAAAAAATGTATTAGAAATTGTAAGATTTTGTTCTGAAAATATTTTTTTTCACTTATTTCAGTGGAGTATATAATACCCCGCGCTATCTTTGACTCACCCTGTAGATTATATGGAAATACATACCCGACGATACAACTCGCTGCAGTTATAACATACAGTTTGCTTATAAGTATACCAGTGCAGCTCCATTTATCGCCTCTAACAAGGGCATGGAAATGGTAAGCCTCAGGAGCCTCAAGGCGCAACTCTTGGCTTCCCTCTAGCTGACAAATTACCTAAAAATTTAGAAACTTGCCAAAAACTATTCTAACAAATCATTCAAAAGGAAAGATGAGTAAATGTTCACGTTTGACTACCATCGACAATTTGTGGCGCTATTCACGAATCTAACGTCAATTTTTTGCGCATCGTTTCGGTTCAGAGTTACGGATCGTCAAGTTTTTCACCTTCTTTTCAATTTCCGTAATTTTTATAGCAAATCGACTACATTTATAACTAAAATAGGTATCGTAATAATAGATATTTTTCAATTTATAATGTTATTTAACTCAAAAAAACCCTTCAATAAAATCATATTTATTTGGAATGTTGCGGTTTTTTATAGGGAATGGTTTGATGGTAACCATTATCATACTGAAAAAACATTGAAATTAAAAATTTGACAGTATAACAATTTTGGTACACTTTATTACAAATATGTTGTTACTTAGGTGCAGGGGCATTTATTATGGGCTTGATAATTAAGATAATATTTTAGCATTTTTAATATAAACTAAATTAATGGTTTCCTATTTTAAAAATTACATTTTAGAAGATGTTTTGTAATTTTTTTTTTGGGGAAGCACTGCTTCCCTTGTTTCCATGGAAGCAAGGGAAGCAGTGCTTCATTACAGTTTGAGCCGGTGTGGTATAAACTAAAGTCTTGAAGTACCCCCACAAAAAATAGTCTAAACTATTTAAATCAGGGGACCTGGGAGGCTAAGATTGAGTTCCTTCACATCCGATCCAGCGATTGGTAAACGCCTGATTTAGAAATTCCCTACCATGAATGCTAAAATGTGCAGGAGCACCATCATGCATGTACCACATTTCTTCTATTAATAAAATAGGTACATCCTCGAGCAAAATTGGCAAATCGTTTTCAAGAAAGTGGCGGTAGGGTAGTCCATCCAGTCGTCCTGGAAGGAAGAACGGTCCTATGAGGAAATCTCCAACTCTTCCAGCTCACACATTCACGGAAA
The DNA here is from genome assembly GCA_030620095.1 of Kuschelorhynchus macadamiae. NCBI lineage: Eukaryota > Metazoa > Arthropoda > Insecta > Coleoptera > Curculionidae > Kuschelorhynchus > Kuschelorhynchus macadamiae. The sequence goes on along the minus strand of JAUTXW010000565.1, from coordinate 1,631,579 downwards.
ACTGCTCCTGATGATGAGCCCCAGTAATTGCGTGTGGGTTTTTTTCCGCCCATACATCATGATTATTATGGAAATTTCGAATGGAACTGCGGGAAAAATTAGACTCATCAGTGAAGAGTATTTTGTTATCAAATAAAGGATTTTCAGCAAGTTTTTCTAAAAACCATCGGTAGAAATTTAAACGCACTGCAAAATCACGCGGCAGTAGTGCTTGAATATGATATAGCTATAGTAAATTGTCAACAAGTATTTTCCGAATAAGAAAATGGGAAACATTTAGCATTACCGCAATTTTCCTAGTACCTATTTCTGGATGTTTCTCAATTGTGTTCAAAACAGTTTCCTCTAATTCTGGTGTTCTCACAGTACGATGTGCCCCTTTGGAACTATTGTCAATGCTAAGACTCTCAGTTTCATGTAGTCTTCTGTGTATTCTTGAAAACATTCTGGCATCGGGAATGATACGATTTGGATATCGCTCTTGATATATTCGCCTAGCCATAAACGCATTCCCATCAGCAAGAAGGTAGGTGAAACGGATATCTGCTAACTCGGAATTTGTAAATTTTAACATAGTTACTTATTTTCTTTTTATTATTGACTAAACACATTTTCACAACGTAAAAAACTAAAACTTTTATGAATACTTAAAATAAGCCAAGTAACTGATCAAATGTCATTATTTTAGAAACAAAATAGGGCACCAGCCTACTAGTTTAAAATAATTTCGTTATACCACAAATGCATGAAAACAATTTTTATTTTTTTACGCGAAAACAGTGCGTCGGACGAAAAACAGAAATTAAATTTGTCGCAAAATAAATGAGGGTTTGAAAAAAAAATTCATTTCCGGAAAAAGCAGTGCGTACCATACTTTTAAAAAAAAAAACTCCAGTCTACATTCCGTACGGACCCCACTCGTAAAATTATGAAAAAATCTTCTACATCAAAAAATACCTATTGGTGCTTAATAGATGCGTATTAAATTTTATGAAAATACTAAGAACAGTAATAAAGTTATGATAAGAAAACGAATTTTTTTTTAAACTTTAATACCCTGTAGCTCAAAAGTTGAGAGGTTTAGGACGTATGTTTATACGAACTTTTCTTTCTTAAATAAGCTAAGAAATCATATCTGGCATTTTTAGCCGTCAATTAAATTACACCCTGTATACTGGGTGGTGCAACCAAGATGGGGTGGACGATTGTGGGCAAACGGAGAGGAATTTGAAAAAAAAATTGGGATATGATTGATAGTCAAGAACGCTGTGTTTTAAAATTATACAGAGTGGTGTGAAAAGTTGGTGGTGAACCAAACTTGTGTTTTTTTGAATGGGATACCCGGTATATTATTATTTTAGTTGATTCTCCTATTCTTTGCGATCACTTTGATATAAGGTTAGTTGGGTCTAAAATTTATACCAAGGGAATGGGACGAGGTTAAAGTGGAAAAAAGGGTTATACTCCGGCCATTTTTTGAAAACAATTGAAGCAGGTATGGAAAAACCAAATATTCTATAAAATGTATTGTATCTAGGACTACAATAATCGCTTGTAAGTCGTTCAAAATTATTCACTGATATACAGGGTGGTCAAGTTTTGCAAATTTACCTTGGATTGAATTTTTTTAAATGGAACACCCTGTATATTTTACTTTCATGTTAAAGATAACATTACTAGCTTTCAGAAAATACCATATTTGATACCTTTCTGACCAACAGTTTTTCAGTAAATTAGCGGTGAAATCAAAATTTCTTCATTTTAACACGAATTACTCTGAATTCACGTTGTTAAAATTGACAATTTAATATTAGGAGGCCATGATATCATCATAAATTGAACAAAAGATTGACAGTCCTGTCAAAACAGCAAAGTGTCAGAATATTGTCATCAGTAAATAAATAAATATTGTTCTTTGATGATGCGATGCCGAAATAAAAACAAGATAGAAGCTTTTGCAAGTTTATCATAGAGAAACAGGAAATGTTGCTTTCAAAAAAACGTAAAGTAATTAATAAACCAGTTACCAATGAAGATAATGCTTTGACAGTATTAACAACAGATCTTTTTTTACAAAATAAATAAATTTAATATAAATCAACAAAAACAATGTAATTAAAACTTATAAAAGATGTTCAACTAAACCACCGTTTTGCTGAAGGCACATTTCGAGTCTATCCATAAATGAAAGTTTCACTTTTCTCAAAGTCAGGTCTGAAATGTTGCGAAAACTGCTTATTATTCTCAACTTCATATCTTCCACTGTGGTTGGAACCTCTTTATAAACTTCTTCTTTAACATGTCCCCATAAAAATAAATCTAGTGGCGTTAAATCGGGTGACCTCGCAGGCCACTTAACTGGTCCACCTCGCCCAATCCAATGCTCTCCTTTCCAATTATTGAGAAAATGTCTTACATGCCTATGGTAATGCGGGGGTGCTCCATCATGTTGGAACTATAAGGAATTTCTTAACATTAAAGGTAAGTCTTCGAGCAATACGGGCAACTCATTTCTCAAAAAATTTAAATAGACTTCTCCCGTTAAATGCTCTTCAAAGAAATATGGTCCTATAACATGAGAGCCAATTATACCTCCCCAAACATTAATTGACCATTTATTTTGATGGTCCACCTGACGAATCCAATGTGGATTTTCGGTTGAATAATAGTGCATATTATGTTTGTTAACCAAGCCGTTGCTTTTAAAAGTTGCTTCATCTGAAAACAGCACTCTATCTACAAAACCTGGATTATCCCAAATTGTATTTAAAAACCAAATTGAAAACTCTTGTCGTTGGACGTAATCGCGATCATACAGTTCTTGGTGTAATTCAATGTGGTAGGCAGGATATTTATGTTGTTTCAGAATCCGTTTAATCCTCTCAATTTCCCTGGTACTTGTGTGTGGATTTTCTTGCACTGTTAATAACACTGTCAAAGCATTATCTTCATTGGTAACTGGTTTATTAATTACTTTACGTTTCTCAAAAGCAACATTGCCTGTTTCTTGAAACCTCTCTAATAAACTAGCAAAAGCTTCAGGTCTTGGTTTTTTTTCGGCATCGGGATATCGTACCGCATAAACCCTGCTTGCTAGTAAAGGGGTTTTTGACACTCGCCCAACATAAAAGTTATGTTTATTGTTTATCAACTCTGGAGTACTCAAACTCATTGTTACCTAACAATTTCTCGGCTTATCGTCAAAAAACAATGCTAATTGATGCCAATTCTCTGACACTTTGCGGTTTTGACAAGAATGTCAATCTTTCTATTCATTTATGATTATATCATGGCCTCCTTATATTATAGGTAGTCAATTTAAGCAACGTAAATAATACCGTTTCTGTTAGAATGAGTAAATTTTGGTTTCACGGTTAATTTATTAAAAAACTGTTGGTTAGAAAGATATCAAATAGGGTATTTTCTGAAAGCTGGCGATGTTATCTTTAATATGACAGTAAAATATATGGGGTGTTCCATTTAAAAAAATTCAATCCAAGGTAAATTTGCAAAACTTGACCACCCTGTATAACAGTGAATAATTTTGAACGACTTACAAGCGATTATTGTAATCCCAGATACAATACATTTTATAGAATATTTGGTTTTTCCATACCTGCTTCAATTGTTTTCAAAAAATGGCCGGAGTATAACCCTTTTTTCCACTTTAACCTCGTCCCATTCCCTTGGTATAAATTTTAGACCCAACAAACCTCATATCAAAATGATCGTAACGAATAGAAGAATCAACTAAAATAATAATATACCGGGTGTCCCATTTAAAAAAACACAAGTTTGGTTCACCACGAACTTTTCAGACCACGCTGTATAATGGGTATAATTTTAAAACACAGCGTTCTTTACTATCAATCATATCCCAAAAATGTTTTTTCAAATTCCTCTCCGTTTGCCCACAATCGTCCACCCCATCTTGGTTGCACCACTCTGTATATATACAGTGGAGACGAAAATATTGGAATAAATTAATTGAAAAATCAGTGTATAAAAGATACTTCTTTGTTTTCAGGGGACTGTCTCATAATTTTAGAGCTACCTTGCATAATGAAAAAATATTTTATTTACAAAAATAAAATATCTTTTTGAAGTATTTCGCCGTATTTCTAAATAAAGTTAATTAAATGTAAAACCTACGTCAATGACTTCCACGATTTTTCCATATTAAGACAATTACCTCAACTATATCTGTTTTCAATTTGACTGTCATCGGTTTCTGCGTTCTGAAAATATGAACTTTTTACGTTATTAGACCCATTAAAAATATTCAAGATTTAACTTAACATAACTCCCAAAATCTAGAGAGACTTTGACCCAGACTGTTTTTGGTGCAAATTTAAAGTGAATTGGTTTGACTATTTAATGGTCACTGATAATGACGATCAGTCAGTATAAGCATAATAGCCTACAACAACATTAGAAATTACAAAGAGCAGCGACTTCCTATACTCGATACTTAATGTCAAAAATTTAAAAATTAAAGTTACTGTTGAATCCCCAGCTACTCCAAACCGGATTGCTTTAAAACCCCGTATATAAAATACAATCACGAAACCATATAACATGCTGAAGTCAGGGGCACTTTAAATACCGCATAGGTATAAAACAAAAAAATAAGAATATAATAACTAGTATCCCAAGTAGCACAAATTAGCTGATGAGCTTTTTTGCCTAACAGTTAGCCATAAAAGACACATAAAAACCAGATATTTGTCAAATTTTGGCAAATGATCTTGGTTTTTTTTTAGCAGTGAAAACTCGTTTCACATTCGATTTTTTGGCTCCAAAAGTAGCAATTTTTAATGTGGATAGGCTATAGCAAAATTACTTGGCCAAAAAATATCTTTTATAGGGTAATTAAACCTCCAACTTTTTTTTTATTATTGGATGGTCAAAAAGTAGAAATGTTTGTCGAGAGTGAGAAATCGTGGTCAGAATGTGGTCAATAAGTAGACATTTTTTCCCAAATGCCAACCAAACATATTTTAGTAACTATTTTAGTAATAGTTTTTTAATAGTAATAATAGCTATATAAGAATGCCGGATTATGACATTTTAAGACAACAAAAATTGAGAGGAAAAGATATGGCTTTTACTATCATATTTTTGTTTCAAAATTATTTGAGAATTAAATATGCCGGCACCAACATAGCAGATTATTTTTAAAATTTTTGCAGATTTGATTAAAATACGGCATTTATGGCATTTTTGTCAAATTTTTAAAATTCAAGATTGTAATGCCAACATGGCGGCGGAATTTTAACATTTGTATAGATTTGTCTGAAAGAAAGTAGGCATCTGGGGGTATTTGAGAATACCATATTTTTAGTAAATATTTAAAAAATGAGAGTAATTGATTAAAAATCGATATTAAGTGAAAAATTCATACATTTTTAGTAATAAATATTCAAAATGGGGATATCATCAATCAATCAATCCGATAAGTATTTTTTTCATATATTTTTTAACTTTTAATTAGGGCCACCGTTTTGTTCCCCCATTTTGAATTTGTCTCAAACTTTTTACCAATTCATCCCTATATAATATTTGATTTTTGAGCTAAATTTGAACATAATCGACGCAGTAGTTTTCGGCACTGACTTTTATAACATTTTTTGGGGATTGTAGTAAAACTTATCAGTTGATGGGCATGTACGCGGTGATCATTTATAATGTCCCCCCCCTCTAACTTTTTTATTTGACGTTTGGTAGAAAAACGTCAAACATAAAAGTTTCACAAAAAACAATAAGCTATTTCCAGCATACATTTTTATATATACAGGGTGTTGCCGAAATCACCCACAGATTAAAGTTATATTTTTTAAAATGGAACACCCTGTATATTATACGCTAAATTAAATCCTATGAAAATTCTGCATATTTTTTGTATAACATGTCCTATACCCAAATACAATAGTTTTCGAAATATCTGCGATTTATTCTAAAGCTTATAATTTAGCTTAGGTGGCTGTGAAGTAGATCGATACCAACAAACAAAATGTTTGTTTATAACTGACAGTGACAGTTACACATTTAGCAACATTATACGTTCTTTTTATTGTAAAATGCCCTATTCGGAAAGAGAAAAACGATTAATTTTGGAAACTTTTATCAAAGCAAATAAGAGTGCTAAATTGGCTCAAAGAGAATTACGTGTAATTAACCCCCGGATGCACATTCCGGACAAAAAAACCTTTCATCGAATTTATGAAAAATTTCAACAAACATCCAGCCTAACGAGAAAGAAGAGAACAATGGAAATTGATGAAGATAGTGATTTAAACATTTTACTAAAAGTGGAAGAAAATCCCAATATTTCCATAAGAAAAATATCGGGAAGCCTGAGAGAAGAGCTTATTGATCCAAAAAATACATCTTATGGGAGGATTCAAACCACTCTCAAAAATGAAGGATACAAGGCATTCAAAATTAGGCCTACCACAAAATTAACGCCCAGGCATCGAGAAACAAGGGTTGAATTTTGCCATGCAATGTTGGAAAAAGTTAATGAAAATGAAGATTATTTAAAAAATGTTTTTTTGGACCGACGAGTCATCGTTTTCTACTAGTGGAATGATAAATCGAAAAAATAGCAGACAGTGGGCCACAGTAAATCACCATTGCTACAGGGAATTTCAATTTCAAGGACGTCAAACTGTTAATGTGTGGTGTGCTATTTTAAACAATAAAATAATAGGCCCTCATTTTTTCGAAGATACTTTAAACTGTAATGGTTATATGAATTTTCTCCGGAACGAATTAGAAAACTACATGGATGAGCTCCCATTGGAGCAACTGAGAAACCTCGTCTTCCAACAAGATGGTGCTCCTCCTCATTGTGTCGTATTGGTTAAAGACTATTTAAACCAACAGTTCACGGAATGGATTGGAAAAAATGGTACGATAAACTGGCCACCTAACAGTCCTGACGACGCCGATGGATGCATTTTTATGGGGAACTCTAAAAGATCGTGTGAACGCAAATAACATCGAAAATAGAGAACACCTAAAAGTCTTGATTAGAACGGAAATTCAAATTCTAAATCAAGAATATTCCCAGTCTATCACTACCGCTTTGGATCGATTACGAAGAACATACATCAAATGTATTGAAGAAAACGGGGGACCAGTTGAACAATTCCATTTGTAAGAATAAATGTATTATATTATTATCTAAATTATTAATTAAGTTTTAGAAGTTTTTTTTGTTTTTGAAGCTTTCAGGCTTCCCGATATTTTTCTTATGGAAATATTGGGCTTTTCTTCCACTTTTAGTAAAATGTTTAAATCACTGCCTTCATCAATTTCCAATGTTTTCTTTTTTCTCGCTAGTCTGGATGTTTGTTGTAATAAAAATTTCCAAAATTAATTGTTTTTCTCTTTCCGAATAAGGCATTTTACAATAAAAAGAACGTATAATGTTGCTAAATGTGTAACTGTCACTGTCACTTATAAACAAATATTTTGTTTGTTGGTATCGATCTACTTCACAGCCACCTAAGCTAAATTATAAGCTTTAGCATAATGTTTTTATTTCTGAATGATAAAATCGCAGATATTTCGAAAACTATTGTATTTGGGTATAGGACATGTTATACAAAAAATATGCAGAATTTTCATAGGATTTAATTTAGCGTATAATATACAGGGTGTTCCATTTAAAAAAATATAACTTTTATCTGTGGGTGATTTCGGCAACACCCTGTATATATAAAAATGTATGCTGCAAATAGCTTATTGTTTTTTGTGAAACTTTTATATTTGACGTTTTTCTACCAAACGTCAAATAAAAAAGTTAGAGGGGGGGGACATTATAAATGATCACCCTGTACCTAATTTTTCTGCAAAATTTGGATAAAATGAATAAGCAGTTTTTTAGTATTAATTTTTTAACATTACAATAGGCCGCCATTTTGTTCTGCCATATTGGATCTTCACTAAAATGTTATTACGTCATCCTCATATGACCTTTAATTTTTAACCACACCTTGAAGCAAATAGGACAAACAGCTCTTGAGCTTTGTCTCGGACAGACATACAGACTAACCGACGGAACTGAGAAAACATGTTTTTTTGCAACTAGAATATTTTCCACTTCCGAGGAAAGTAAAAAAAAGCGAGCGTTATAAGATAAAAATTGAATAACCAATTATCATGTTATTATTCCATGTTAATAGCTAAATTTAAAAAATAAAAGATTTTTTTTTTAATTTTCAATATTCTAATTCTTATATTCTAACCAGTTTAGAACATGTTTACGAACACATTTTTAATTTAAATTACCCACAGAATCACCATTTAAATTCCTTTACCTCAGAACACTTATATAAAAAATTGTCCCAACTCAAGTGAAAAAAAGGTCTGAAATCATCCGAAACTTTAGTATTTCCCCAGATTTCATCTATTTCGAAATCGCAGTACGTTTTTTTGAGCGTGAGACGCCCTTTGACTATTTTAATATACTCGTAGTATAGACATATTCTATAATTATTTTAATTCTCTGATAGGAAAAACTATTGTAATTGTCAAAAAAATCACCCCAGAGACTTTCTTGTATCATTTTGCTAGAAATACTCCCACATGACCTCCGACGAAATAAACGTTCTATTATACTGAGAAGATTGGTTAATACGTCATGTGACCCAAAATAAGTGAATAAGGTATCTTCCATTAGACATAACAAGTCCCCTGGAAAAGGAACTCTACCTGTTTACTTAGTGATTAAAAGACAATTCCAAACTTAAACAGTCATTGCTCTACAAACTCACATTGCCGCACCATAGTTAGGTCAACTAAAGCTCCTAGTTTCGCAATGTCCAAAATAAAGTAATTAAAATTTATTTAGTAAATATTTAAAAAAATCAATGTTCTTCTAATGTCACCGCACCTTTAGAACTTATAATTAGAATATTTGAACCATATCAAAAATTACACAATAATACATTAAAACACATGCAATAGTGAAGCTAAGAAAAGCTTGGTACCTAATGAACATTTTAATTGAATTAATTTCTGGGTTAAAATATTTTTTAGCAAATTAATTTATTTAACGTTTAAGTTTATTGTAGTTCCACGACCCGCTATTGGTTTTTAAGCCACGCCGGTCACGTGACCTTGTAACAATCTTTACTGTAGACTATTATACTTTTTTACTATAAGGATCCCTTGTCAATGAAAGTGGGATGGTCTAATACCTGGAGTTGTCGATCAGGGTTGCCATATCTAACTAAAACTCTTGTTGCTGTTGTAACCTGATCTGAGGCTTTGGGTATTTTAGCTTATATTTTACTATTTTGCAATAAAAGTAATTTCTTTATACTGTTTAGAAACTAATACTGAAAAAACATTACTATTCTTTGTATGAAAATGTTATTGCATCATGATTAAACATATTCACCGTAATATAAATTAGTATGAACATTGGAGTTCCTGGTTAGGCTTGGCATCGTCGTATGATCGACCTTATACTGTGAGGTAATCTTGGCAGTGGCTAAATATGTAAATAATGAACTCTATTTTTATTTTTACTCTAAGCCTGTAACCTGGGCTTAATCGGAAAGATCATATTTAAAGTTGAAATTAATTAGAAATGTCCTTAGGTCGACCATGACTCAAAGTCGTCTTAGTTATTTAACTCTTGTCTGAATAAGGGCTACAGAAATAAATAGGATTGACGAACTAGCTGATAAGTAATTCTCTAGTGGATACAAAAACAAAAAAGTCTACTCTACCGCCAAAGAAAACGATTCTTGTACTCTTTGTTTTTTATTATTTTTTAGTTTTGCTTGAACCAGACTATAGTTATTATTTTTTAATGTTTAGTTAATTTTTGTTTTGTGTTTATTAGTTTTCCTATACCTATTAATCTCAAAAATGTATATCAATTGTTTCTTTTTTTTATTTTTTGTTTTATGTTATGGTTTTTGTTAATAAATTTATGATATTTTTGTTTTTTTTTTTGGAGAAATTATTCAGAGGCCCACAAGAAAAGTCTTTCGGAGGGGGGGGGGTCACCTAAGAACTAAGGCACGTCACTGTATATCGCAGAAGATGCCTGGTAGTCGAAACGAATATAGCGAATTTGTTAAAAAATATGTTTTTTAACTGTTTAACACTTATTATTTTTATTTACCTGCTCTGTCAGTAGCGTGAGTGAGATAAAAACGAAAACAAAACGTAACACACAACACATTATTGAGCGTTTTAATATCTTCTTAGTTCTTAGTACTCTAAATATACGTATGCAAATATTTTGCTCCTTTTATATTATGTCTGAAAATAATTATTATTAATGGGGAATTACTGGAAATCGTCTCATTACCAGAGTTGTTGTTGTTTCACTTGTACGATTTGAACCTGGCGTTATCGTAATAGCCAAGTCAGATATTATTTTGATATCTTTAGAAATGAATTAATTTACGAGGGGTGCATAATACGTAAATTTGTTTTTGAACTTACGAAAAAAAATTTCATACAAAAGTTTCTTTAATTTTGAAGATATTTTAAAATATAATGTTTCCATGTATACACGGTGTTCCAATTTTTCTGGAACAACATCAACTATAAAATTTTAAGTGGGACACCCTGTATTTTTGTGCATTATTTGATTCCTTGTCAAAAATAATAATAATATCATTTTGAACTATAGTCGATTTCTTCGCAGTTTCCTAGTTAATTAAGGTGGTGTGTGATTTTTTGAAAACTAGAGCTATTTTTCAAATCACTATAAAAAAACAGCAAAAATCTAAAATTTCCAGTTTATAATCATATATGCATCAATGCATATACGGAATACAAAATTTTTGTCCACACACATACAGGGTGGACATACTACGAAATCAATCTTACACCTTTTTAAAGAGAAAAAAGTCGCTATGCTTTTTATTTATGCAAATGATCATAAAAATACCCACTTTTTCATATATATATATATATATATATATATATATATATATATATATATATATATATATATATATATATATATATATATATACGTTCTATACATAAATTCAATCGTAACAGAGAAAATCGCAATTTAACAGAAAAATCTCAATTATTTCTTGAATATTGTGATGCTACATGCTCAAAAACAAATTATAGGAGGCCATGGAATGGATAATATTTCTATTTGCTTAACTATAGTCATCATTTTATTCTATATTTATTTATTGCTAAATTTTAAATGTAAAAGTATTATTGAAAATTAATATCAGAAACAAACTTTTTGAGTAACATAGCTATCAACTTAAACAACATATAACATAACAACAGACTACATGGAAATAGAAAAACAGGAAAAATTTGAAACAAATGACTATATAATTGTTTTTCCACGTAATGTCCGTTTTCTGCTGTACACCGTGTATATCGCACTTGAATGTTTGCCACAGCGTCTCAAACTGCGTCACTATTATTAAGACTATAGTGCGGGACACAAAAAGAAAAGGAAGGTCGGCCAAGAAATCTCTTTAAGCCAGTACTTAATAATATGGCACTCCTTTCTGACTATACGCACTTCAGATAATTAAAAAATGTAACTATGCTTAATGAACCTTTATCTATATTTGTCTGTTTTCTTTCGTGTACCGCACTTCTATATCTCTTTTGTGTTGCAAAAACGGCGAACTTTCGAATTTTAAAATGATTTAATTTTGATTTTTATTGATCGATTTACCTATAAATATATTTTTTCTTGAGTTCTGTCATTAACGGTTTCCGGGCTACACCCTACGTCCACTATTATTGGACCACCCAGTATAGCGATACACGATTAACAAGTCTAGATTTTACAAGGACAGCCAGCATCAGATCCAGTGAACGAGATTTATCAAAATTTTAATTTATGCAGTTCGACTTTGGGCTACTCGGGTATGCCAAAAGTGGCCGTCTGTCTCCGTTTGCCATATTACTTTATACAGGGGTCGTCATTGTGAAGTACTATACAGGGCGTTTCCTAATTGCATGCTGATGTTATAGGTGGTGTTTTTATGTCCTAAAAGTCTTAACTTTTGAGATACAGGATGGTAAAGTTTAAAAAGAAAACATTTTTTTTCATCCCAATTCTAATGCTATTGTAGATAACTGCATTAAATTTGATACACGTCTTCTATGCATTAAGGAGCATACGGATTTACCCAGGTTAATTACATATGCACGCCACTGGTAGAAATTTCAAAAATTGATTGTTAATAAAAAATGTCCTTTTATGCATAAAAGACGTGTATCAAATTTCACATAGTTATTTATCTATAGTAGCATCAGGATTTAAAAAAAATGTTTTTTTAAAACCCTGTATCTACAAAGTTAAGACTTTTAGGTTCATTTTAAGCTTTTTTTCTTAAAGAGGTCCAAGGATCGCCCCCCTTTAACATTAGCAAGCAATTAGGAAAAGCCATGTATAGTACTTCACAATGACGCCCCCTGTACAAAGTAATGTGACAGACGGAGACAAACGGTCACTTTTGTTATACCCGAATAACCCAAAGTCGAACTGCATAAGTTAAAATTTTGATAAATCTTGTTCACTGGAATCAGTGCTGGCTCCCCTACTATAACTACATTGATGTGTTAATTTTCGAAAAATATGATTTCTGTAGCTTTTCAAATATTAATTGCAATATTAGATATTTTTTGACACCCGGTATTGAACAGAAAATTAATTATTTTGAAGCAGTTTATTGACAGCTACTTTATGAACAATTTTACAAAATATATGAAAAAAAACTAAGCCATTTTTGAGGTTGACGGCCGTGATTCTAATGGTTCGATTCCTTCTAAATCGTTATCTTCCTCTGAAAATGATGAGGTTTCGTCGTCACTACTTGAAGATCCCAGTGTGATAACTAAATCATCAATAATCGTTTCAATTTTGCCATCTACTTCCCAGTATTTATCTTCAATAGAACGAACATGTTTAACAAACGATTTCCAATTTTTAGCCGATATTGAGTCAATCGCTTCTAATGTTATTTTGTTTCAATCTTTGATTGAAAATTCACCGGTGTTGCGCTCTCGAATATATTTTTTTTACTCCTGCCCATGCAAGTTCAATAGGGTTGAGGTCGAACATGTATGGAGGCAGCCTTAAAGGTGTATGACCGAGGTTACGTAAAAGACCGTCAATTTTATACTTTTTTTCTCTAGGCTTGTTGGCTGATATTACTTCATATAATTGATATTTTCTCCATGTTGGATCACATACAAGATTGTTCGATTTAAGCCACGATATCATATGAGCTTTTGTAGAGTATTTAGTTGGCACTTTATCTTCTACGTGAGAATGGTAAGACGCATTATCCATTACCACGACTGATTTGGGAGGAATGTTAGGTAGAAGCTTCTCGAGCAACCACTTTTCAAAATTATCTCTATTCATCTGTCAATGTTAGTCTCCAGTTGTTAGTCCCGAGCGAAAAACTAAAGCAGCACCTGGAACAGTCCGGCTTCTGGATCAGCATGAACTATAATAAAGAGACTACTAGAGCGGATTCCTCGAACAAACAACACCTGTAACACTTTCACTTTGCCAGCATTTGTTCACTGTTATATCATCATTATCTACCCAGGTTTCGTCTAGATACACAATATTGCGTCCTTCTTGCCTATTATATTGCATTACAGTTGATATATATTTCACCCGCCAGTAAAAAATATTTGGTCTCTTAATGAGCAATTTTCCTTTATTTTGGCACTTGCGCCAAACAAAGCCATTTTATCGTAAAAGCCGATTTAAGGTTTTATACCCGTACGGAAAATCTATTTTGTTTTTTACAGCACGAAGGGTTTGCAGGTCAGAACCTTCTTCAGTTTATATAAAAATCTTCTATTGTTCGTCGAATTACTTGAAAATCACCATCGTCAATTTGATCTTTGTATGATAATCGGGGTGTACAAATTTTACTTCTACGCTTGCTTAAGACTATGAACCTTTATTTTAAGGACCGCCCGGTTTTCATTCGTGTCCCGCACTTTAGTAATTTCTTCGCGATTTTTTTTGTTTTAGTTCATTTACAGAATATTTGTTTCGATTTTTATACACTCTATTTTTAAGTGTGTCCCATGAGAAATAGTCTGAGGGTGTCAAATCGGGACTTCTCATCGTTACTATATGCTTAAATTAAATTGCACTTTTAAAAATGCTCTTATATCTTCTCCGCATTGGTATGGAGCATTATCTTGTTGATATACCAAGTCCACACGAATATGTTCCGGAAGATCACGGAGTTTTTCCATAATTTGATTTCTTAAAAGGTTTAGGAATGTTTGTCTATTTAAATAGTCGTTAAAAAACACAGGTTCTATTATGCGGTCCTTTATAATACCACACTTTAACACTTTGATGTCCTTGGTATTTAATTTGCTTTACCAAACGATATATTTTAAGAAATATTTAGATAAAATCAAAATTCACATTTTTAAACCTACAGATATTATGAGCCTCTTTAATGTCTCTCTTGGACCTGTGAAGTCAAGTTGTTCCTGCATTGTCCTCAGTAAAGCTATAAGAAATTAAAAATTTTTGATATTAAAAAATATTGATCAAAACTCAAGAATTCTAACCTCACAACACCACAACTTGTTACGTTCCGGGCGCGCGTTTCGCTAACCAAGTTAGCATCATCAGCAGATGATATAAACTAAAGTATTATCCTAACCTAGACTATCTATAAGTAAATGTGATCACACTTGGTTGCACCCAACTGCACCGTTGTCAAGTAAGCAATAGAGGGGACTATAGGAAATAGGCCATCTGTCTTGATTTAGTACTTTCTTACCACATTTAACTATTTCTATACTCTCAAATGCATCCAATATTCTATTATTAGATACATTTTTAATTAACTTAAGATTATTTATTTCTATTTGGTGATTGTTTTCCAAATCATGTTAGGCTACGCTTGACTTTTCTGTTCTTCCGTATCTTAAATGTGCAATATGTTCTTTAAAACGAATTTTTATGGAGCGTTTAGTTTGCCCAACATATTTTAGATCGCAGTCATTACAGCTAATTTAAAAAATGCCACTCCTCTCCTTAAAGTCGACTTTGTGTTTAGGGTTTCCAAGAAGATTTTTTAAACTGTTCTCCGTTTTGTAGGCTACTCTAAAATCTACGTTTTTAAATACTTTTTCTAGACCTCTCGTATATCTGGGATCATATGGGATTACTACGAACTTATTGGGAGCCTCAGGTGCTTGAAGAGTGGTGGTATCTTTTAACATTTTCTTATGTTTATGTCTATTTACTAATTTATACACAAAATTATCAATATATTCATTACTTTTAGCTATATTTTTAATCCGATTCATTTTTCATAAGAAATGAAATGCTGCCATTTTGTGTTGACGGAAATGAAATGAGTTGGATGTTATATACCTATCAGTATTAGTAAATTTCCTATAAATATTAAATTCTAATTTATCGTTATTTCTAATAACTAACGTGTCGAGAAAAGGTAATTGCCCATTGTTCTCCTTTTCGTACGTAAAATTAATGGAAGCATATTTATTGTCCAATATTTCTAAGAAAGTGTCCAAATTTTCTGTTTTTGTATCAAAATAGCAAATATATCGTCTACATATCTATACCACATCCTTGGGAAATACTTGAGTTCTCTTTCGAATTGGGTTTCTAATCTACCCATAGACGAATTTGCAAGGAACGTAGATAAGCAATTGCCCATCGCAGTTCACTTAATTTGTTTATAGTATTTATTGTTGAACTGAAAAAAAAATATGATTCATACATAATTTTGTGAGACGCAAATATTCATCAATACTTTCTTTCTTCAAATTATTGAATTCAAGTAGTTCCTTTAGCTACTCTAAAGCTAGTGGTATACAGGAGTACACTAGAAACAATGAGCTTTCATCAAAAGATATTCAAATTTCACCTTCTTTTAAGTGAACATTCTCAATTTTATCTAAGAATTCTAACGAGTTAATAACCTCAAAGTTATTTTTTACTAAGCATTTTGAAATATTGTACGTTGGTGATCCAACAGCTGAAACAATGGTCTCATAGACTTCCCAGGTTTATGGATTTTGGGAAGGTAATACAGCTTAGATAACTGTGGGTTAATATGTGTTAGTTTGAATTTTAGTTTATCGAACACAGGGTTTTTACACTGCTTTAAGGTACTTTTTACTTCTGTTGTCATTTTTGATAACGGGTTTTTCTTAATTAAATCGTAAGGACCAGTTTGAATCAGATTGTCTACCCTTTCAAAATAAACTGTTTTGTCCAGTATAACAACCTTATTTCCTTTGTCGGGTCTTCTTGGGGCTAGGAGAAGATAGGGGCCACTATAGAAAACACAAAAACATACGATTCTACCGATGAAAAGTATAAAACTAAATTAAAAGAATTTAAAAAACTAACGGTAACCTACCCCTCTGTCACGTCGAACCACGTGCTGTACCAACGTTATCCTTGTGCTACTTTATTTTCTGTGAAATTCAGGTTACTTGGGAAAGCTATCCAAAACATTAACAATTGAAAACCTTTTATCTTATTAAGACGACCTCGTATTTTTTATATGATTTTGAATTGCTAGAAATGAAAAACTATTAACTATTTTAAACTGTTTTATTGAGCTTTGTATTAATTAACACACCCTAAAAATATTAAACGTTTTAAACACACAATGAAAATATGTATCAATCTACGCAATAAAGTATAAAACACTTATATTAGCGTTTTTAAGCATAACATAAACTATACAAGGTATCTGATCCAATTAGGAGGTTTTTCATTATGACAAATTGCAACTTAAGGTACAACTTTCGGGAAGGGCTTCCCTTCTCTCCTCAGCGTAAAATATTTTAAATTTATTTACAAAAAAGATATTACTTTAACTAAAATTGACTTTATGCAATACTTTATAGACGCATTGTATATGTTTTTGGGATGAAGGACTCCGCATATTTCTTATGGAAAATGGCTTTCAGTCAGTTTCTCTGAAAATAGAATATGTTATAGTTCCCGACTTTCTGATCCAAAGCTCTCATGGCCACCACTTAATCTTGCCTCTAGTTTTCCATATACAGGGAGTCAAAGTTGGAATTTTGCATTTTCCATATTTTATAAAAGTTTTTATTTTATTTTATTTTAATTAATTAATACGCATTTAAATTGGATAGTCGCTTAGAATATTTTTGATTAGAAGCTACGATATGTATTAGTAATAATAAACTTATACAGGGTGTAGCTGTATTTAAGGATAGATATATATATATATATATATATATATATATATATATATATATATATATATATATATATATATATATATATATATATATATATATATATATATATATATATATATATATATATATATATATATATATATATATATATAATTTTTTAAAATTAGAAAATATGCAGTTCTAAAACAAATATTTTATTAAATAATTCATTATTATGTTTTTTAACTAGTACCCCAAAAAAACGCACTTTTATTTTGCAATAACAATGGTATTTTGGATGTTCGTAAAATAATTTCTTTTAAACTCTTACAGCACAAAAAAACAACAGAATTCTCATATCGCCTACATGTCTTATTTTTAATATAGTAGCAGTCGACTTTAATACTCGTTGTCTTTCTATGTATATGACTGTTGTATTATATTTTCACGTTGTGTTTGTTTTTAATGTAAAATACAAAATGTCAGCTTCGTGTTATATGTATCATATGTGTTACACAATTTGTTATCGCATTTAATGCATTTTGGATCTTTGTTTCTGATGGTAAGTTTATTTTTTGTAAATTGTATATATTTATTTAAGGTCAATTTTACTTTTAGACACGTTATAAACCAGTTGAAAAAGTTGTACGAAAGTCAACGAAACGTCCTGAAAAAAAAATAAAATTGTGTAACTGCCCACTACTTCGCAGTTTATTTTACTTAACCAAAATTCCCAAGAAAACTTTGCTGAAACTTTAAGCTAACTATTTCGTGAATAACATGTAATTGCGACACTTCGGTGTAGGCATCTTCCAGCTCCTTGTCTTTTAAAAATTGCGTTAGTTCCTTAGCGTTATTTTTTGCACTAATGTCATCAGTTTCGTAAATCACTTTTAGTTCAGATCGCAGTAACACTCGGTCGAAGAACTGGCATAATGAAGAAGAAGAGATTTAAACGCATCTTCTAGAAAAGTTTTTCCTTTAAATGCATCAAAATTGCAGAGCTCGAGGAATTTAAAATCATTTAAACCGTTAAATCTATAGTTTATTTGTTGCTGAATTTGATCGATTATTTCATAAAAGAGGCGTCTGTATGATGTTTAAACATGTCCGACCTTGTCTGTTCGAAGACGCTTGGCTTGTGGCTCTACATTTAACGTCATCGTTTTCTCCCAAAATAGGTCAAAGTCATCTCTTTTTTGGCTTAACATGGACTTAAAATCATCCACTTTGTTTAGGCAAAAAGCAATACCATTTGTTTTAGTTTGTAATATATTAAAAACATTGTCCGAGAATGGAAATATTTCTGAAAATATGTTCAACAAATAATTAAAATTAAGATCTCGTTCCAAACAGTCCAAAAACCCCCTCGAACTATTTATTGCTTCTGAGTCCCACGTTTTATTATTTTCTATAATATTGTCAAATAGTTCAATCAGTGATTCACGATTTTCAGATACTGTTAACACAAGTCTTCCATTATAGTTCCACCTAGTAGGAGCTACTTTGGGCAATCGTTTGTGGACAATGGAGTCCAAAGCTTGTGTACGTTTTGTTGGTTTGGCAAAAAAAGCAGCCATTCCACTTAAAATAACGAAACATACTTTACACTCCTTAATGCGATTGATGGACTGGGATGAAAATAAATTTAATTTATGAGCAAAACAATGGACAAACACAGCACTTGGGAAAGTTGTTGTCTGGAACTTTAGAATGCAGACCCCATAATTGTCCTGCCATCACTGCAGCTCCATCATAGCTTTGAGCAACTCATTTTTTCTCTCCATTAATTTCTCTAGTAACGTCATAAACTACGGTATATAGTGCATCTGATGTACGATTTTCGGACACATTTATAAACCTAAAAAATCGCTCTTGAATACTTCCGTCTGTTTTAACGTAGCGTATTAGTATAGATGATTGGCTATTAAAGTAAGTAAATCTTGAAAATTTCCTCTATTTGAAGAAACCCTTGGTTCGTCATGACCTCTAAATCCCGATTCGTGCTGTCCGAGAAAACAAACAATATCGATAAGTCTTCTTAATATTTGCTTATTTTTATCGACTAGTTCATTGTGTTGGCGGTGACAAATTTCCAACTGTTTATTAAGGGCGTGTTCAATTCTGGTTTTGCCGAAGACTTTTTCTTTTATGACGTCCTGCAAATGCGCTTTGGACATAATGTGTCTTTTTACAGCTTTATAGAACTTGTTTATATCGGAAAAACCAGTATTATTCCAGAAACCTTTTTCATTTTCAAAAAGTAAACATGGCCAACAAAATAATTTACTTATATTTTCACACCCTGTTAGCCATTTAAATTGTTCGTGTTGTTTTTCCGGATAAAAATGTCTAATACAGTTTTTTATATTTGTGGTTAAATTTTTCATAGGCGGTTTTGCCCTTCCTTTGGGAATTATTTCAAGCTTATCAGCGAAGTTTAATGTTGAAAATCCCTTTATTATTAAGACACACACCACACATTCACACACACTCTTCTTACAAAATTCTCCAACATTTTCAACGTTATTACGGACAGCCGAAGTTGACGATATTTGCATATCCACGTCCGTATTATTGTCTTCCATATCGCACCATGCACGACGCGACGTACGTATCACACAATACACGGATAGCCGTTCAAACTATGAACCTACTCCAACGATAGCTTCCGCCCCCACTTAAAGCACGCGACTGAAATGCAAAAATTGCAAACAGCCGGTGGTAAGTTCAATAACCTCTGGCTCGATTCACAGGAAATCAAGGGCTGTAGAGAAGCTAGCGTCCCGCATAGGTTCTATTCGATTTCTATTGTGGCTCAGTCGGAGTCAAGGCCGCATTTATTATGGGCTTGATAATTAAGATAATATTTTAGCATTTTTAATATAAAATAAATTAATGGTTTCCTATTTCAAAAATTACGTTTTGGAAGATGTTTTGTAATTTTTTTTGGGGAAGCACTGCTTCCCTTGCTTCCATGGACTGCACGCCCCTGGCGTTTTTCAAATCTGACAACAGATCTAAAGTAATTTAGGGTTTAAAAGATTTTAGTGTAGAAATGCAAGGACTTCTTAATTTGTTTCTATCTCCTCGAATTGAGAAACTAGTTATTTTTAAAAGCACTTAAAAATAGCATAAACAACGACCAACCAAATATTTTCTTTTTGCATTCGAAATCTTAGTCATCAAAAATCAAGCTTAATATGATTAATGTCTAAGAAATCACGAATTTATCTACACTATAAATAGTTAAAAGATTATGCAAATATTTTAGTTTATTCGACATTTTCCATGACTTTGCTGAACTTATACGACCTTTTCAAAAACTAAATTAAAACTCTGCAGATTAGCATGAAAACATACGATAATAAAACATAAGTCACGTCATTCCAATAATGAATTTAAATATATAGGGTGATCAATAAAAGGATGGATGGTATCTCGCTTATTTTTAAAGACAGATAGAAACTTAACGCATATGTTGCTTGTTGCGGACACGCTAGTACGCTTGTTTGTTCTTCTGCAGCGTAGGTTCTCACTTAGCGAACGAATAAGGCCGTATGGTGAGGAACCTTAGACTATGAAAACAGGAGAGACACATCTATTTACATTTAACACGGGATCGTAGATTGAATTTCTTCAATCTCTACTACATCGATAGGTGTCTGTTGTTGTCACGTTTTAAAAATTGTCAAATATTCTAAGCCAAGCTTTATTGAATTTCTCCAATATGTTTATATATTTTCATAATACAGTTATATGTATATCAAAAACCTACACACAATAATTAACCTTAGACTATAAAATATTGTTTTATTTCTAAGTAATAACTAAGATCTTTAAAAAATTACAAACATGTAATAATAAAAATATTATCAAATAGAACTGGTAACGACGCTACGCCAAATTTACGTTTTAATTTAGTTTTACAGCTATTCATTCATAGCAATCATCATAGGACTCTTGTTTATAGTCGAATTACAAAACAGACACTGCAATGTTGCCATTTTTGTAACCACGTTCGATGGTTGTTGTTTATATATTTTTTTATTTTTTTAGTGATGAAGTTCTAAGTGTTGTAGTACTTAAATAAATGAAAAATACTGTATAATATAGAAATACAGACTACTTAAGTCCGGAAGTATCATATGACAAGTAAGTCTCGACGTAATTAAGGTTAGATATCAGTGGTGTCCGAATCGAAAGGCCTTAGAATGTACACACATTATTTTGATAATTAAGCCATTCAGGTATGTTAATTTTCATGGAAAGCAAGAAAAAAATGGATGCTAATTGAACAAAAACAAATATTTTGCCAATTTTGGGTTGGGTTTTACATAACGTAAGCATTAAAATACATACTAGCTCTCCAAATGCGTCATTTACAATACAAATATACTATTTTGGATATGAATAAGTTCTACAGTGACTCACATCTTAAATGATGCAGTCAGTATTAAATAAAAGTAACTAATCTTAATGGCTGAATATTTATTCAAATAAAATTTAATTGTGAATTTTATTTGATATGAAGTATCTAAAGACATATAAATTTGTTTTTTGCTTTGAATCTTCGATAATTAGAAAACAAGACATATTTAACTAAATTACATGCGATTATAAAGTCACAGCTTATTTGATGCAGAAAGGGCAGATCGGGTCAAACCGCATAAATTTAAAAGTAATCTAGTAGGCGTTGTACCAACATTTTATTTCAATTGTTTTACTTACAGTTTGACGTTTGAAAGTGGTCTTTAATCAGTAAAAACGTATTTTTTTGAAAATGGGTCGTCGAACTACGATTTCTGAACGAAATTTAGTAATTACTCACTACAGAAATGGCTACAGTCAACGAGATATAGCCAAAATGACAAATAAGTGTCCCTCAACTGTCCAGCACATTATTGAACGTTACCGGGATGAAGACCGTGTTGAGAATAAGTCAAGATTACCTCCAAATAAGATCTTTAATGAACGCGAGGAGAGATGGATTGTACGAGAAGTCACAATAAATCCTAAAAAAAGTGCTCCAAAGTTGTGTGCTGAGGTGGAAAGACAATTCGGAAAAAGGTGCAATCCTGAAACAATCCGAAGAATCTTACGAAAAAATAATTTGAATGGCCGAACAGCTAGAAATAAACCCTTTATCAGTCAAAGGAATAGGCGCGTTCGCTTGGAGTTTGCCAGGGACCATATTAATAAGGATTTGGACTTCTGGAAACAAGTAATATTTGCCGATGAGACAAAAATAAACCAATTCGGGTCTGATGGAAAAATTTCAGTCTGGAGAAAACCTAATGAAGAACTAAAACTAAAAAATATGAAAGCTACAGTGAAGCACGCTGGAGGTGGGGTGATGTTATGGGGGTGCATGTCGTCCGCAGGTGTAGGTGATTTGCATTTTATAGAAGGAAATATGAATCAATTTATGTATTTGGATATATTAAGACAACATCTAGCAGCATCTGCTCGAAAATTGGGTCTTATTGACAATTATCGGTTTTATCAAGATAATGATCCTAAGCATACCTCTTATCGAGTTCGAAATTGGTTACTTTATAATTGTCCAAACGTTATTAAAACACCTGCCCAGTCGCCAGATTTGAACGTCATAGAGAATTTGTGGTTAATTTTGAAAAAGAAAGTCAATAGCGCCCCAATAGCAAACAAAAATGAATTAAGAATTAAGATTAACGAAGCTTGGAAGGCAATTTCACCAGAGTACACTACAAAGTTGGTGGAGTCAATGCCTAGACGTCTACAGGCTGTAATTGAAAATCAGGGAGGACCAACAAAATATTAGCAATCCCTATTTTGATGGTTTAGTTGTTTTTCTTAGGATATTTTTTATGTTTTGACTTTTGCATCATTTAAGCTGTGACATTAAAATCGCGCCTAGTTAAGTTAAATAATTCTTGTTACCTAAGTACAAAAAAATCAAAACCAAAAATGATTTTATTTGTCTTTGGAAGTTTCATAATAAATAAATTTTCCCATATAATTTTGTTTTAATAGATATTCCGCCAATAAAATAAATTAGTTTTATTTAATATCAAGTGCATCATTTAAGCTGTGACTCACTGTATATTTCTATGGCTAAATTCTTTTATTTAAAATGAAACGTATTTTTTGCGAATCTTTAAAACGCCTCTTAGTTATAAAACGTTATAAAGCGAGAAACGAAAACAATGCCTGAAAATAATACGTTGCTATGGCAACGAGAGTATCGCATGAGATACTATTACCGATCCTAATGTTCATCCATCCTACTGTGCATCGGGCATCATCGTGTGCTCCTCTGACGCGAAGAAAACTTTATTTGAGCCACAGTACCTAGAAAACATGTTCGTTGCCTTCAAATGTCAACATCACAACATAACCTATTATTTTGGCAGCTTAATTTTTTTATGTACGTAATTATGTTCCTTAGATCCAAATATATATATATATATATATATATATATATATATATATATAATTTTATATATATATATAGATATATATATATATATATATATAATTATATATATATATATATATATATATATATATATATATATATATATATATATATATGTTATATCCTTTCTCACGAGCAATGTCACCTTCAAGTACGATGCCCTTGGTTCCCACCGTATCGGATGTCGGTTATCTCAAGGAGACGGCGAGTACCGAGACGCCTCGTCAGCAGAATCTGCCCAGCAAGCAAGATCCCACTGACGCAGCATTCGTCTTTCATATAAATAGTGTAAATTGTAAATAAAATCATGATTCGTTTTTAAGCTTCTATACTGTTAGTTTAATTTTGATTTTGTAAATAAAAAATATTTTTTAAAAAGTGAATTTTAAGTGGAGTGATATAACAAATTGGCGCAGTCGTGGTAGGATCTGGCAACGTTGGCAGAACAAGAGAACTCTAACTGGCAACGGTGGATCCCAATCCTTCATCCAGAAGAACAAAGAAGCCCCATTTTGTGCATTGTGACGTCATCAACTTGGCAGAACACGCATCTACGGAAGGAACACATAGTGAAGCCCCTGGTAGAACTAACTGCTAAGAACACGACGAGCGATGTTTCTACTCTGTTTGTAAGTAACGAATCATCACGTTTATTTTAAAAATAATATTTAATTAAATACCTGTTCGACTTTTCAAAATCGATCTTACATTTTATTAATTTGTAAAATAATCAATTATTCTGTTAATTGATTTTTCGATAAGCTAATCAATTATTCTGCTAATTGATTTCTGTATTTCTAAGTGTAACAACGTATAATTTGTGTATAATCAGTTATTCTGTTAATTGATTAATTTTAAAATATTTTTTGGAATTATTTTGACCAGTTATTCTGCTAACTGATCTCCAGATTACATTTGTATTTTTATTACAACAAGAAATATTACACAGTTTTAATTTAATTACACTAACTAGTTAATAAGAACTGTTTATTTTACGTTGGTTGGCATACTACTTTACGTACTGTCTATCAACATAAAATTTCGTAAAATATTTTGTGTTTTATATCCTTTTTATATTATATTGTGCTAGTGTTTATTGTGTTGATATATTGAGCAAATATGACGGAAAATGAAAGAATAACTGCAGGAGCAGCGGTAGCAGTAATCGAACCTTATAAACTTTCCGAGATTTTTTCTATTATCCCCGAATTCGAAGGTGATCAAATATTTTTACAAACCTTCCTAAATGCCTGCGAATGTGCATATGATATGTCTACGGGTAACCAAAAAGATCTTTTAGTGATTCACATAAAAAATAGATTGCGAGGGAGAGCAGCGCAGCTGATAAGCTCCCGAAATCCACTTTCTTTTCTAGAGATAAAGCAATTACTTAATTCCCACTTCGGAGATACGCGAGATCTATCTTCTCTTATTCAGGACTTACAAAGAATGAGACAACTGCCAAACGAATCTCCTTTGACTTTCCTTAACAGACTTCAAGTCCTAAATGCCAAAATGCATGCCAACATACAAAAATCCATACTCGCACCCAGTCAAAAGGCAGCCCAAATAACATTAATCGAATCCATGTCTCTAAATAGCCTACTTACTGGCCTGGAACCCCGAATTGGCCATATAATACGTGCAGGAAATCCACCTAATATTTTGGAAGCACAAATTCGCATCAGACGCGAGCTCCAACTATCATATTTCGAATCCCAAAAATCTTCTAGACCCAATCCGCCTGCTAGACCTATTATTCAAACTAATAAAAGACCTAATGTACAATCCCTTAAATGTCATAGCTGTGGTCGCAAGTCAGCAAATGAATGTAGATCGTAACAACGTCCTAATGGTTATACTTCCCAGAATTTTGGCAATTTCCAAAGGCCTAATACCAATCAACAATCAAATTCTTTTCAATCAAGCACCTCCTTTCAGTCGAATAGACCAAACAACGGTCAGCCAAGACCGCAGTACACACCCCATAACCAATCAAACCAAAACAATTTCCAACGTCAAACACCATTTAACAATTTTCAACGTCCTTCAGTAATACAAAATAATCCCCAGCATCGTGCTCATGTTGTCAATTTCGACAATGACCAATATTCCAACAATAACTATTCCGAACCCCAATATGACGAGTATTGTAACCAATACGCAGGAATGTATGAAGATAACCCCGATTACGAATATCAAAATGTTGAAAATATTGATCAACAAGATAAAACGAATTACGATGAATATCAGGATTTTCTTCCCACTTCGAATCAAAACCATCCTCCTATTCGAACAATTTCAAATACCAATGCCGTGACGGAAATCCAAAATCAAATACAAACCCTGAATTTGGACGACATGAACCCGTCATTGAATTTCCCAGAACAACATTTTCTTTAAATCCCCTTCTTGCTGTTAACCCGAAAAATCTATATTACATAAAAGACGCATCTAACACTTTTAAACTACTTATAGATTCCGGAGCAGGAATTACGATATTTAAAGAAAACACAGTAAAACAATTTCCCCAACGTTTTCCCGAAAACGTTACGATTCAAGGCATCACAGACCACTATGAATGCACCATCGACTTAAAAAATAAACAACTTGTTACAAATTTTAAAGCTTTACCACTGTTTAAGGCAGAAGAAAACCTCGAACAAAATAATAAAATAACTAACGTAAACAATTCTAACGAAATTAAGATTGAAGGTAGGACCGAACAAATTTTTAAATTACGTTGTGATTTAGTCAACACCGATGTTATCCTATCTAGGCAAGAAATCGAAAAAGTTCACATTCCAAACGCAATTGTCCATGTCAATGAAAAAGGCGAATTTCTAACTTCTGTGGTTAATGCAAACGCCATCCCAAAAACCATTAATTTTTCAAATATCGAAATCGAACCTTTTTCTTCTCATTCGCTACTCAATTACAATTTATCTGATAAACAACTATCTCCTAACCGCATTCCCAACATTAAGTCCCAACTTCGTTTAGAGCATCTTAACGAAGAAGAAAAAGAAATAATTACCAATCTTTGCGTAGATTTTGAGGACATATTTTACCTCGAAGGTGACAATCTTACCTTTACCAATGAAATTAAACACCAAATTGACACTAATGGTGCAAAGCCTGTTTTCACCAAATCATACAGGTATCCCCATATTCACAAAGAAGAGGTAAAAACTCAGGTTAATAAAATGCTAGAACAAGGAATCATAAAACCCTCTATTTCACCTTGGTCATCTCCAGTTTGGGTTGTCCCCAAGAAACTTGATTCCTCAGGCAAACAAAAATGGAGAGTAGTCATAGATTATCGTAAATTGAATGAATCCACGGTAGATGATAAGTACCCGCTTCCCAATATTTCCGATCTTTTGGATCAGCTAGGCAAGTGCCAGTATTTTACAACCCTGGATCTGGCTTCAGGATTTCACCAGATCGAGATAGACCCTAAAGATATTCCAAAAACTGCTTTCTCTGTCGAGAATGGACACTACGAATTTATAAGAATGCCCTTTGGTCTTAAAAACGCCCCGTCCACTTTCCAGAGAGTAATGGACAACATCCTTCTAGGCATTCTCAATGAACGTTGTCTCGTCTATATGGACGACATCATTGTGTATTCACCCACAATACATAACCACATCACACGCTTACGCGAAGTTTTTAAACGTCTTCGAAAAGCAAACCTCAAAATACAACCTGACAAATGTGAGTTCCTGAGAAAAGAGGTAGCATACCTTGGTCACCTAATCACTCAGGACGGAGTTAAACCTAATCCCACTAAAATCGATTGTATACAGAAATTTCCAGAACCAAAAAATTCAAAAGACATAAAATCCTTTCTGGGTTTAGCTGGTTATTATCGTAGGTTTATTCCAAACTTTGCGAAAATATCAAAGCCCCTTACCAGATTGTTGAAAAAAGATATCAAATTTGATTTCGACTCAGATTGTGGTCAAGCTTTCGACGAACTAAAACAATTACTGACTTCTGACCCAATTCTCATCTTTCCAAATTTCGATGAGCCTTTCCTACTAACAACGGATGCAAGCGCATTTGCGATAGGCGCTGTACTTTCCCAAGGTCCCATTGGCAAAGACTTACCCATTGGTTATGCCTCAAGAACATTATGTAAAGCCGAAACCAATTACTCGACAATAGAGAGAGAACTACTTGCAATTGTATGGGCCGTGAAATATTTTCGTCCATATTTATTTGGAAGAAAGTTCATTCTAGTCACAGATCATCGTCCCCTTACTTGGTTACTTTCTATTAAAGACCCAGGTAGTAGATTAGCACGATGGCGGCTAAAACTAGGAGAATATCAGTACGAAATAATTTATAAACCGGGAAAAATTAATAAAAACGCTGATGCTTTATCTCGAATAAAAGTAAATCATTTCCAAGAATGCGCAAAGCTTCAAACAAAAATATCTGTTTTTGCATCGAATGAGACAGAATCCGAAGAACCTATCGAAGAACCTAAAACCTATGACGACGATGTAATAGCCGAAGAATACAATAAATTCGTAAGCCTTTACGAAACCAGATCCCTGATCGATTATTCTAAAATCGAAACAACCAACGACCAGCTGTTGGATAAGTCACACAAAAATATTATAACATTCTTTCGACAAAATAAATTAGAAGAACTACATCATAAGATTCTTGACGATATTTTCGAGGAAAACATGGAATTTAATCCAAAACAAATAAATATTTTCTCCAGTAAATCAACAAAAAATCGTAAATATTTCATTATTCCTCTCCCGTTTAACCCAGAAACTGTCACACAACTTCTCTTTTACATTCTCTATACCGGTCAAGACGAACTTGACATCTCTTGTACCTATTTCGTGGAAAACACACTCGAACTTCCTATCCTTGAAATATTTTCGTATATTTTTGCAGACAAAAATATAAAATTAAGTATCTGCCAAAACATCACAACAACCCCTAATGAAGACGAAATACCTCAGATCTTAGATCATTACCATCGCGGAAAAACCAACTTACATCGCGGAATTAACGAGACGTTAAGACGCATAAAAGAAAAATACAATTGGCCAGGCATAATAAAAGCCGTAGAAAACTTTATTAAAAGTTGCGAAACTTGCCAAAAAGTAAAAATCTGTCGTAAAAATCTAAGCAGTCCCTTAGTCGTAACAGAAACGCCCAAAACACCTTTTGAAAGAATAAACATATTATATAAACATATTTGAATACCCAACTCGAAATTACGCCCTAACAGTACGTGACGAACTAACAAAATTTACACAAGCTTACCCTATAGAGGATAAGACAGCAAAATCTGTTGTTAATACACTTCTTGTATTTTTTCAACATTATGGAACTCCGTTACGTATACATTGTGATTATGGCCGAGAATTCAAAAACACCTTAATGAATGACCTCTGTGAGCTTTACGATATCAAACTAACTTTCTCTAGCGTAGGACATCCTCAATCAAACGGCTCTGTTGAGAGATTTCACGCGACACTGAGTGAAATGATACGAGCTAATCAAACTGAAAACCCTGACGAACACCCGTTTAATGTTCTTCCCTATGCAACTATATGTTATAACAATACCAAAAACAAAACGCACGGTTTCACGCCTTACGAACTTATTTTTGGACACACCTCATCTAGACCACCCGAAATCCTATATAATGAAAAACGTCTTATTTCCAAATATATGCAAGATCTAAACAATCGCATGCAATACCTTTATAAAACAGCCCGAGCCAGAACATGTCAACAAAAAGAAAAAGCCAAAGAGCGCTTCGACCAAAATGTTTCTGCTCACCCCTATGAATATAATGTAGGAGATAAGGTATACATTAAAGAATCGCAAATCAAGGACAAAAGCCAAAATAAATTTAACGGTCCATTCGAAATAATCGAAATTTTACAAAATTCAGCAATTCTGATAAACCCCGAATCTAAACAAAAATCTAAAATAAATTTTGACAGACTGAAACCATACTATGAGTAATTTTTCTCTTCTAGGTTCTTGGCACTTTCAACAGCCACTCAGTCCCAATACACTCTAACACCAATAAACAACACCTTAGGAATTTTCTTTCATGAAGAAGCGACCGTAAAAATCTCAAATGATAAATGGACCCTCCTTGTTTACAAAGACCTCGGACCAATCAAAGAAACAATTAGTAATAATGACAAAATATTAGAAAGCTTATTAAACACTATAGACGAAGACGTACCGCGAATGAAAGCCTTTAAGCCGCAAGTTCAAACTCATGTTAGTCTCCTTAAACAAATATCAAACGCCGTTAACCAAAAGTACACTGAAATAATGGCCGACACTAAAAAGTACATTTTTAGAGAAAAACGTGGTATTCTTAATGGTATTGGAACCATTTGGAAATCAATAACTGGTAATCTTGACGCTTCCGATGGTGAATATTTCAACGAGTGCATCGAAAAGTTAACCCACGATGAATACCAAATAGAAAATCTTTTGAAAAATCAAATATCTGTAACTACCTCTGTTATCAAAAGCTTTAACGAAACCATTCAAAAACTTCAAATTGACGAGGAAACCTTTAATAATGATATTAAAGAAATTCGCGAATCAATTATGGATATTTCCGATCATCTCAAATTTTATCAATCACAACTCGATATCCTAGACCACATTTATCGAAAATACTTTGAACGATGTTATAAACGCTGTTACATTTGCACGTTTAAAAATTTTGCACAGTTCAATCATTACTCCATACGATTTAGTAGACTCATTAAAGCATATATCGCAGTCATTACAGAAGAATAATCTTCCCTTGCCGATATATTATTCAAGCGTAGCTCAATACCTCGACATAATAGAATTAAAGGCATATCAATTAGATACTAGAATAATTTTTGTACTAGAAATACCTTTAGTCGAACCTGAAAAATACACTCTCTATCACTTATATCCTATACCGATTCTGGATAATCGAACAGGCCTTCATCACATTTTGTCAATAACTAATAAACTAATTGCGCGAAATGATGATTTTTTACTTTATACAACCATCCGCAATATGAAGTCCTGCAAACCACTAGGCAACCGTATGTTCATCTGTTCCAACATCCTGCCATATCCAATTGATACTGATGCAGTCTGCGAGGCTCAGCTTCTGAAGAAACTTGATCATCTACCCAGAACATGCCAAGTTTTAGTCATTCTTGCCAAAGGCTATAACATTCAAGAAATCAGTCAGAATTTATGGTTGATAGCTGTTGCAGACCCTCTGCCCGTCACAATAAAATGTGGATCCAGAGATATAGAGACTCAGATCATCAACACAAATACTTTGATGAAACTTCAACCCGAGTGTAGTGCCTTCGTTGGGAGTACAAGAGTTCGTGCCCAGAAATCAGTTGATGTTTACGACAACGTAACCTACAATTACCACCCAGTCAACATCCCTTTTGACTGCTGTAACCATATGCCAGAGAATGTTCACTTACCAGATTTGAAGCCTCTGAAGCTAAACAAAATAGATGTAGAGGACCTGAACATAGCCCAGCACAAGCTAAATCAGTATGCCGATCAGCTGGATCAATTGGTAAATCAGCCGTTCGTGAAAAAACACATAAGTTGGTTCACGATTCTTACAATAACACTCATTATCGCACTGATTGCCTTATACATCTTTTGCAAATGTCGAAGACGAACACGTAACATCAAGATTGGAGTAGCCACTAGCAACGATGACAATCCACCTTCTCCACCTAAAAGAGGATCTAACGTTATACAATGGAAAAGAATAATTCCCAGAAGGAGACCGAGCATCCGCCTTGGCGACCCAATTGAAGAAAGTGAAGAGATTGAACTCAACCTCAATAAGCAGAGGACCTGAAAGTTGTCACCACGCGTCAACTTTCATCTTAATGGGGGAGTTGTTATATCCTTTCTCACGAGCAATGTCACCTTCAAGTACGATGCCCTTGGTTCCCACCGTATCGGATGTCGGTTATCTCAAGGAGACGGCGAGTACCGAGACGCCTCGTCAGCAGAATCTGCCCAGCAAGCAAGATCCCACTGACGCAGCATTCGTCTTTCATATAAATAGTGTAAATTGTAAATAAAATCATGATTCGTTTTTAAGCTTCTATACTGTTAGTTTAATTTTGATTTTGTAAATAAAAAATATTTTTTAAAAAGTGAATTTTAAGTCGAGTGATATAACATATATATAACAAAAATGCAATAAAAAACGGAGTTTAACAGTTCAGAATTTGAGTATGTAGCCCGCCGTCAAAATGCACCCCAAACTAGTGACGTCGATTGTGATAGTTTTGTTGGGTAAGATATTTTCCACAGGCTCTAGAAGGTTTGTTTGTACCAACGTTCTCAATGCTTTTACATTGTACGGAAGTATTAATGTATCTTTTCTCCATATTGCAAAAATGGATCCTCATGAATTGGACAACTTTTTTCCCCAAGATGGATTTTTGTACAAAAGCAGGACAAAAATTGATATAAGGTAAATATTTTTGCATACATAATTTACAATTATTTTTTGAAGATAACTAACCTCAAAACTTTTACCTGTAAACCTTCAGTCAAACCTTTATTTTTGATTATACACTAAGCTATTATGTCTGTACCTACTTCTTGTTTTCACAATGAAAATGTGTGTATCATTTCTTTAGTAAGGTCTGAATACAAAATCAAAGACCTGAAAGACCTGGCTGAAATGTTGTCCAAGAACTCTGGATAATAATTACAAAAAACCAATTTTGTTCTCAATCAATACAGAATTATCTTTAAATCAAGGCTTCAACTCATTTTTGATTTTTTTAATGTTTTGATTTTCTTTTTGTATGTGTTTACCTTCACTGGTTAAAAAAAGTTGAAAAACAAGTATATATTTAATAATTCGGATATACACCCTATACCAAGTAGGTACTCAATGCTTTAATCATGGTTCTTCAGAATAGTATACTATACTAGTTGTACAATTCCTAATTTTAAAGTAAGATTTTTGTTTGGTTCTATCTACTGGGATCACTTAGGAAAGAGTATTACTCATAGAAAACAATAAGAAAAAGAAAGGGGATACATCCTAAAATTTATTTGTTCACTAAATTCTTGATATAATAGTGGATTCAAGTTCTACCTATTTTCATTTAAGGTTCTACTTTCCTCAATAAAAGTTGTATATAATCTTTATAGGTGTTAGTTTAAAAAGGATATTTTTTCATTGGGAGTGGCAGCAGATATGAAATATTAATGTTTTTGTATAGTGATTAAGACATTTTAACGATGTTTAAATTGAAGTAATTGAGGGTTTAACTATATTTTATTTTACCTGTTTTTTAAATGTTCTATATTTTTATTTTTTATAGTTTATTATTTCTGTAAAACTTACCCTTAATTTTTCTCGATTTGATTTTTACCTCTACCTGTTTTAAATATGCTTGTTTATAATTATTTTTAATATTCTACGAAAACCAAACGACACCTTGCGAAGGAACTGTCTGTATAAAATCTCACATTTTCTATTTATATACATTAATTAAACAAGTGTCTTTATTTATATTGTTTAAAATTTCAGGTGAAGACTGGCAAGCCCCCTCTCCTTTTTTCCTGCCTTATGGACAGATATAAAAGTAGCAGAGCAGTAAATTAAAGTTAAGAAAAAAGACTGTTAAAAAGCAATGAGCCAAGTACAAGTTTTCAAGTTGTTCATTTATTCCCTCTAACTCTGGTTTCTCGAGTTTTCAAGCTTAACAATTTTTTTTGTTTTTCTAATAAAAATATGTTCAAAGTGTGAGCAATATGAATATATTTTATACATTTTTCCTAGTCTAGTGTATTATTTCCCCAGTAAAACAAAAGCATTATTCATCAAGCACCATTCCTACAATGCTTTTAAAATGTCTGCTAACCAAACATACAAAGTTTTAATAAAGTGGGTTTTCTAAAGGATAATTTGTTGGTCAGTTTCAATATAGAGTATATTCTTGTACCTACCCGTAGAAAAATAAAGAAAGTTTCATACTTTGAGGAGCATAAGGGAAAATAGTGAGGTAGCTAGAATCAAGTCTTATCAGATCTATTAACTGATAAAATCTTATTTCAAAATATAAATTCTTTTTATTTTGAGGCAAAAGTAATTTTTTAATATGAACATTATTTTCTCCAACTGTATTTTATTAACATTAAGTGATTTTTTTAGGTTTTTTTTTTAAACAATTTAAATCAAAACTAAATTTAATACATTAATTATATTTCAATAAACAAATCATAGAGAAAAAAACTTCAGTAGTATTTCTTAGTATTTATGTGGAAATCATACAACAAAAGCCTTGTACAAGAGGCAATGGAGTACCTAATTTTCAGGGCATTTCACTCCTTTGAGGAGTACTTTTTAAAACATTACAATCAATAAAAAAACCCAATTTCTTTAAGAAAACGCTTTATTTTTTCATAAAATGTATGTTTCTCTATAAATCTAAAATATTGATTACAATATATATATATATATATATATATATATATATATATATATATATATACATATATATATATGTATAAATACATGACAGTTATCAATGATATGACAAAAAAAACTATATAGAAAAAAATCTAAAACATTCTACATACTAAAATACTCAAACACTGCACTTTACATCCCATGTTACTAGACCTTATATTATTATAGTATCTTGTGTTATATTTGTTATTCTATTTTTTAAACCAGACAGTGTGCAGCCATATTTTACTACGATGGTCCAGTACACGAAGAATTTTATCGATAGGTGCTTGCCTACCATAGCTTGTAGCATCGAAAGGCAGCAAAAAGTTCAAAGTGATGAAGACATTTAGGGACATTAAAACCAATCCTAGAGAGTAACTGTTGACAATCAATTAGTCTGTAAAGAAATTTATAGATATAAAAAGCTCAATTTCTCATTAACCACATACTCCAAGGTCCTTCACTGATTCAGAGAAACTGAGGTTGACACTGTGTAGCTTGTAATTTGAGTTAAACTTTATGCCCCCTATGAAATCAGATAAAGAATTATTTTCCTATGTTGAGTTGTAAGTTATTTGTTTGCAACCACCCCCATAGAGCATCCAAATCATTCTGGAGCAACAAAATGTCATCAATATCGTGGATCCTTTTATACACTTTAAATCATCCTCAAAAATAATCACCGTGGAAGGTTTTATGATCCTTATTGTCATTCACAAATAATGTTGTTTACATTATTTGTCAATGACAATAAGGATCATAAAACCTTCCATGGTTATTATTTCTGGGGATGATTTAAAAGTGTATAAAAGTTTATGGGCAGCAGTTTTATACTCTTTAAAAACACAGTATTAGGAAAACTATTATAGTTACGCTTGTCTCTGATGAACCTCCCAAAAATATCTAACACTGAGCTGTAATGAGGATTCAGCTTCACAAATAAATACCTGCTTTTATTAGATGCCATTTACCTTCAATGCACTTGCAATGAAAATCATTGGTTCAATATTCGCTTTAACGTCTACATTGACCGAACGTAAGCGTATGGTTAAAGTTTACTGAATAAATATTTTTATTCAGTAAACTTTGGTATGGTGTTGTTCGCCAGCTTTCAGACAGTCCGTTGTTTCGCAGGAATTTAAAACGAAAGTGAGTCCGCACCTTTAGATGCCGCTAACAAAATAGTTATATCCCTCTTAGTTTCCGAGCTACAGGGCGATATTGAAAATATTGCATTTTCAAGTACCCCATGCATTTCAGTTGTCTGACAACTTGCCAAAAAAATAAAAACTAATCTAAAATCTAAATATTGCTGTTTTTGAAATATCGACAAATGCTTGTTTTTTTTTTAATACGACACCCTTGTTTTTGTTGAATTTCGATTTTTTCATTGATTTAAATTGTATAATTCGTTTAAATAAAGAGATGTGTTTTTAAAGGGATTAAAAAGAAAAAAAATATATAAATTCTAATGTCAGTAAAATCTTTTAGCCCTGATGAAGCTTTTAAACAATAAAGGCGAAACGTTGGCAAGCATTTAAAGCCTTTTAATTTATGATCTTTTTTCAACTATATAACCAGTCAAATATATTGTCTGGGAACAGTGGCGGCTCTTCCGTAGGGTCATTTGGTCAATGACACCCCAAAAATATTTCAGAAAATAAATTATTCGTTTGACAGTCCCTCCTAATAGTTGTAATAAAACGCGAACCTTGGGAAAAGTTAAA
The DNA here is from genome assembly GCA_030620095.1 of Kuschelorhynchus macadamiae. Classification (NCBI taxonomy): domain Eukaryota; kingdom Metazoa; phylum Arthropoda; class Insecta; order Coleoptera; family Curculionidae; genus Kuschelorhynchus; species Kuschelorhynchus macadamiae. The sequence continues at coordinate 1,595,677 of JAUTXW010000565.1, read as the reverse complement.
TAGGCTACACTATTAGCCGCGCGCGGTGGTTCATATGGTCTCGTTGTGTTCTTTAGGCATAATAAAATACGCTATACTACGCTATATTAAAGCTTGACGAAGTACCCGAAGATTTCACAGCTACCGAGCGGCAGCCGAACGTGATAGCAAATGGAATATGAAATCGCGATTTGTGTCATCAGCCGGTCTCTTCTCATAATTCGGTCGATCGGTCGCGGCATCACGTCGGCATGCGGAAGTTCAATTGTTGAGAGGTAGCGCGGTCGATATTCTAACTCGATATTGTTTCGGAGGTTTTTAACCGATGAAAATTTATTTATATACTGTTTTTTGTAATATATTTTTTTTTATTTTTATTATCCATGTGTGAGTTGGAAATGTACAGTGGAAATAGTAGTGACTAGTGCAAAAAATAAACAACTAAAAAGTGCTTACGAACTTAATTTTGCAAAATAACCAATTTCAAGGTGGTCTATGTTTGTATTGTGAATGTAGATGAAATAAAATGTCGGTAGTGCAAAAAATTATACAACTAAAGAGTGCTAACGCACTTAATTTTGAAAAAATAACCGAAATCATGGTAACTGGTCGCAATTTGCCAGAACTTAGTATACGCCAAACTAGTAATGACAAAAATAAAGAGGTTCATCGAAACTTTCGTAAAAGTATGTACAATTTAGCTCGGGTTCTTTCGTCAAGCTTTAAGGTAATCAGGGCAATTCGAACTGCCCAGCCTAGCTTAGTATATTGTATTTTATTATGCCTAAGGAACAACGAGACCATTCGAACCGCCGCCCGCCATGCGCGGCTAATAGTGTAGCGTATTTAACTTTTGGCAAGGTTCGCATTTTATTACAACTATTAGGAGGGACAGTCAAACCAATAATTTATTTTCTGAAATATTTTTGGGGGGTCATTGTTCAAATGACCCTGTGGAAGAGCCGCCACTGTATTTAAGTGTAACAAAATGTTTCTTCTATTAAGTTTTAAGAATTTTATCAGCACACAACAAATAAACTATAGATTTAACGGTTTAAATGATTTTAAATTCCTCGAGCTCTGCAATTTTGATGCATTTAAAGGAAAAACTTTTCCAGAAGATGCGTTTAGATCTCTTTTTCTTCATTATGGCCAGTTCTTCGACCGAGTTTTACTGCGATCTGAACTAAAAGTGATTTTCGAAACTGATGGCATTAGCGCAAAAAATAACGCTAAGGAACTAATGCAATTTTTAAAAGAGAAGGAGCTGGAAGAAGAAAATTGCTTGCCTTTCTTAAAATTTCACCGCACACCCCTGACCGGGTGGTACTACCTCTCCTCGATAAAAAGAAAGAATTTGGCGATGAGATCAATGCTAAACTGTGGAAGTGGCATACGTTATTGGCGGGTCACCCTGTAGTCCTTTTGCATACCTAATTATTGCTCTATACATTTCTGAAACAGACTACAGGACACGAAATAGTTTCCATACAATTTTAACACATTTAATTAATCTATTCCTTCTATTAAATAAATGTTTCTTCAACGCATGTTTATATAATGATTAATTTGTTTAAGATTCAGTATTAAAAATATTATCCTAGTCTTCTTTTTTTCATGTCCTCTATATTCTTCATCGCTTCATTTATATTTCTTGGGTACTATGTTTTGCTCTCTGTGAACAGCGTGCCTAAATTCATAAGAACCTGAAGTATTTTTTCAGTAGGACACTAAATATTAGATAAAACAATATTTTTAAGTTTAATTTTATAATACGTTATTATAGTATCTCGTCCTGTCCTTCCTGTACACCAGATTAACTGTTAAAAATGTTAGAAAAGAGTAACTAATTAAAATTATATTCGTCAAATTCTCTAGAACTTTTTGTATGTACAATTTTATTCTACGCTCAGTAATTTCAGAATTTGACAATTTTAGTTCTGACTGAATTTATTTATTACAAACAGAACAAAACAGATTTTTTATTTTTACAGAATGTTAAATAACAGTATTTTCTTTGGTAATAGTGCTGTTCTAACATTAAGAAAAGAGTTATTTAAGATCTTGCGCTATTCAAATATCTATACCGTCGCCAGATTATCAGGAATCCAGAAATCTAGTATTTGAGTTGAATATTAAATTTTAATTTTTTTTTAAATCCAAAGAAACTATACATAAAACAACTTTTAAAGTTGCATCTTCACAATTTTGTCATGGCTCTTGGGATTAGAATTTATGAAATTGAAATTACTTTCTTCTATCCTACATGTCACATTAGATTGCACTGGGCAATTTTAGTATGCTCATCATTTTAATAGATTTTTTAATATTATAGAATCCTGGAGTCGATTCTACAACCCTGATTTCTTTTATATTCATAATCTTAGAGTATGAAAGACTAAACTTTTAATAGTCGTACGATAATGTTCAGCTAGAGCAGATTAAATACGTTTATAGTGATATCCTTTAGTGAATAGCATGTGTAATACAATATGTTTACACAAAACCAATTACAGGAATCTGCATCTTTGCGTTGCATTCACTACAGGAACCTGTAATTAACGATTTTGCAGATGCCTATGTATAGTTTGACCGAATGGCATAAGCGCCACGTGCTATTGACAAATAAATGGAAATGATTTTTCTTTATATTCAAAAAAGTTATTATGATTATGTTTTACAATTTATCAGAATTTATTACAGAGAGTAGATTGAAAGTAAAATACTAATCAATAATGATGTACAATATTCGAAAGCATTTTTGTGAAGTAGTTTAAATTTTAAGGCGTTTATGTCTTTTTGCAGATAGGTGGTAGCAGAGGCAAAAAAATTATAGCGATGCTAGAAAAACGAAACAATAATAATAATAATAATAATAACTGCATTATTAAAAATAAGACTGATATAACAAATTTCAACAATAAATTGAAAGTTCAAGCTGAAGTAGAACAAAAACTTCAGATTTTACAGAATGTTCAATGTAAATATTGCAACAAATGATATGATGGAAAGTGAGCTAGGAAAACAAATACCTAATAATAAAGACTGTATTAACAATGAGACTGATGAAAGCAATTTGGAAATAGCCCTTAATAATGAATTTATTTTAAAAGATCCTGTACCGATAGTTCAACAACGGAAAATAATTATTATAGAGAATATTGTATTACTGCTAGCTGATGATAGTGTAATGGCAGACATTAAGGGATCTCACGCATCAACCTCGCAGTTACTGTCAATTGAGGCAGACATGGATGAAGTTTATAATAGTATTTCAGTAATATACCACAACAAATTATAGAAATTAAGACCGCAAAAGAAGATGCGAGCGAATCAATGGACAATGAAGTGAGTGAATCAGTGGACAATGAAGTGAGTGAATCAATTGGCAATGTAGAGAGTGAATGAATGGATGATGAAGTGAGTGAATCAATGGACAATAAAGTGACTGAGTCAATGGACAATGAAGAATCTTAAACTACAGAAGAAGATGACCAAGAATGGGATACAAAAGAACTAAAGAACGACAAAAGATGTTATCTCAAAGAATGGAAAGTCAACATCTGAAAAATGCAGGTAGAGATTACAAAAATTATAAGGGACAATTAATTAGTGCTAAAATAGTGATGAACCATCTTTGCAAAGAAGGAACTTGTAAAAATTGCTGCTATATAATTTCTGAAAATGATCAAATTGAATTTTTCAATTATTTTTGGCTCTGGGTCTTGCATAAAAGGGTTCTTAATCTTAATAATTGTATCGAAGTAATTCAAGTAGAGCTTAAATACCACTTGGAATATTTAACATTGCGCACCAATACTAGTATACCTGATGTTCTTCCAGAATCAGATCTCGAAGACTGAGAATAATACAAATATATATTATTTCCAAACAATTATGTTAAGGTTATCTAAAGGATTATTTTTTGGTTGTATTTGTTTTTGATACTATTTGTTTCTTATGTAGTTTATTACAAAAATATTTTATTTGGTCTAATAAAGAATATAGATTTAAGTTTAAGATTTAAACATGTAAAATAAAATGTTTCTTATTTTTTGCAATATAGTTTTTTTCCTAAAAAACAGGCATTCGTTTTAATTTTTATACAATGACCTAAGCGCCAAATAATATGACGCAAAAACTGTAACACTGAATTGACATAAGTGTAAATAAGCGCCAAACAATACAGTAATTAGACGACTAAAATGACATAAGTGCAATACTAAATTTTGGCATAAACGACATCTTCCAACCAAGTGTAAGCTGACTTAAGCGCCAGTTTGGCAATTTTTTGGGAATAAAAGCTAATTTAAGTCAACTGGAGCTAATTTTAAAAGGGAATACGCTAGAAAAAGTATCATACAGTTAATTTTGTAAACATTTATGCTACAAAAATGTCGTTATTCCAAACTCGACAGTTTTTTCTACCTCCTGTAAAATTTGCTCATTGGTACTTATGTCGTTTTGCCTTGAACGCGTCGATATAAGGTCCTATGGTATTGGAATAACACTACTATCGCCAAACTATCAGAAATACATAGCGCCCATATTTACCTCATTTTTTAAAGAGATAAATCCAACGGCAAAACATAAAATCACTTTTAGTATTGAGTTTATAGTCGTGGTATGATAGTATTCAGCCAGTCTATATATTTTCTTTCCTTAAACTGTGATTCAGCTACATTAAAACGGAGTAAAATGAGTTTATGTCCAAGAAAGCAAAACTAACCATACAGAGGCATCTGTAAAGTCGGAAATTACAGGTTCCTGTAGTCAATGCTACACAAAGATGCAGATTCCTGTAATTGGTTTTCACAACATATTTTATTACATCTGTTATTCATTAGAGGATACTACAATAAGCATTTTGTTACAATGACTTCCTCCTATAAAGTAGTATAATGTGTACAGTGACTTTATACGAGGAAGTCACTGTAACAATATCAAAGTATCCTCTAGTGAATAGCAGATGTAATTAAATATGTTGTGAAAACCAATTACAGGAATCTGCATCCTTGCGAAGCAGTCACTTCATGAACCTGTAATTACCGACTTTACAGATGCCTATGTATAGTTAGTTTTGCTTTCTTGGATGTACACTCTTTTGGCTCGTGTTTTCCTGTTTATATTTAATTATTATTATTTAAGATCTTGTGGTATTCTAATAAAGTTACTCTCGCCAAACTGTCAGGAATACATAGTGTTCATATTTACATTACTTTTTAACGACATAAATCCAACGACATTGCATCTTCACATTTTTGTCTTCTGTAACTTCTGTAGCTAATTAACTACTAATTACTACGGAATATTGACAAGGAACACTACACAAAAAATATTCCTAACAACTATCTATACATAAACGTGGAAAAAAGATCGTACCCCTTCTTGTCTATAGATATAAAAAAGGCTACCGACCCTGTACACCAGAATTTCATAAACTGTTAGAAGAGACCAACGAATTTAACATATATTCGCCAAACTATCTAGAACTTTTTGTAATTACAATTTTATTTTTTGCTCAAAAAATTCGGAAATTGACAATTTTAATTCTGACTGAATTTAGTTCTTTCAAATATGACAAAATATTTTTTTTATTTCAGAGAATAGTAAATAATAGTTCCAACATTCAGTAAATAGTTATTTAAAGTCTTGTTTTATAGGAATTTATACCATCGCCAAACTGTCAGGAATATACATATTTAAAGTTTGGCACACGAATCTGAAGTCTATGAAAAGAATGTGAGTAATTATGGAAACGGTCTGCTTTTAACATACCTCTACCTTTCGTCGATGTTTTTGATCTGTGTGGTGTTTTAGAAATTTTAGTTTTTTAAATCCAACGAAAACCATAAATAAAATCACTTTTAAATTTTAAGTAAGGTTGCAACTCCACATTTTTGTCTTTCTGTAACACTGAAAACAAAGAATGAGAAGTTTAAATTTATTAATGTTTTTCATAGAAGCGTTTATAATGATTTTCCTGTACTGCAATAGAATATAAATATTTTTTTGTATCGTCCCTTGTCAATAGTCAGCAGTAATTAGCTAGCAAACTAGGACTTGCCCCGGTATGTAATTTACCGTACCCAAATTGTTTACAAAAAAGTTTAAATAAGAATAAAAAAAGTGAATGTTCAAGATATGTTTCATTCCATGGAAGCATTAGGCAATTTTCTCACAATACCTGTGTGATTTTAAGCTCAGGGATTTAAAAAAAAATGTGTAACAACTGTTTTAAACGTTCCCAAGGTGGCTCTGTTGTATTTAATTACTTTTCAATATTTAAATACAGTGTAATTAAATACCCACTACAACAAGGATTTACTAATTAGTGTATTAAATACTCTCGAAAAGTATTTAAAAATGTATTGTTAGTATCAATTCAAAACACAAGCAGAAGTAGTTTAGTAATAGGTAATTCATAATATTTATATTTGTCGACAACCACCAATACATAATACCAATAATATTTATGTGTATTGGCGGTTGTCTACCAATATGAATATTATGATCAATATTTAGAGGTTTGGCTTTGTCATGGATCTGAAGCAAAATCAGTTTAAATAATTATTATTATCCTCTTTATGGGCTATTAATAACGCACACTACAATAGTGTTTATATTTAGAATATTGGTAATACGGTACAAACATTGACAGATAGTAAAGTTGTTTAATTTCTAGGAAGTTCCTTAATGAGATTTTTGTGATAACCATGTTTTGTTTTTCCTTTAATTAAAATGTAGTCTTAGTTATAATAAACGGGTGTTTATTTAAGAAATACTACAAACAACAGATAATTAGAACACCATCTGTTTATTTCATTTAGATAACTTGTTCCATCCAAGTATCTATTTAAAATACAAAATGCGGATATGTATAGCGACAATTTTTATGGGTAGTAAATATTTTTTCAAACTACTACCGGTACATTTTTAGGATGGATTAGTGTAACAAAATTCGCGCACAATATTTTCAAGATGGCGGCCCTTCCGGTTATACCGGAAGTAGACGTCAACTTTCTTATTTTAAATGGAACACCCTGTTTATAATCGAATTTTTGGATTCCTTGAAAAATTATAGGTATATTTCATGTATAATATCCTGTACCTTGGTTCAACGGTTTTTGATATATTTTCAATTTTCTGTAAAAAATAACGTTTGCAGGTCTAGATTTAACTATAAATATCTGCTTATCGAAGTCTCTATTATTTATTTGCGGTTGGCTTCCTTGTCCAGAAGGGTACACTTTAGTAGCCTGTGCTTTATAATAAATAAATATAAGGTGATCAAAAACTGACATTATTAATATACTTTAAAAAATCGTTAAAAGTTACTTTTTTCAAATGGAATTTTTATAATTTTATCTTATTTAACACTTAAAATAAGGGTGACTTTATATAAAGTTGTGTATTCCAAAAATTTGTAGTTTTTGAGTTATTGACGATTTAACATTTTTTATTCTAAAAATTTCTTGTTAGTTGGCTAAGACGGGGAGGCCTGACGAGAACAAACCAATTGCTTACTATAGAAACGTAATATTTGTTGTCGTTTGACAATTACCTACTAAAATATTATTTATTTATTATAGTAATTACAATAAATATTAAACTAATAATCATGCTGGGGCGATTAAAATACACACACGAGGGTTATTTGAATTTGTTTATTATCTATGGGGAATCTAACAGAGTTTTAACAAGAAAATGCCAGATATTTGCTGATAGATATCCAGATAAACCTAAACCGTTACCAAACAGCGTTAAACAAATGTTGGAAAATTATAAAAATTTGAAACCGTGAAGACAAAAATTAATTAAAGAAAGCCTATTCCCATTATAGTCTACACAAGAGCACAACTTATTTTTTCAATAAATGTTGAAAATGTCCATCTAGTACTTCCAAACATTTTTCTAATTAAAGCTGGAGATAAACTTTCGAACGCGTTTCTTACCCTGCCATAGTCCTCTTTGATTGTTACTGGATTAAAATAAACGATTCCTTTTATCGTTCCCCATATAAAATAGTCTAAGACTGTCAGATCGGGAGAACGAGGAGGCTACAGAAAAGGTCCAGTGTTGGCAATCCACTTGTCGTAAAACGTAGCTTGTAAAAAGTTAGTAACTGCAACGGTTCTGTGTGGTGGGGCGCCATCGTGTTGGTAGAATATTTTCTGCCAAAGGTAAATTACTTAAATATTCGTTGTCCAACTCTTCAAGAATATTCAGATATCTTTCTCCTACACAAGTTTATAGACATAATTTTACGGAAAAAAATGCTTTGATAATATTCATCGATTTATTGATTTAAGAAGAAACAAAATACATCAAAATTCAATTAATTTAATCTGAAGAGCGCTCAATAAAAAAAAGAAGGTTTAGTATTTTATGACTTTCTACAGTACCCTGTATAAATAGCTTGTACATATCTAGCTAAAGATAACTTTCCTATAAAACTTGGGACGATATATTTTTTTAGATATGATGTGTTACAGTATGTGGACCAGTATTTGTATGAAGTAGTGTAGTGTGAACTGTATAAATAACTTAATTTAATTTGTTTATGTAATAATATTTACTAAATGAATTACCTAATTTTGGATTGACGCTAAATTGATAAAAAAAATTATTGTAATATTACCTAAATGGATTATTTTTCAATAAAAAAGTCCTTGTGTTTAGGCAATGTATAACTTACCATTCAAATTTGCTTCCTAAAAATTCAGTTTTATTATTCCGTCTTTCCTTACTGCACAAAATACATTAAATTGAGAGAATTCTTGAAAGCTCCGCGATCTTACTGCATAAAGATTCGAATCACTCCAAAAATGGGAATTGTGTCTATTGAAAAGGCCATTTTTAGTAAATTTTGCTTCATCGGTCCAAATTATATTGTCCAAGTTGTTTACTGGAGTAAACCTGTATATCGTTTGAAGTGCAGGTATGTATTATTTAATTTTCTAGTGATACATATATGAGAATATTATATAGTTCGTTAGGATTAGCATACCAAATTGTTCAATTCAAAATTTTTTAAAAAAATTAGATGAAATACACAAATAGTCATTAAACTGTCAAATAACTTATATTTTTATTTGGAGTATTTTCCAAAAAATATGTTTATATATATATATATATATATATATATATATATATACTGGGTGATTCACGACCCACTGTACATACTTATGTGGTGTATAGGGTATCCCTAGGGTATATCGAAATGGATATTTAAATTGATTAATTCGGCTTTATTACCAAGATACAGGGTGATTTTCGTATTTTGGTAAAAATTTGTTCACCCTGTATCTCCTAAACTGCTTAATAGATTTTTTTAAAATTTTGTACACAAACACTCTTGGTATATCATAACTTTTTGACGTTTGAAAAGTAGCAAAGTTCCAGGGCCGTATCCAGCCAATTCACACAGGGGAGGGGGGTTAGTTTTGAGACACCCTGTACATTGGAATTCGGTATTTTTGAATTTTTTTCTTAAACTACATTCATTTGTGAACAAAAATATGCCACCATCTTGAATGGCACACTAAAGGTTATGTACGAAATTTAAATCTTTAGATAGTACATACCCTTTTTTTAGCGGTATCTGTATTAAAGCTTTTAACTAAGTATAAAATTATTTCAATGATTGACTTTAAAAAAAAATTAAACTATCTCTACTAATAAAACACAGCCTTGTCGAATTAATTTTTATTTTCAGTAGCCCAAAAAAAAACTAAAATCTACCATAACACAATTGTGCACGCTTTTGTAGGTTTGCAATTGAGCGGTGAATCATTTGAGGGTTTTGTCTAACCTCGTCGCAATAAAAATGTATCCTATTTATTAATTGATCCCTAGTTTCGATTGGAACACTGTAAACTTTTTGTTTTAGATGCTCCCACAAAAAGTAGTCAGCTGGATTAAAGTCTGACGACCTAGCTGGCCAAGGATGTGGTCCTCCGCGTCCAATCCACCGATCAGCAAATTGTTGATTGAGATAATTTCGAACATCAATTCCAAAATGTGCAGTTGCCCCATCGTGTTGAAACCATATGCCTCCTAAATTTACATTTTCTAATAAGCCCGGTAAAATGTTTTGTAGAAAGTCCAAATACACAACAGCAGTTAGTCGTTGAGGGAAAATATGTGGTCCAATTAAATGATTATTTATTAAGCCGCACCAAACCTTCACTGAAAACTTTCGTTGAGAATTGGCCAATCGCAACGAATGAGGGTTTTCATCTGCCCATACATGAGAGTTTCTAGAATTAAAGACTCCGTCACTTGTAAATTGGGCTTCATCAGTGAATAGTGCTCTAATAATAGTTCTTCGATGATTTACTACCCACCTAGCAAATGCTAATCTAGGCAAGTAGTCGCCTTCTTCTAATCTTTGTACCTCTTATACATGGAAAGGGTATAAGTTTTCATTTTTTATAGTTCTCCATACTCTTGTCTGCGGTATCGCTAATTGGGCGGAAATTCGCCTAGTGCTTGTGGTTGGATCTTCCCTCACAAGGTTGAGAATTTTCTCTTCTTGGACCACGTTATTAGCACCCACTCTTTCAACATGAAGATCGGTTGAGGGAAACTTATTCTTTTCACGCAATGTATTAAAGGTCGCGGCAAACGTTTGGTGATTTGGAATTCTCCGATCCGGAAATCGTCTTCTGTATTTTTCTGTAGCAGCCCTTCCGTTACCATTACAAAATCCGTACACAAATACGATGTCTGCGTACTCAGCATTTGTAAATAACGGCATTTTTACAATTATTGAAACGTACAAACTTTTTGCAAAGAGAAAATTGAAATAAAAAATCTTTAATTAACAATGTCAAACACAAATGATTGAATTGTATGTACGTAATGTCATTTTTAAAATATCTGTCTAAATTTCAAGGCTTACTTTATTATTTTTAGGTATTAAAATTTATTGAATTTGTATTTTTTTGTAGGTTTTAAGGTTACGAAAAAAATAAAGGTAAATAAAAAAATTTAAAAAAAACAAGCTCTTACACGTAATTTGTATACAATAACACAAATAAAAAAAGATAAATTTTTACGGTAGCCGATAAATGATCACGATCTCGAGCATTAGATAAGAGATGAGGCGAAAAAGACTCAAACAGAAATTAACTGGTTTATTAGTAGAGATAGTTTAATTTTTTTAAAAGTCAAGCATTTAGACAAAAACCTCAAATGTAAATGATTCAACGCTCAATTGCAATTCACAAAAGCGTGCACAAAAATGTAGAGATACCGTTAGACAGGCGTTATTGTGTTATGGTTGATTTTGGTATTTTTGGGCCACTAAAAATAAAAAATAATTCGACAAGGCTGTGTTTTATTAGTAGAGATAGTTTAATTTTTTTTAAAGTCAATCATTGAAATAATTTTATACTTAGTTAAAAGCTGTAATACAGATACCGCTAAAAAAAGGGGTATGTAATATCTAAAGATTTAAATTTCGTACATAACCTTAAGTGTGCCATTCAAGATGGTGGCATATTATTGTTCACAAATGAATGTAGTTTAAGAAAAAAATTCAAAAATACCGAATTCTGATGTACAGGGTGTCTCAAAACTAGCCCCCCTCCCCTGTGTGAATTGGCTGGATACAGCCCTGGAACTTTGATACTTTTCAAACGTCAAAAAGTTATGATATACCAAGAGTGTTTGTGTACAAAATTTAAAAAAAATGGATTAAGCCGTTTAGGAGATACAGGGTGAACAAATTTTTACCAAAATACGAAAATCACCCTGTATCTTAGCAATAAAGCCGAATTAATCAATTTAAATATCCATTTCGATATACCCTAGGGATACCCTATACACCACATAAGTATGTACAGTGGGTCGTGAATCACCCAGTATATATATATATATATATATATATATATATATATATATATATATATATATATATATATATATATATATATATATATATATATATATATATATATATATATATATATATATATACACATAAATATTTCAATAGTATTTATGTGTACCTAATTAGATATTTTTGTTTTAGCTGATACATAAAAATGCGGACTAATGAATACACTACAGATAACAAACAACATTCATTTCACGATGGCAATTACCAAAAGAAAGATAATATAACACAGTTAATTTTTTGGACGATTTCAAAAAAAATATATATAAATCTTAAAATTAGTGTTTTTGAGTTGGTACTAACCTCAAGTAAGAGAATTTGTGAAAATTAAAATCTTTTATGTAGGGCATTTTACACAGTGGCTCAAAAATGGGTTAAAAAAATATAAAGTTTTATAAAATTTTTAAAAATCCAAATTTTCAAAAAATTTTTTTTTTCGTAATAGACTATTTAATTCCAAGTAAAAAACGTCTTATGAAGTTTTCTGTAAAACCTATGGTTTTATGGTAAAAAATTATCTGATTTTTTTAATGCAAAAAATAATACATATTCAAAACATTGTATAGCTACTAAATAACATTTTGATGACTCAAAACACAAAATATAGCCCTTTGTAATATGTATTTTTAATAACGGCTACATTAGCATAATATCAAGTTACCTGTGACTAGCCGTGACGCTTAGACCAAAACAAATAAATAATATGTCAAAAAAGCGTGGTTTATTAACAATGTTTGACGTTTTCACTTTGAAATTATATAGTATATAAACTGTGTTAAGGCTATTTTTGTGATTTTTCTGTGTTTTGAGTAAGATGCCTCATAAAAGAAAACATCATAGTGATAATCGAAAAATGGTATGTTACGCATGTTTTAATAAAGCAGTTAGAAGTGTTAATATTACTGGTAAAGTAAAACAACGTCTTGAAATTATTTCGCCTAGTTTTGACGAAAATAATGCAAGTATTCCCTCAGTGCTCTGTAGAACTTGTTACATAAAACTAATGAACAATAGACTAACAATAATTTTTGACTACGCACAAATGAAAATTTTGCCTGGGCGTTTCGAAATTACTGAAACATGCGTCTGTCAAATTTGTCAAGTGGCGCGTTTTCGTGGTCATCCTAAAATCAAAGATCTACCGTTTTCGTTTGCTGTCAAGAAAAAGGCTATAGGTAGACCTTCAAAGAAAGATACGAAAGCGAAACAAAATTACAAAATATGCGTGAACTGCAATTGTAAATTACAAAAAGGCAGAAGGCATAAATGTACCAAGATCAAAAAAATTGATAATTCCCTAACACTAATTAAAGACTGTAAGCAACAGATTGTAACTAAAGTTCTGGAGGAACAAGAATGTGCTCAGGGAAGTTCTGTCATATCTTTAGATAAGGGACGCAGACTATGTCTATACAGTTGAAGCGAAAATCAGATCTTCAGGGTGTTTTAAGTGCTCAAGATTTGAGCTATATGCAACAAGACCGTAATTTATCTCAATATTCGTTAAGAAAAATATGTGGTTACCTTCGCACCAGGATAAACAGAACTTCCATAGAATCTTCGGCTTTACAGAAATTGCGGTCTAGTAGTCATATGCTAGATAAGTTTTTTTCAACTGTAGACTTACCGGATATTCAATGCTTGAAACAAGATGGCACTCCATTTTTGATATACTGCAGCGATCTTCCGGGGCTACTAACTTATATTTTAAATGCCAGGCAACAAGACGATGATTTTCATCTAAAAATCGGAATAGAGAGTGGCGACAATTCCTTGAAAATATGTCTAACCATACAACCAACAAATGACCCAGAATATTATCAAAAATATAAAAGTGCTGGTATACAAAAGTTACTAATAATTGGCTTGGGACCAAATTTCAAGGAGAATTATGAAAACGTCAAAATACTTATGGACACTTTGCAATTACATAGTATATGCGGAATTTGTCCATATACTTTTGCGGCTGATCTGAAACTAATAATGCTGCTTTTGGGTCTGCAAACAAACGCGTCATGCCATCCTTGTCCGTGGTGCGACATCAACTGCAAGGAACTTCAAAATAAAGGTAATCCAAGAACAATTAAGAACATCAACGAACAACGAATTTTATGGCAACAAACGACTGGGGGAAAACTTTCTAAAGCAAAGTATTTTGGTAAGTATAAGTATAAATTCATCAAGTTGCGATAAATTTTAATGATCATCATCTGACATTTTTAGTAAACTGTGTAAATATGCCACTAATTATCGGAGATGAAAACGAGCCAGTATTAAACTATATACCTCCTCCAGAATTGCACCTTCTTTTGGGAATCGTTCAAAAAATGTTCGACAGCTTCAAAATTGAATATCCAGCAGCAGCCGAAGCATGGATAAAAAGAGCTGGGCTAAGTTTCGACCATTATGAGAAATTTAATGGCAACAACGCGAGAAAGCTGTTGAAAAAAGTTGATGTTTTAGAAGCATTGTCACCTGGTTTGTACACTTACCTAAGCACTTACTTAACTTATTTTTTCCTAATGTCAAAAAATATAGTTTTTTTTTTGGTTTTAGGCAACAAATATTGCAATTTGTTCAAGTACTTTGATAAAGTTGTTTCCAGTTGCTTTGGGCAAAGTCTTGACATTAATTTTGCCGAAGATATTCAACGCTTTGCCGTCGAATTAATACAAGTCGGAATACGCTATACACCGAAAATTCATGGCCTTGTGCATCATGTTCCTGACTTTATTAACGTACATCAGCGAGCACTTGGTTTTTTTTCTGAGCAAGCTTCAGAACAAGTTCACCATTCATTTAAGATGTGTTCACAAAATTTTAATTTAAATTCAAAAAACTCTCATTCTTCTAAACAAAAATTGTTGAGGTGCATTTGTTACTATAATAGCCAACACATATAATGTATGTGTAATATAAATTCGATTATTATTCTTGTATTATTTATGCACAAAAGATCAGTTATTTTTTTGGAAAAAGGTATAGGTTCTATGGAAAACTTCATAAGACGTTTTTTACTTAAAATTAAATAGTCTATTACGAAAAAAAATTTTGGTTTTTAAAATTTTTTATAAAACTTAATATTTTTTAACCCATTTTTGAGCCACTGTGTAGAATGTCCTACATGAAAGATTTTAATTTTCACGAATTCTCTTACTTGAGGTTAGTACCAACTCAAAAACACTAATTTTAAGATTTATATATATTTTTTTTGAAATCGTCCAAAAAATTAACTGTGATAACTGAACATGTTAAACAGTCGCCTAGCCCTCATTCAGAAGGAACTTCTAGGCAGAAATAAATAAACCAAAAAACCTCAAATTACCATAACAAGTATATTTAAGAGTCCTACTTTAAGTCTTCTGTGTGAATTTTTATTCTTTAAACTAGGAAGTGTTCAGCTACTGTATAGAAGAACTTGATGAAATTTTAACATTGACTGCACAAACCTAATTATGTTTAAAGAAGATATACCTAATGAGGAAATTTTGATATATACTTGTAACTAAATATTAAAACTAAATTAGATTACTGGCATTGGAAAATTCATATCAGTATCATAGTAGAAATAAACCAATATTGTCTTTGCCAATTGTGTGTTAAGTGGTATTGACTAAAACTGTATTATTTAATTTACATAAATAATGCATTAAGATTAAGAAAATGTTGTTTTTAGTTGTGTATCTGACAATATAGGAGTTTTCCAGTATCAGGTTTTTTTCTGGTTTCCTCCATCTTTGTATATCATTCTAGGAAGTTTGTAAGCCACAGGTTAAGTCTATTATAGGTAAAGAAAATGAGTAAAAATAGGCCGGTTATCAAAGTAAACATTAAAAATAAATGAAAATGGGTAGGTTAAATTTATTTTACTTTTAAAAAACATCAACAAAAGATTGCATACAGCAGGGGTGCTCAAACGGTCGATCGCGATCGACCAGTCGATCGCCAGTGCTTTTTGAGTAGATCTCGAGAAGAAAATTTTTTTTAATAAGTAGGTACCTACTTAACTAAACTACAAAAATTTATTACGTAATAAAATAACACTCTGCTAGCGGCAAAAGGCGGCTTTCGTTCACGCCGATATAAATGTTGCGCCTGCAGGAATTGGAGTCGTTCTAAATTGCAACTTGAAGACAATACTACGTCGATACAAAGTTTATTATTAAATAGTACAAAATGAGTGCAGCGAAGAAATCTAAAACGTATCATTTTAATAACGATTGGGAGGAAGAATTTTTGTTTTGTATGGTGAAGGATAAGTGCATTTGTCTTATTTGTCGTGCGTCAGTTGCAATACCTAAGTGTGGTATCTTAGAGAGGCATCGTAAAACGGTTCATAAATACTATGAAAAGGATTTTCCGCCACAGAGTGAATTAAGAAAACGAAAAGTACGTGATTTGATATCTTGTTTGAGAAAAGAACAAACCATGTTCACAAGACCAGCCAAATAATCAAAAGCTGCTACAATCACGTCATTTAAAATATCTCATATATTGGCGAAACACCAGAAACCATTCGAAGATGGATCGGTTGTGAAGGAAGCATTTATTGAAGCGGGTGAGACTTTATTTGGACATTTTAAAAATAAAACAGAAATCATGTCTGCTATTAGAGAACTTCAGTTATCTCGTCCGACTGTCACAAGGCGTATTGAAGTCATGAGTCAAGACATGGCAGATAAAATAAAAAATGATATCATGGAATGTACATACTTTTCTTTACAGTTCGACGAGTCCACCGATATGACAGACACTGCCCAGCTGTGTATTTTTATTCGGATGGTATTCAATGACATGTTGGCTAAGGAAGAATTTTTGACAATCATTCCTCTGAAGAGGAAGACCCGTGGCGAAGATATATATGACATTTTCTTCAATTTTGTAAAAAACTACAAGCTACCAATATATAAATTAGTGTGCATTACAACCGATGGAGCACCAGAAATGACTGGAAACAAAAACGGTTTTTGGTGGCATTGTGTCGAGCTAATGAAGATTTCCCTTCACTTTTTTCAATCCATTGCATGATACATCAACAAGTTTTGTGTTCAAAAGTTTTAAACACGAAGGAAATTATGGGCATTGCAACAAAAATTGTGAATTCCATCCGTGCACGTAGCTTGCAACGACGGCTCTTTAAGTTGCAGTTGGAAGATAGGGAGTCAGCTGAACACACTGATTTAGTTCTTCACACGGACGTCAGGTGGTTGAGTAGCGGAAAATTCCTAGAACAGTTTCAAGAATTATTGCCCGAAATAACAGCTTTTCTAGACGAAAGAGGTGATGACATTCAGATGTTGAAAAACGAAAAATGGCTGACTGATTTGGCATTTTTGACTGAGATCACAATGCACTTAAACACCATTAACTTGGAGCTTCAAGGTAAAGGAAAAACTGTTATTAAGATGATTAGCGCAGTAAACGCATTCAAAAGTAAAAAACTTATGATAGATCAACTGAAAAGAAAGGATCTGAAACATTTTCCGTCTTTCAAAGCAAGGATTCCTCAGTTGAATTATCATACGTATGAGGCTGAATTATCTTATTATCCTTAGTTAAGTGTAACACCATATGTAACTCTTTTGTTTTGTAACAGCCAATAAACTCGCAATTTTGAATAACTATGAGGTTTTTCATTGATATTGTAGAGAAGAACCTAACTAAACCTAACCCAAACCTTGACTAAAATAATGTATATTGTGCGGAAAGCTAATATCTATACATACTACTGTACACTCTACCTAGGTAGGTAGGTAGGTAGGTAGGGTGTATGTATCGTGTATGTACGACAACCCTGCATCACACATACTTGCAGCCTCTCAGAGTCGATCGTAAGTAGTCTAGAAATATTGAGGTAGATCGCCAGCAGTTCAAGTTTGAGCACCCCGGCATACAGCAATGTTTTTTTGTTACACATCACATTTCTAATTTGTGTCACGATCTGAGGTTGGGAATACCTGGCACTTTAAGAAACCCACACTCAGTACTTATCAGTTTAACTAATGGAATTTGATGTCAGGTTTAGGTGGAGTTGAAATTAGTTTTGGGTAGTTAACACTACACTGTACAAAAGTATATCTAATTTAAGACGTATATAATTAGGTGTCGAAAACATTTTCTTAAAAGTGAAAATCATTTCGACTTAAGAATTACCTACTTACCAAATGATAATGGACACAACCTTTCCAAGTCTGTTAAAGCTGCAGACTTTTGTCTTATTACCTTAAATAATAAGTGACAAAATTCCGGGCTTCAGCTGAATGCTTAAAGCCCACCTTCGATGTGTACTTAACAGATAGCCATTTCTTTTTGAGTACTGATATGCCTTTGAGCTTATACTTTGAAATGCAATTGCAGATTCAGTAGCATACACTAGTAAAGTTGACGGTGTGGTTGTATAAATTTTAACACTCAAAGGAATCTCTAATTCATTAGTTAACTAAATTAAGGTTGACAGTTTTTAGAAATATCCATCTGGGATATCTAAGAAAGAATGAATCAGATGAAAAGAGAAAAAGGAAAGAAAATGTTAATAAAGTGATTATAAAAAAAACATATTAAAAACAAAAATGTATTTTTTTTGTAACTTTTTAGACGTTTTTCATAGAACTACAAACTTAGAAGTTAATAGACTATAATAATTTCATTTATTATTTATTTTTTTCATGAATAAAAAGGGAACAATTCGGATAAATTGAAAAATATATACTAGATGCCTACACACATGCTTAAAAAGAGGACATCTGGTTACAGAAGGTATGTGAGAATATCAAGTATTTGAACACCTTAGAACAATGTATGTTACTATTTATACACATTTTAGCTGAATCTTTATCTGATTAAGTCTACTCAAATTTTCTGTTATCAGGTAAGCCTGCTAAAGTCCGATCTCTCATCTCAATTATTGGTTTTTAAACAAGTCTGGAACAGGTTGCTCTCTGAAGAATCATTAATTTTTCTTTTTATATTCAAAATGCTTAGCTTAGCATATAGGGGAGTGTAAGGCAAAATGACATGGCAGTCAAAATGACATACGACCGTATTTCACGGCGAATCCGAATAAATTTGACAACGCTGTGTGCTTATTTCTAAAGCTTACACCTGCTCCGCCACTACCAGTAATGTTACAACTCTCGAAGGGATTAGTAGTGCCGGTCATCAATTTTTGTTTGCTGAAACTGTCTGATATCGACTTTAAAGATTAAGGTATGTGTTTCCTTATGTGTGTTTTTTTTTGTCAAAATATATTTTTAAATCATTTCGTTTAAAGGTGGTATTATAATCACTATACTGTTGTGTTTATTATACCAAAGTGAATTTGCAAAACTATTTAGTTTAAATATTTTTAAACAAAAAAATTCAAAAAATAGTACCCAAAGGCAAAACGATACAGGCCTGCGAAAGGCAAAATAACATACTATTTTAGGATGGTGTCTAACTAACAGAAAGACCGATCGCCAATCGTGGTCAACAGCCGATATGCAAAAAGCGATTGAGGTCATCAGAGAAAACAGAATGGGGTGGTTAACAGCCTCCAAGGTATTTAATGTTCCTCAGGCAACCTGGAGAAGATATTATCAGAGTAAGGATATTCACGCTCGAGAAGGCAAAAAGAAGTTAGGAAGATTTAAGAGGTCCTTGAGCAATGAAATGGAAAAAGCTTTATTAGAACACATCCTTGACTTAGAGTCAAAATTATTTGGTTTGACGCAAATCGAACTTCGCACTGTTGCATACGAGCTTGCTGAACGCAGTGGTACGCCGCACCAATTCAATAAAGACAAAAAAATGGCTAGCAGAGGATGGTTTCGCGTTTTTATATCAAGAAACCCAACTGTATCCCTTTGAGTACCAGAGGCAATGTGAGCAGCGCGAGCTCGAGCATTCAACAAAGAAAATGTAGCAAATTTTTTTCATAAGTTGGAACAAACAATCCAGAAAGAAAATATTAACCCGACTATGATATACAATATGGATGAGACGGGTATAACCAATGTCCAAAAAACACAAAAAATTATTGCTCAAAGGGGAAAGAAACAAGTGGGTTCGGTAACAAGCGGAGAACGGGGATTCCATACCACAGCTCTCGTTTGTGTTAGTAGTACTGGTAACTACATTCCTCCAGCGCTTATTTTTCAGACCAAAAAGACGAATCCGATATTATACGATGGAGCACCACCAAGAACACTTAAATTATGTAATAAACCAGCCTATATGATAAAACCACTATTTTTTAAATGGATTAAGCACTTTGTGGAAAACATAAGACCAACTGCCGACAACAAAGCCCTCCTGATTTTGGATGGACATGCAACACATAAAGATTACAGTGCCTTACAGTTTGCAAAAGACAACAATGTAGTGGTTTTTTGTTTGCCATCACATTGCACCCACAGACTACAACCGTTAGATGTGTCATTTTTTGGTCCACTGGGTACCTACTATGATCAAGAAGTAACCAGTTGGTTGAAGGCTAATCCGGGAAGAACTGTTTCAATGTTCCACATTTCTTCATTGTTTGAAAATGCTTACAATAAAGCAGGCACTGTTGGGAATGCCGTTAGTGAATTTAGAGCTACAGATATTTGTCCGCTAAATCCAAACATTTTTTTCGACCACCTCTTCGCACCTAGTTTGGCTACATCAGTCGAAGAAATAAACGGCGATGAGAACGATGACAACATTAGAAATAGTCAACCCGGGTGCTCGAAGGATACTGACTCTCCCAGCAAACCTGGTATTGACAATGATCCCGAAGTAAGAAATACACCGATAAATAATATTTTAGAAGAAATACACCCCAAACCTGTTTCCAAGAAAGCTGTCAAAAATTCAAGGAAGAACCCTGCAACTGTTTTAACTATTTGGCCTTTTGTAAACGAATTAAAGGAAGCTGAGATTAAAAAGAGGGAGAAAGAAGCTAGAAAAAGTAACAGAGAGGGAGTACCAAGACAAGTGTTTGATTATCCAGATGACGAGCCTGAACCTTTCGTAAGTGGATCTGACGACGACGATGATGCAGCGTGCCTCTATTGTAACGAGCTCTACAGTAGATCCAGGTCCAAGGAACAATGGATAAAGTACCGAACTTGTAAAATGTGGGCACATACTGATTGTGCCGATGTATCTAGAAAGGTGAAGCAGTTTATTTGTGATGCATGCAAAGACTAGACTTAACCTAACCTAACCTAACCTAACCGCTCAAGGTCATTTGATTTAGAAATGTTTAAACAAATATTTACCTTATATTACATTTGTCCTTCGTTTGATTGTGGCTGAAGCAACCAGTAACCGCACAAAACATATAGTTCTTCATTTTTAATACCCAAGTGAATTTAACAAAAACATTCTTTTCCTTCCAAAGTAAAATTTATTTTGCCCAAAAAAAATTAAAATTGATATTTGTTGTCAAACTAGTAACCTAACCTACAATTTTTATTGACGTTTATTTTCAGGGCCTACTACATTTTTTTCGAAAGCTACCTCACATCTGACGTAGCATACCTTGTTTTCTTCCCATAATAGACATGCGCCCATTTAGAGTTTAGAAATTTTGCATCGATGTGGCGGGTGGACCTCAATTTTCGCCACTGTAAATAAAACTATCGTTAAACCGTTTTGTTCAAATTTAGTAATACTATTTGTTGTATATTTGAAGAAAACCAAGTAAGTTTGGCAACAGTGCATATAACTAGTTTCTGTATTTTGTCAAAAACTTCATAACTGACAGTTTTAGCATTGGAAAAGTAGTGAAATTTCTGAGGTTTGTTGGTTATTTAAAGAGTTTTGTGATTTTTTTTAATAAAAAAATGCTTCATCCAAGTTTTTTTTTTGCTTAAATATAGTTAATTTAAGGTAGGCTTCTTACCGACTCTAAATATTAATAACGAGTAGTCAGTTTTTGTATTGGTATTGTTGTTACATGTTTCAAGTTGCATTAAATAGTCTTCAAAAATAATGTATATACTAATTTTCGTTGTAACCTAGACGCTCGTAGAAAAAATGTTGTTCCTAATACGTGCGGAAAAGTAACACTTTGCGCACTTGTTAGGTAAAAAACTGTTTAGAATCTGTTTATTGATGCTAAAGCGGAAATAAACATCATTTTCGTTCTTTCTGTCAAAAAAATTTATTTAAAAAATAAATCATTTCAAAAGTATTAACTTAATGTAATCATAAATGGCTAGAGTTAGTAAATAAGACTATCGTCAAACCGTTTTGTTCAAATTTAGAAATACTATTTGTCGTATATTTAAAGAAAACAAAGAAGTTTGGCAACAGTGCATATAATTTAGTTTCTGTATTTTGTCAAAATCTAAATATTAATAACAAGTAGCCAATTTTTGTATTGGTATTGTTGTTACATGTTGCAATTTGCATTAAATTCTCTTCAAAATTAATAGGTATACTAATTTTGGTTCTAATCTAGACGCTCGTGAAGAAAAATAACTATTTAGAATCTGAAAATTTGTGTTTTGACGACGGCCTGTCCTGTTTATTTATACTAAAGCGGAATTAAACAACATTTTCGTTCTTCCTGACAAAAAAATTTATTTAAAAAAATAGATCATTTCATAAGTATAAAAAATACTAACTTAATATAATCATAAATGGCTAGAGTTAGTAGGTTGACATAGAGGTTGCTTTTCGCGTGGAATATCAGAATCTCCTTCATATCCCTCATTTCCGATATTTTTGTACTATTTATGAAACATATATTTACTTCAATATATGCCTGTGCGAAATTTTAAAACATTTTTAAATATTCTTTTTTCACAATCCTAAAGTTTACTAATATCAGCCGTTCATTGTTTGAACAAAGTAAACAGTATTTAACTGTATATTTTAATTAGTATAATCCCCGTTTCTTTTTAGACATAGATCCAGACGCAGTCTGTCCATATGCCGTCAGTTAAATGACCAAAGATGGTCCTCCGCTTCTTTCCCATACATCTGCAGGTCATCCTGCCCTATATACAAACGTACAATTCAAAACAAATCATATTAATCTAAAATTTTACTATCTGAGTATGTTATTTTCCAAGCCATCCAACTTCCTTCGTAACAACAAGTGTTCTTCCCGTATTAGCTCTCCCAATAGTTGCATAGCCTTATCTATCTGCTTCAAGGTGGCCTTGCTAAAGGAAGCCCTGATATACTGGCACGCCTGTGTAGGATCGGCCATGAAAGCGTGGCCTGGAACAAAAGTTATGTTCTTTTTTAGCCCTCTTGTCATGAGCATGTCGTAAACATCGGCGACGCCATGAACTTTAATCCAGACGAACATTCCTCCAGAGGGTACAGTCCATTCGCATAAATTTTTTAAATGCTTTTCCATTGCAGTCAAAGTGAAATCTCGCCTTGCTTGGTAGTATCGCCTGACGTACGAAAAATGAGACAGCAGTCCACTGTAACCCCAACTGGCTAGTAAGTTATCCAAAATAACCTGAAAGAAGGAAAAAACAAGTTTAGTTATAATATTCAGCGTTTACATTCATTTTAATCACATTGTTTTAAAAACTAATGTTTATTGGAATTTAAAAATTTATGATGATAAAGCAGAACCCGATAATATATCAGAAAAGGACGGTTCTGGTTTTCTAACTACACTAAAGTTACAATATTTAGGAAGAGTAACCAGGACCTACCCTCGTTTTTTACTATGCCGAATAAAATGTGTGTTTGTGTTTATCTAAATAGTATTGAACTGAACTAGCCGTTACTTGATGGAAATCCATTTTAACTAAATAACAAAAAACGTTTGCTTAAAATTTCCACTTAATTTATTTTACAAAAACAATATTATTTAAGTACCTGAACCTATTTTTACAATTACGGTTATTATATATACAGGTGGAGTGTCGAATTTTCGTTATTGCTTAATAAAGATTTAATAATGTGGAAGTATTTAGGTTCAACTGATCATTTAATAATATGTTGTTATAGTCAAAAGCAGTGTTATCGTGTGGGTCATACGATTTATCAACGACAAACTTTTTAAGTTTGTTTTTCTTTTATTACGTGTAATCATATCCTCCGCATAAAATCCGGAAGATGAGTTAGATAGACCTATAATATTTTCATATGAAAAAAGAGGATAAAGATATAAATACCAGCAGTTGCAAGAATCTTTGAACGATGTCACTTCAGATTGTCAATTCAGTGACAAAATGAGTAATAGAAAGCAATTTACGGGTTTTTTACATCCACAAGCGAAAAAAATGGTATTAGATCTAATAAAATATCCCGAAAATGAAAATTCACCGGCCAATATCCAGGAGACAGTAGCAAAAGCTCTGGGAATCGATATAAGGAGCGTGCAGAAAATTGTGCATGAAAAAAAGCATAATTTACTACCGAAGAAGATTAAGAAATGTACACGAAAAAAGCCAAAGACAGAAGACTTATGTGACAATGTAAAAATGGATGTTCGTAATGCAATTTACGATTTATACACATCAAAAACTAATATAACCCTTCAAGTTTTAAAAGAAGCTTTATAAAATCGAGACATATTGGAAATTGGACTAAAATCGTTGTCAAAATTAATAAAAATGTTGGGTTTTCGATATAAAAAGGACTGTAATCGAAGATCTTTATGCGAGTTGCCACATATAGCAAGTCAGCGTATCTAGTCTTTAAAGAAATACACGGAAAATGTTAATTCAAAATTTAGAAAAGTGGTATTTTTAGACGAGACTTGGATATTTTCTAATGGAAGTGGTTCGAAATTTTGGCAGGACGAATCTGTAAAAAGTGTCAAGAGAAAAAAGGGATGTGGGACGGGAAAACTGTTTGAAAAGTGGTTAAAAGAACAACTGATTCCAAATTTAGATGCTCCGATCTTTAATCATTCTGGACAATGCATCTTATCATTCAAGAATCTTAAATAAACAACCTACTTCATCCTGGAAGAAAAGTGATATTTATGACTGGCTAATAAAACAAAAACAAAATACTTTACCCAATATGCTGAAACTAGAACTTCTTTTAATGGCAAAATCTATTAAAAAACCAACAATATATGCCGTAGATGAAATATTACGGGAAAATAGGCATGAGGTTTTACGACTGCCGCCATACCATTGCCAGTTTAACGCAATAGAATTAATATGGGCTGGGGCAAAATCATATTACCAAAAACACGTGAACGATGGTCTTACATCAGATGAAGTGCAAATTGTTTGGCAAGATTCATTAAATTATATTACGCCGAAGTACTGGAAGAAATCTGTGAAACATACGGAGAAATTAATATGGGATTGGTGGAATTGAGAACGAGTTCTAGATGTCGAAATAGCACCAATGATCATTGCGCCATTTGAGGACGACTCAGAAGATGAGTATTTTTTAAGTGATAATGATATTTTTTAGTCTATCATATTAAAAAGTTCATAAATTGCATTATGAATATCCATTTTTGCATTGTAACTTAAGTCTTTTGCGTGTACATTTCTTAATCTTCTTCGGAAGTAAATTATGTTTTTTTTTCATGCACAAGTTTCTGTACATTTCTTATACCGATTCTCAGAGCTTTTGCCACTGGCTCTTGGATATTAGCCAATGAATTTTAATTTAAACATTTTTTTTTGTTAGATTTGACACCATTTTTTTGCTTACTTTTTTAGTACATTTGTAATTTTGTAGGCAATAAATAAATAATTATAGAATACTTGTTCCAATTTTAAAGCGTGTTTAAAATAAGTAAATTTTTGTATTAATTATAAGACAAAATTTGATATATAAAAATCGGTAAAATCGTTTTACCAGAAGGTCGGGGCTAACGAAAAATATAGGCTATATATATATATATATATATATATATATATATATATATATATATATATATATATATATATATATATATATATATATATATATATATATATATATATATATATATATATATATATATATATATATATATATATATATATATATATATATATATATATATATATATATATATATATATATATATATATATATATATATATATATACATGATTCATAATGTTGGTGACCTTTGGACCCGCACGATAAGACCGCATTGGACTATATCTGTATGTTTGTTTATTTCCATACTTTCTAGTAAATTAAGTTTTTTTACTTTTTTGTTCTACATGTAAAATTTCAAATTTCTCATTAAAAGTATAGTTTTCCTGAATTAGATGTTTAGAATCTTTATGATTTCTGTAACTTGATTTATGTTCATTAATCCTTTTTTAAATGTTCTTCTTGTTTGTCCTATATAGAATTTTGAAGAAGTTCCACAATTTAACTTGTAAACCCCCGATTTGTTCTCTTTTTTGGACTTGTCTTATTGTTTTTAATATATCTACCAAGGGTGTTGTTACTCTTAAAGGTAACCGTCGCACCTTTATTATTAAAAAGCTTAGTAACCTTTGCAGTTTTTTTTTCTGTATAAGTGAAAGTCTGAAATTTATTATTTTCTTTGAAGTTATTAGAAGGATAAACTAGCTTTAATGCTTTTTTATAT
Organism: Kuschelorhynchus macadamiae; assembly: GCA_030620095.1. Classification (NCBI taxonomy): domain Eukaryota; kingdom Metazoa; phylum Arthropoda; class Insecta; order Coleoptera; family Curculionidae; genus Kuschelorhynchus; species Kuschelorhynchus macadamiae. The sequence continues at coordinate 1,569,293 of JAUTXW010000565.1, read as the reverse complement.
GGTTTATCTTTTACTGTTTTATTTATGAGATTTTCATTATAACCATTAGCAATTGCTATTTGTTTTATTATATGTAATTCTTTAGTAAAACTTTCATTGCTTAGAGGTATGTTGATCAATCTAATGACTCAAAACAAAATCTAATTTAAAAAATACCATGTTACAGAAGCGATTGTATTCTCTTCTTTTTTTTATATGTATAGCCAGAAAAAACAAATTGTTATTGATGAATTTAAAAATCTTATATCTTGCAGCCGAAGACTAAGGCAGTAAACGAGTTTATGTGTATGACAATAAAATGTTTATATTTTATCGCAATTCTTTTCAATAATAATTTACACAAACACATACCCACACTTGGCCCATTCTGATAAAAAAGGTCTGCGCACGCCTATGTCAATACCTGAACTCTGTCAGAAATTATTTAACTTTGAAAAAATTTGCTTGGGTAAGTTCGTCTGGCTTAATCACTATATGCAATCTGTTGATATAAAAGCCAATCTAACTGGAATTAAAACAACACCGTTAATATTAAGGACTTCCTTATTTATATTATTTCATTGATATGAAGTGAGGTTTCTCTAGTAACCGTTACAAGATAAACTAAAACAGTGGCGGCTCGTCAGGGTAGGCCTCTGAGGCCGCGCCTCACCCCCAAAATAAAGGAAAAGAGAATTTTTTTATATAACTTTTTATCTATTACCAATTAGAAATATACTTTTTAACAGTTTTACAACATAATAACATAAAAAAAAAACAAAATATAATCCCATAATAAATATTTTAGAAAATAAATTCTGACCACATCAAAAAACGTGCAATCCGTGCAAACCCATTCCTAAAGAAAGTGCTCTCGAATGAGGCGAAATAATTTTAGCTTGGAAAGTTTCGACTTCTGACCTATTTATCAACGGCCGGTGCCGATGCCGGCGAGTCACCTGATTACGACAGAGCGGGATGCATTCTTGAGGCGATAAATCTGTAGCTTGGATATGCTTTTATTGGTTATTTAAATCACATGACTAGCGAAATATTCCAACGGCTTCTTTTTACGTGGTGCGTGCGGCTGAGAAAGAAATAGGAAACAGATTGCGATAATCGCTGATTGAGGGCGTTCTGTCTTTTAAGGTGAATAAATACACGTGAGTAAGTTTTTGTTTTGTTTTGATTTGGTAAGTTGGACCGTTCCATTTTTTGTATTTGCTTTTTGCTTTTGAAATGAATCCTATTCACGACATTATTGCTTCATTAATTGAAACGCCTTTTTTAAGAAGAAGCGAAACTGAAAAGAAACAGATATTAAGTAGCCGTCCGACGCGACGCTGAAAATTTTAGCAATATTTAACGATAAGAGGCAAGGTAAAAAATATTCAAGAACTTTTCAAATATCTTGGTACGGAACTTATAGGTGGCTATGCGGAAGTATTTATAAAGAAAGCTTATATTGTTGGCCTTGTATTTTATTAGGTTGCGTCAAAAATAATTGGAGTTCAGGGGGCGGATATTCGGATTTAAAAAATTTTTCACGAGCAGTAAAATCGCATGAAAGTTCAAGAGAGCATATTAAAAATTCGGTAGCACTTACAAGACTGGAGTAAAATAGGGCGACTATTGCGGATGCACTACAAGAAAATGCAAGTCTTAATAAAATTGTTTATAATGAAAATGTTCGAAAAAACTGTTTATTATTAAATTATTTAATTGATGTTACTATTACTTTGGGTAAACAGGACTTGGCATGTCGAGGTCATAATGAAACAACAGATTCTTTTAACCGTGGCAATTTTAAGGAAATATTTGCATGCTTAATAAAAAGAAATGCTGAACTTACTGAACATTGTGCTAAATTTAGTAATATTTTTACGGGACAATCTAAGACTATACAAAATGAACTAATTGGTTGCATACATGACTATATTCAAGAATATATAAAAAAAGAAATCAATGACACCGATTGTTGTTTTTTTGGCGTAATTGCGGATGATAGTACTGATATAACAGAAAAATCACAGTGTTCGATAACAGTTAGGTATGTGACCAACGGATCTTTAAAAGAAAGATTTTTAGGATTTTTTGACGTTAGCGATAATAGAACAGCAGAGAGCCTTTTTCATTTAATACAAAACAGCTTAGAGCCTTATGACTTTAAAAATAAATTGGTCGCGCAGTGTTACGATGGGGTTAGTGTTATGGCAGGTGAAATAAATGGGCTTCAAACAAAAGTTAGATCTATTGCTCCTTTAGCTATGTTTACTCATTGTTGCGCCCACAGATTAAATCTAGTTTTACAACAGGGAACAAAACTGATTACCCAAAGTCGTATATTTTTTGCCACTTTATTAGGAATACCAAATTATTTCCACCAATCACCAAAACGGTCTTTTGTGCGTAATCAGATAGTAGGTAAAAGAATTCCGCGAGCTGTAGAAACGCGATGGTATACACGGTCTAAAATTTTAAACTTAGTGGCTAATGAATGGGACAATTTAATTATAGTATTTGAAACTATTATTAATGGCTTAAGTTCTGGAACAGAATCTATTAATGGTGCAAAAGGATTTCAAAGCATTTTAATGATTTCGAATTTTGCCTTTTAACGCATATTCATAAACAAATTTTTAGTTGCACTGATGTACTGTTTCAAATATTACAGTTAAAGCATTTAGATATAAATTACTGCATTTCGCAAATAAACCTTGCCAAGCAACGAATTATTGAATTTAGAAACGAGGACCATTTCAAAGAACTTTTCAATATTGCTAAAAAAGCCACTATTCTGCCAACTAACACACGTCGAGGGCAATGTTCTAGCGACTTTGATATTTTTACTAAATATAAAATGTTATATTTCGAAATAATAGATTGTATAATTCTTCAATTAGGGACGCGGTTTGAAAATTTAAATAATTTAAATTTCTTTGCTTTAGTCGATTGCACAAAATATTCGGAATATGTTAAATGCTTTCCAGACGACTTATTAAATAATTTATTAAAAAATTATCCAAACATTTTTGACAGAGATAGATTAAAGAATGAGCTTTCTGTATTGTATAGGGATGAACAATATTCAAATTTAGATGTCGAAAAAAGTCTAGCTTTGTTATTTAAAGATTTTAAAGCAATTTTTGCGGAAGCATATAAGCTCTTTAATTTAGTTTTAACTATTCCCGCAACAAGTGTATCGGCCGAACGAAATTTTTCATGTCTTAAACGGATCAAAACCTACCTAAGAAACACAATGACACAAGAACGGCTTTCGGGTTTAGCAATGATGTCAATAGAGCAGGAATTACTGTCAGAACTTAGTGAAGACCAAAACTTTTACGACCAAATTATAGATAAATTTGCAACCTTAAAAGACAGACGTATAGATTTAATGTACAAAAAGTAGTTTTTTTATCTTATTTCATACAACTATTTATTTTAAGTTTTAATAAACTAAATTATGTTTTTATTATCGCAATCATGCTATATTTTAGTGATAGGTGTACATATTTTACTTGTTTTGTTTACTTTTTATTTACTTTTTTTAGAGTTTATTTTTTTAGTTTTTAATGGTTTAGTAGGGCTATTGGCGATGACCTCCATTAAAAAAAAGGTCAACGCGTCGCAGAATAATACCTCATGGGTGACGTGGAAATTTATTTACATTTAAACAAAATTAACCTCATGTAGCCTCACCCTTCAATATACTCACGAGCCGCCACTGAACTAAAACTAGTTATGACTTAAAAAAAAAACAGAATCAATTATTTAAAATAGGCTCAATCCAATTTAATCGCATAGCCAATATTAATTAAAAGATAATAAATGGTGTTGCGTGAAATCCAGTTATAACCGCTTGTAGCTGCTGAACTTTTTCAAGAAAAGTGCGATTAGATATTTTTTAACCACTAGGTCAACGTATCATCAATAATGTTATTCTTGGGCATGAATTTGCAAAAACGATTTTGTAATTCATTATTATTTGCAAGATAGGGTTCAATGGAATACTCAGTTTCATGCTTATGGATAACAATTATTGCAACAGATTTTTTTCTTCTTCTGGACGTTCGTTTGACGACAAGCCACTTTTTAAAAACAAGATTCTGCCATAAAAGCAAGATATTTATTTCGAAATTGACGTCATAGCTGATAATTAAAAAAAACGGAATTATCGAAAGACATTGTGAAATTGATTGTTAATTGAGCGGAAAGAGAAAACATATTATAAATATTTAAGAAGAGAGGGTAATCCAAAAGAGAGTAAAACTACTTTGTATATTCATTGTAGTAAGACATGTATTTTCGAAAAAAAATATTAAATGTAAATGCCGATATTTTATTAAAATTTGGGAATGGATCTGGGGAAAAAACTAGGCGAATTTTAACATATTCTATGTAAAATTATAACGGTTTTGAAAATATTCAAGGTAAAATTCCAAATCATGCATTTTTTGATGTTTGTGCAGGGTCTTCCATTGAGAAGGAAAAACGGATTTTTGTTTTACTTCCCCCGTATTTATACTATAGTAGTATTTGAGAAATTCAAAATAGCCAATCGATGTATTTTAGCTCGGAGAATTCAAAAATCGTATTAAAAAAACAATTGAATGAGAAACAAAAGACTTACGGCAAGGATGTTGCGTTTTTTAAACAAAACACTCTATATATTATTAGATTTTTTGATTCTATGATCAATTCTAAGTATTTTTTAATAAGAGTACTATATGTCTATCTTCTGTTTTTGATTTATTGATGTTTGGAAATTGACATTTTTGCTTCTTTGGGCAGTTTTATCACCTGAACGGTGGGACCTAGAGCAAAATAATTTTCACATTCTTATCTTAGTTTTTCAAGTCAAACAAAAAAATGGAAATTATTTTGGTACCTATTTAATTGAATATATTCATATAAAATGCAGGTGATGCAGGTGATAACCTTACTTCAAAATCACTGTAATTTTGACGTATTAGTAGATATTCATTAAATGAAAAACTACAGATTCTAAAGCTGCCTTATAAGTGTTAAGAACACGCCAGTGAAGCAAGAAGAATATATATTGCCAATTTTCATAGAAATATATCCGTAAAAACAATTATAAAGAATAAAAACCTATTTGCAAAGAGCATACCAACGTTGCTTCGAGAATAATGGGTTACACATTGAGCATTTAAATTATTAGTTATTATGTTTTGTTACTTTATTGTTAATATTAACTATTATTGTATGTGAAAGTAAGAAATAAATAAATTTTTTAATATCTGGGTGACTAAGCGTGTTATTTTTTTACTAACGTTTTTCTACAAAAAAATATATCTGGTTTTTCCCGTATAGTCTTCAATTGTTTTGAACTGAACACAACATTGATATTTACCTGAGATAAAGTACTGGAATGGAGCATAGCACTCTGGATATGAAGCTCGATATTGTGGACGAGAGGCTTTGGTCCTGTTAACCATGCCAGCCTTAGCCCTGATGACAATACTTTAGACATCGAATCAAATCTGATCACTCTTCCCTCAACGTCCAGAGACAGGAAAGAAACGGGTTGTTCGTCAAGGAAATGCAAGAAATAGTAAGCGTCGTCTTCAAGGATCAAAATATTGTACTGGCAGCAAATTTTGTAGATGTCTTGCCGTCGTTCCAGAGACATTGTAACTCCTGTTGGATTCGAACCTGTGGGATTCAGATAAATGACTTTCGGCATTCTCCCTCCACCCTCTTCGGTATAGGCTTTACAGTTTTCAAGAGCTTCGATTAGTTTGGCAGGAATAATGCCATATTCGTCCTGTTCTATTCCAATGAGATTCGGTTTAAAGGGTTTCAGCTGAAAATAAACACAGTTGTATTCAGGTTGCATTGTAAATGTATGGAAACGTAGAGCACTTTTATTTATTAAGTTATATAAAAAGAATAATTAAGGAAAGTTGAATTTAAGATTTGGCACACTATAAACTAAAGCAAAAAACTGACCCTTGTAGAATCCTTAGAAATCAATAAAATTAAAAATACTCAGTATATCCTAAATGACCAAACAGAGACAAATGATTCAACTCTGTTGAATTTATTTACGTAAAACACTTGGGTTTTCCAAAGGTTGCATTGTAAATGTATGGAAACCTAGGGCACTTTTATTTATTAAGTTATATAAAAAGAATAATTAAGGAAAGTTGCTTGAAATATATTTTTTTAAATTTTAAATATTTGAGCTGTGTCTCTAATAACACTAATTATACACTTATTGAAAACACGTTTTGTCTGCCATGTTACAAATATTACAAACAACCTATTGTCTAAAATGTATTATTTTACTAAGGATACATAGAAATACTTTAAAAATCTGGCTCATTTAAAAAAATATAACTTTAATTATCCGCAACTTTGTGCGCGAACCTGTATATTCCAATTTATTAACCGTATAAGACATTTTTGATAATCCCGGTATCTTTTGATATAATCGACCGTTCTGGTACTTTCTCCTACTCCTGTATACTTATATATATATATATATATATATATATATATATATATATATACAGTGTGTCTACTTAAGTTCTCTACATATGGGAAAATGTTTTATTATTAGTTTTACGGAAAAAAGTTACTCTTTATAAAGAGTTCTGCTTTCTGCCAAAATATTAAAATATTCAAACTTGAGATTGCATATACAGGGTGGTCAAAAGTACCTTTAATTTTTATTGTATAGCAAAATGTAATACAAAATCTTACTTAGAATAAAAAACATATCTAGCAGATGATGATAAAATTGAAATAATTTTAATTGTCGGAGAAAATTATAAAACGTTTCGAGAAGCTGCAGACATTTTTAACAACAGACACCCCGATAAAATTATACATTTCACTACAGTGGGGAATAAATATTCTAACTAAATTCAAGATTTTTGGAAATGTAGAAAATAACTTTAACAAGAAACGGAGGTCAAGGGTTGCGAATCACGAAACTACAAATCAAGTAATGCTGCATGTGGGTCATGCCCAAAAGTTTATATAGGTCAGACAGGCAGAAGTTTTAGACAAAGGATTCAAGAACATAAAAGAAGTTTTATTAAAAACAAAACCGATTCCACATACGTCTCACATTTATTAGAAAATAAACATACGTTTAATGATGAATTTAAGATTTTGAACACTATAAACAAAAGCAAAAAATTGACCCTTTTAGAATCTTTAGAAATCAATAAAATTAAAAACACCCAGTATATCCTAAATGACCAAACAGAGACAAATGGTTCAACTCTGTTGAATTTATTTACGTAAAACACTTGGGTTTTCCAAAGCTTTAAACTCTCAGACTCAGTATTGTAAAAATAGGTCATTTATTTTAACTTATAAAAAATATGTATTTATTATGTCTCGACATTCATTCATTCTGTTAATGTAAGTAGAAGTACCTCTTGTCTGAAGAAGCTACGATGTTAGCGAAACGATCGTCACAAGTTGTGAATATATGTGAAAATTTAAAACATACTGAGTGTTTTATTGTCTAATTCTCTCTGTATATATATATATATATATATATATATATATATATATATATATATATATTTCTTTTTAAAGTGTTACAAAGCGATATTGAGAAAACGGCTGATTGAAAATAAATGAAATTTCTAGGGATGCAATGGGTCGTTGGAGGATATTTTTTGACGGAGTAAGTAATGTTTTAGACCTATCCACTGATTAGGGGTGGGGGGTAACTTTTAAATGTTAAATGGAAAGGTGCAGTTTTTTTCCAGATTCGTAATCTCCAGAAAAAACTACGTTATAATCAATGAATAATTTAATGTCAATGTCAATGTCACTACCTAAATTCAACAAAATTAAAAAGAAAATCAACAGAAAAAAAACTGATATTAGGTACATGATTTTATTTTATCGAAATGAAATGTTCAAAATGACGGCCATTTTGTTCTAAACATTTATCAACTCTCTTTCGAAAAGAATTCCGCACTCTTTTTTCTACAGTAATGTGGTGGTGCGCCGTCTTGTTGGAACCAAATCGCTTCACGTTGTTGCTCTGGAATATTTGGCATCAATGTTTACAAGTCATTTCTAAGGAAATGCAGTATCGCTGTCCATTAAGATTACCATCGAAAAAATGAGGTCCAATAACAACAGCGCCAAATATCCCACACCAACTATTTATCGACCAAGGGTGTTGATTAGCGACTGTTCGCATCCAGTGTGGATTTTCTTCAGCCTAATAATGCATATTGTGACGATTGACTTGACCATGGTTAGTGAATGTTGCTTCGTCAGAAAATATTATGTTTTCCAGTGAGTTGTTTTCATTGGTCCATAGTCGAAACCACCGACAAAATTGTTAGATAATTTAAGAAAATTACTGGCAATATCATAACATGTCAAGTCGTTCGTTGTTATGATAACTGCAATAGTGGCGGCTGGTGAATCATCGCTGCAGTGCCGCAGAGCTCCCAAAAAAGATCAGGAAAAAAATAATTAACTACATAATCTAACCAAAATATCGTATTTTTTTACCCAGTTGACATGGTAATTCCCGGAGGATGTAGAAAAAACAACGACAATGCTTCTGAACAAAATGGTTGTCATTTCGAACACCTATTATAATAAAATCATGTACCTAATATCAGTTTTTTTCTTCTGTTGAACTTCTTTTTAATTTTTGACATTAAATTATTCATTGATTATAATGCAGTTTTTTCTGGAGATTACGAATATGGAAAGAAAACTGCACTTTTCCATTTAACATTTAAAAGTTACCACCCACCCCTAAAAAGTGGTGACTGCTCTAACTACAGCCGAAGACATGAGAGAAAGGATTATTAAATCACCCCAGATATGTTATTCAGAGTGAGGAATTCTTTTCGAAAGAGAGTTGATAAATGTTTAGAACAAAATGGCCGACATTTTGAACATGTGATTTTGTGTATTTAAGTTTAAAACCGATAACATTACTTCAAATGATATTTGACAAAATTGTAGTTAACGTTTTGCGTTGATACTTACGACAATTTCTGTGCCTGCATACAGAGGATTTTGAACTAAAACCGGGTCTCCTTCTTCAACAATCATTTCTAAAGACTTGCTAATTCCGTCTTGGGAGCCATTGGTCATTATTATTTCTCTGTCCTGCCAGTGTGGGGGGTTGTGAAGTTGATGAGTGAAATCTTTGATTCTTTTCAGAAGCGGGGGATATCCTTGGGTCGGGATGTACTGCAGAGCAGAGTTTAGCTGCTGGCCTTGCAGAGTCATGGTGGTTCCATCTTTCATGACAATATTGATGGCCTGAAATGGGAAGGTTAGTTCGTTGGGCATTCCTTCAGCCAGAGATATGGATTCTTTGGGAGCACCATACTGCCGCTTAGCTGTAAAAAAATACATTTTTATAACTTTTGCTTATTTAAACTTCCTATAATTTAGAAAACAAATATAGTTAAGATCTTTTAATAGTCATTCAGTATTTAAACGTTTACTATTGATATTAAACTATGATAGTGACAATCATTTTACCCTTAAAATAGCTTTTATTGGCTAAAGATTAATTACACTGGCCGACAAGATTTTTCCCAATAATAAAAAAAATATTCGAAAAGCCCTAATACGTACCATTTTTTAATAGCCTAATTAGAACCTTTTATATTGGCAGGTAAACAATTTTATTGTGGGGCGGCTAAAATGGACCCATTTTACAAAGGAAAAATTACCTAGACTAGGTTGTTTACAACATTAGACATAAAATAAACGTTAAACATCACTCTTCTGTTGAGTTCCGAATTGAGTGTATCGATAAGCAAGTGTATGTGAAGACGAAAATGTCGAGTCAAACGCGCCGAAGTTGCAAAATTTCTCCTGACACATTTTGTTATATTAGTGGAGAATTTCTGGTGAAATCACAAGCTAGGCCATTTTCCGAAAATGTAAAAAAAGCCTACTTTAAATATTTTGGTGTGTTAATTGGGAATCAAGATAAGCGGTGGGCTCCCCATGTGTGCTGTGTTAGTTGTAGTGTATCATTGGTGCAGTGGATGAAGGGAAAGAGAAAAAGTATGCCTTCCTTTTGCAGTTCCAATGGTATAGCGAGAACTCACCAATCATTCTAACGATTGTTATTTTTGCCTGACAAAGACTGAAGGTTAATCCAAAAAAAAAGAAGCACAATATAGAATATCTAAATTTGCAATCTGCCATACGACTTGTTCCTCATAATGCAAATTTGCCAGTGCCGATTGCGCCTTTAAATTGGCAAGCTATTGATTTGGGAGATAATGCAGATAACGCATCATCAGGCAGCTCAGAAGAACAGTGCACCGGTCACACTTTTACCACAGGTCCCAGTTCCGGCGAGCCACATTTGATTGTTCAAAGTGAATTAAATGATTTAGTACGTGATTTGGGGTTATCCAAGCAACAGTCAGAATTTCTGGGTTCCCGTCTTAAGGAATGGAACCTATTGGCCCAAGAAACAAAAATTACGAATTTCAGAAAAAGAAATGCTATGTTTTTTGAATTCTACAGTATGGAAAATTCGTTGTGCGCGTGTACTAATATAGACAGTTTAATGCAGGAACTTGATACTGAACATTCTCCCCGTGAGTGGCGTTTATTCATAGACTTATCTAAATATAGCTTAAAAGCTGTGTTATTGCATAATGGAAATTTAAAACCCTCTATACCAGTTGCCCATTCAGTTGCAATGAAAGAAAATTACGAAAATATGCGCACGATTTTGGGTAAAATAAACTACAATAGGTATAAATGGCAGATATGTGGGGACTTAAAAGTTATAGCGATTTTACTGGGACTTCAGGGGGATTTACAAAATATTGCTGTTTTCTTTGTTTAGGACAGTCGTGTAATAAATAAGCATTATGTAACAAAAATTTGGCCAGAAAGAAGCGAATTTCAACCGGGATCTCAAATGTTAAATTTATACCTCTTATTGATCCTTAAAATGTCCTTTTGCCTCCTCTTCACATTAAACTTGGGCTGATGAAAAACTTTATGAAGGCTTTGAATAAAGATGGTGATGGATTTAAATACCTAAGAGAAGTCTTTCCCCAGTTAAGTGACGCCAAATTAAAAGAAGGCATTTTTATTGGGCCACAAATCAGAAAATTACTGGACGATGTCAATTTTACGGAAAAGCTTACCAGGTAGGAACTCAGAGCATGAAATTCATTTGTTAATGTAGTAAGAGGATTTTTAGGCAACAATATGGAAGAAAATTAGAAACAATTAGTTAATGAACTCTTAGATGGCTATAAAACGCTTGGTGCCAGAATGTCATTAAAAATTCACTTCCTCCATTCCCATCTGTCATTTTTTCCAAAAAATTTGGGAGCTGTTAGTGACGAGCAGGGTGAAAGGTTTCACCAAGATATCAGAACAATGGAAATTCGGTACTGTTGGTTTTTGAAGAGAGAAGTTAGGACACCTCATAAACGGAAAAAATAAAGTTTAATTAGTGTTTTAAGTTAATATTTTTCTCGTTTCCTTTTCTCTTAGATATATGGTATGTTTAATAGGCGAAAACTATAAACATAGTCAATAAACAGGGTTAAAAATTTTCTGAAATAATTTTTTCTATATATACTAAGGATCGTAACATTCGATATGGTTCTACAACTCTAACAAGAAAACCCTATGTGCTACAACTTTCTATTTGTCATTTTCGTATTTGGATATGTGCATTCTATTAGATTGTGCTATTCTGATTTTTTTTTGTCAGCCAGTGATAATTTTGCATATAACAACATGTCTTTTTTTTCATTATATAGGGTAGCACTAATAGAATTAAACAGCCCTCTGAAAATTGAAGAGCGTTTAGATTTTTTAGCAACCGTGTTCTATTTTTGAATACATTTTCTTCTGTTATACAGAGTATCCCTAGAAATATAAAGCAGCTTCAAAATTGTTTATTTGCTTTAAGGCGATTGGTTAAAAAAACAAACAAACCGTGAAACAAGTCAAATCTATATAATTCAAATTCTACCGACTCTTGTTTCCATTCTGCCCGATAGGGGCAGGATATATAGATCACTTTTTAGAGGAGGTGGGTTGGTTTTTTTTGACATTTTAAGTGAAATTTAATTTAATTTCGTACTTAAGTGAGACGACTTAAAAATTAATGAATAAGCCTAACACGATGCAATAGTTATATGATGAAAATCTTAAATCAAAGTTTTATTTTGATTTAGTGGAATCTAAAACTTTTTTTATGTAAAACAATAGAACTTTCAAAAAAGTTAATAAATGAAAATATGTTTTTTGCTACGATTTATAAAATTAGTTTATTATTTCAATCCCAATTGAATTAGATTAAAACAAACGAGTTCAGTTACTTATATAAAACATAATAATTTAACTGGATATAAGATAAATAACCTTAAATTTTGTCTGAATTTATATCCTGCCACCTCCGTTCATTACCCATTTTTGTTGTAGTAAAAACTAACGGATTTTAAAATGATTTGCTAAAATGCAAATTTAAACTTTTATTTGTATATTACTATTTCTGTAGTAACAGTAACTTATAGATACATAATAATTTGTAACTTGTTCTGCTTATTAGTAAATATTTATTTAAATGATAAACAATTAACTGAACTAGATAACTAGGTAGCTCCAACTGACTAATTATACACAAATTGTGGTCCCTAACAAAATAGAACTTTAAAATAAACTTTTTCTAGTTAAAAAACTAACTCTTGATGAACAAATTATGTGTAACGGCAAAAAGGGAATAGACTTACTTAATTCTCTTGTTAAGGCAGGACGTCTTCTGTTTGCGTACGCACTAATAAATTGACTGTAATCAATATGAATTTCAATTTTCGACATACTGAACAACACGGGAATAGATTACTAGTACTACTTGTTTGCTGAACGGCGTGAACTTAATTATTGAATCAATAGATTTCTTACTGTCTGTTTATATTCAGAACCGGCAGCGGAAGCAAGCCAGATGATGTAATATGAGTTTATGATAACGTAATGAAATAGCAACTTTTTCAAGTAAAGATATTTTCAGTATCTTTAATTGGATCAATGTTCAAAAGTTAAATTAATTAAAATGTGTCAAAATATTTATATTTCGGAAGAATAAAAGACTATAGGCTTTAATTTTTCAAACCCAAGTTAAATTAAAGAATTCAATAATATCAGAAATGGTTAAAACGAAGAAAACATGCAAGGGATGTATTTCTATAATTCAACAATTTTTCCTATTTTTATGTAAACACATACAAAAAAACTTTAAATACAAAAGTTCTTGGGTTTGATGTGACCCGCCGGGAAAAACATTTTTTTCGCATACAGGGTGGTCCAACAATGCGGTACTGCCACCAACTTCACCAATATAATTGTATAAAATAAAAAAGCTTTCCTAATTCTAATAGTTTGTAGCAGCATAGTAATCTAGTGTAGTAAGCTAGATAATTATCTGTTTTATTAAACAAATTATTTATTTTAGTAAATATTAATTATTTTAACTAATAGATATGGCTAAACAAATAATAAGGTAGCTACAATGATTCATGAAAAGGTACATATATTAACTTCTAACAGCTCAGAAGCAGATAAAACGAAAAAGTTTCAAATAGCACTAAACAAATACTAACAAACTTACTTAATTCTCTTGTTAGGGCAGGTCGTCTTCTGTTAGCGTGAACACTAATAAATTGATTGTAATCAATTTTAAATCCAATTTTCGACATAGTGAACGAAAATAAAAATCTTGCTTGTCACTTGAGAGTACTAATAGGTACTATGTTTTCCGAACGCAGTAATCTTAAAGAATGAATAAATGTGCTACTAACGGCTAGCTTATATTCAAAACCGGCACCGGGAGCAGGCAAATCCGGATGATGTAACATAATAGGTTTAAAAACGAGCGCGCTCGCGATAAGATGATGAAATGGTTATGTGCCGAAAATCATATCGCAAAATGTTATTTTTCTTTATCTTCAGCGCAAAATTTTGGTGATGTATTGTTGTTTATAACATACATGTTTGTTATATATATATTACTTTATCGGCAATCTGAGGCAATGCGTTAGCAAAATGCCAACATTATTAATTTGATATACGTTGTGGTAACCTAGTTTTTTTTCATGTCCTTTGATCTATGTGTTTTAAATTTTTTGAAGCTGGGATAAATTATTGTTGCTTATATCCTAACAATATAGGAATTTTTTAGAATGTTTAACCATTACTAGAAAAAAAAAATTAAAAATATATCGGTTTTAGCTGATACAGAATATCTCATTTGCCTTACAAATAAATTATATGTAAATAACAATATATATATATATATATATATATATATATATATATATATATATATATATATATATATATATATATATATATATATATATTGTGGTCATTTAAGTATGCAACATATAAGAATTTTTTTATTAACTACACAATCAAAATAAAAATATTGCCAAGTTGGTGCATCCTCGATAATCATATAAAATGTACTTAGAATGGTTGCAAGTAAAACAGCATACAGGTCAAAAAAACATTGATGACAATTGTTGAAAAATTGATTTTTTTGATCAGATTCGCATAACTCCGTTTAAATGTAAGTATACTTGTGAAATTAACTTGGATTGTTAATTTTTTAGGGAATCATAAACTTCAGGTTTGTTGCAACGATATTAAACAAAACTTGGAAATTTCGCCAATATTCCTTTTAAGAAGATGAAGCATTTCTGAAGAAAATATGCACATTAAAAAACTTTCATTTGAAGTGCAAAATTTTCATTTCAAATATTTATTAAAGAACTGTACACATAATTGACAAACTGGAAATCCTTGAAAAACCAAATAAGGGTTAAAAATGAATTAATATTAACAAAAAATCAAACGCACCGAGATCTAATTGAATGTGATACCACTAGTTTTACCAAAAATGTTTTTATAACTTAACAATTAACAAATCAGCATGAAGTAAAAAACATTTAAGGAAGTACATCAAAAAATGAAACTTATCTAAGTGTTTCTGTGCATCTAATTCTTCGGTCATAAAATTCACTAAAAGTACATCGCAAGATATTTACTGGAATATTTCTGTAATGGAAACCAACCAAATTTTTAAGTTCCTCGACATTATTAAATGGTCGATCCTTATAAACTTTTTACTTTAAGTATCCCCATAAAAAAATTTAATGGGTTAGGATCTGGGGAACGAGGAGGCCACCGTGGATTGGTATCTCGTCCTAACCATTTACCAAATTTCCCATTTAAGCATTCAGAAACATTTCTAGTAGAACAAGCCTGTTTCTTTCTTTCTTCCTGTTTTCTGAAAATTCTAAAAAAATAATCAATGTCTAACTTAAAAAAAAAATGTGTTCTGTTACTAATCTCATCATAATAT
This sequence comes from Kuschelorhynchus macadamiae, assembly GCA_030620095.1. Taxonomy (NCBI): domain Eukaryota; kingdom Metazoa; phylum Arthropoda; class Insecta; order Coleoptera; family Curculionidae; genus Kuschelorhynchus; species Kuschelorhynchus macadamiae. Next base: position 1,553,929 of record JAUTXW010000565.1, on the reverse strand, counting down.
TAATTTCTTATACCTAAATACTGCATAAACACTGTCTTTTTTCGAAAAAAATTAAAATCGCTTCTCAAAAATATGTTAAGCTTGATGCAAAGTTGTAATATAATAGCGATAATAATAACAATTATAATTAATTATATGAATGATTCTAAAGTTTCCTTTCCTATACATACTCGTTACTATTTCTACCTAAAATTTAAACGTATTTTTTCAAATATGAATATTCTCTTACTCTCTCTATACCTTTAAATTTTAAAATTTAAGTTTTTTGTCATAAAAAAAAACAAATTATTTACTGTCATTTGACGTTTGACATCAAAATTGTACGTATAGAAATATGTGCTTTCAACAGGCATTTTTCTTAAAATTATAAGTCTTTCGTTTTGTATTATATGTAAATCTGGATGCATATGTTACTAATATTTAACTAAATTTAATTGTTTAATTTTTAAGGCCTCTGGACGATATATATATATATATTTATATATATATATATATATATATATATATATATATACATATATAGATATATATATATATATATATATATATATATATATATATATATATATATACTGGGTGATTCACGACCCACTGTACATACTTATGTGGTGTATAGGGTATCCCTAGGGTATATCGAAATAGATATTTAAATTGATTAATTCGGCTTTATTACCAAGATACAGGGTGATTTTCGTATTTTGGTAAAAATTTGTTCACCCTGTATCTCCCAAACGGCTTAATCCATTTTTTTTTTTAATTTTGTACACAAACACTTTTGGTATATCATAACTTTTTGACGTTTGAAAAGTATCAAAGTTCCAGGGCCGTATCCAGCCAATTCACACAGTGAAGGGGGGCTAGTTTTGAGACACCACCACATCGGAATTCGGTATTTTTTAATTTTTTTCATAAACTACATTCATTTGTGAACAATAATATGCCACCATCTTGAATGGCACACTAAAGGTTATGTACGAAATTTAAATCTTTAGATAGTACATACCCCTTTTTTTAGCGGTATCTGTATTGAAGCTTTTAACTAAGTATAAAATTATTTCAATGATTGACTTTAAAAAAAAATTAAACTATCTCTGCTAATAAAACACAGCCTTGTCGAATTATTTTTTATTTTTAGTGGCCCAAAAATACCAAAATCTACCCTAACACAATAACGCCTGTCTAACGGTATCTCTACATTTTTGTGCACGCTTTTGTGAATTGCAATTGAGCGTTGAATCATTTACATTTGAGGTTTTTGTCTAAATGCTTGACTTTTAAAAAAATTAAACTATCTCTACTAATAAATCAGTTAATTTCTGTTTGAGTCTTTTTCGCCTCATCTTTTATCTAATCGGCTACCGTAAAAATTTATCTTTTTTTATTTTCGTTATTGTATACAAATTACGTATAAGAGCTTGTTTTTTTTTATTTTTTTATTTACCTTTATTTTTTTCGTAACCTTAAAACCTACAAAAAAATACAAATTCAATAAATTTTAATACCTAAAAATAATAAAGTAAGCCTTGGAATTTGGACAGATATTTTAAAAATGACATTACGTACATACAATTCAATCATTTGTGTTTGACATTGTTAATTAAAGATTTTTTATTTGAATTTTCTCTTTGCAAAAAGTTTGTACGTTTCAATAATTGTAATAATGCCGTTATTTACAAATGCTGAGTACGCAGACATTGTATTTGTGTACGGATTTTGTAATGGTAACGGAAGAGCTGCTACAGAAGAATACAGAAGACGATTTCCGGATCGGAGAATTCCAAATCACCAAACGTTTGCCGCCTCCTTTAATACATTGCGTGAAAAGGGTAAGTTTCCCTCAACCGATCTTCATGTTGAAAGAGTGGGTGCTAATAACGTGGTCCAAGAAGAGAATATTCTCAACCTTGTGAGGGAAGATCCAACCACAAGCACTAGGCGAATTTCCGCCCAATTAGCGATACCGCAGACAAGAGTATGGAGAACTATAAAAAATGAAAACAAGAGGTACAAAGATTAGAAGAAGGCGACTGCTTGCCTAGATTAGCATTTGCTAGGTGGGTAATAAAGCATCGAAGAACTATTTTTAGAGCACTATTCACCGATGAAGCCCAATTTACAAGGGACGGAGTCTTTAATTCTAGAAACTCTCATGTATGGGCAGATGAAAACCCTCATTCGTTGCGATTGGCCAATTCTCAACGAAAGTTTTCAGTGAATGTTTGGTGCGGCTTAATAAATAATCATTTAATTGGACCACATATTTTCCCTCAACGACTAACGGCTGTTGTGTATTTGGACTTTTTACAAAACATTTTACCGGGCTTATTAGAAAATGTAAATTTAAGAGGCATATGGTTTCAACACGATGGGGCACCTGCACATTTTGGAATTGATGTTCGAAATTATCTCAATCAACAATTTGCTGATCGGTGGATTGGACGCGGAGGACCATATCCTTGGCCAGCTAGGTCGCCAGACTTTAATCCAGACGACTACTTTTTGTGGGGGCATCTAAAACAAAAAGTTTACAGTGTTCCAATCGAAACTAGGGATCAATTAATAAATAGGATACATTTTTATTGCGACGAGGTTAGACAAAACCCTCAAATGATTCACCGCTCAATTGCAAACCTACAAAAGCGTGCACAAAAATGTAGAGACACCGGTGGTATGCATTTTGAAAACATTTTGTAGCTTTTAAGACGTTATTGTGTTAGGGTAGATTTTAGTTTTGTTTGGGCTACTGAAAATAAAAATTAATTCGACAAGGCTGTGTTTTATTAGTAGAGATAGTTTAATTTTTTTTTAAAGTCAATCACCGAAATAATTTTATACTTAGTTAAAAGCTTTAATATAGATACCGCTAAAAAAAGGGGTATGTACTATCTAAAGATTTAAATTTCGTACATAACCTTTAGTGTGCCATTCAAGATGGTGGCATATTTTTGTTCACAAATGAATGCAGTTTAAGAAAAAAATTCAAAAATACCGAATTCCGATGTACAGGGTGTCTCAAAACTAACCCCCATCCCCTGTGTGAATTGGCTGGATACGGCCCTGGAACTTTGCTACTTTTCAAACGTCAAAAAGTTATGATATACCAAGAGTGTTTGTGTACAAAATTTTAAAAAAATCTATTAAGCAGTTTAGGAGATACAGGGTGAACAAATTTTTACCAAAATACGAAAATCACCCTGTATCTTGGTAATAAATCCGAATTAATCAATTTAAATATCCATTTCGATATACCTTAGGGATACCCTATACACCACATAAGTATGAACAGTGGGTCGTGAATCACCCAGTATATATATATATATATATATATATATATATATATATATATATATATATATATATATATATTTATGAGAAACTATTGGACCATAACTTACCAAGAATATGCTTTTTAAAATCATTGAAAAATAATTCATTAATGTATTTATATTTAATATGCAGCAAAAATTTTATAAAGTAACAAGATATCAAAATAGTATTTTTCCTGACAAGTGTGAAAAAATATCCACCAGTCATATTATTTTTATTTAAAGTTTTATATTTCATTGCTTATTTATATAATAATTTGTAACAAAAGTGCGATTAGTTGCATTGACCACATTGACAGCCGGTTTCAACTGGTTGCTTCTGCTTGGCATCATATTGTCCCTATTGACCCTAATTGCTATTTGCTATGCAATTAGAATTATTTCAAATGAATTGAACAGCTATAGCGTCAGGAATTCCTATTTTGCCCTGATTGAGTCACATTTGCGATACGGGATTTGCTTTTGGGGAACCTGTTCGAGATTTCTGTTTCAAAGTTTTGCAGAAGAGAGCTATAAGGTATATGTTCAAACCGAAAATTCGGGACTACTGTAAACCATTTTTCTTAAGACATATAATTCTGCCATTAACATCCTTATTTATTTTAGAGTCTGCAACCTTAATTTTTAAAAAGTATAGGAACTTGTTGACATCCATTCATGACTATCATGTGCGTAACCCGAATTTGGTGCCTCTTCTAATCCCCTCAACGTCTCTTAATCAAAAATTCTGTAATATATAGTAGTAAAAAAACAGTTTAATCATTTGCCACAAGCGATTAGAGTTATTCCTTGTTTAAAAAAATTCAAGAGAGAGCCCAAGAGGTTGCTTGTTGAGAGAGCGTACTATGACGTAGAGGAATGAATGACACTTTTATGGTTACCTAATTTTAAGCTTTATTTACTTGTACAGTTTTAAGTCTCTAGCTTTGTCAATGAATAACTTCTGGACAATAAGGCATTTTGAGTTTGAGTTTGAGTTTAATTGGCGTTATTCTAATTTCTTCAGATTCCATTGTTTGAATGTCGGTTTCTGTCAACGTGCTGGGTTTTGAAAACTCAGATAAATAAACTAAAATTATCTCCTCCTTTTCATAGTTGCTTATTTTCTTTTGTAGGCACCATTGGCTATATATTTCATATTCTTTGTGGCCTCAATAATCTCCTCTGGGACTCCTTCTATTTTTTTTGCGATATGGACTATAAAACCTTACAAAAAAAACTCGGACTTAAATTGAAGGTAATTATGCAGTAAACGGTTCCCTGCGAATATTTCACTTTTTCAAAAAATTTTTGCACGAACTATTCGTTGATCTGATGGTCACCTCGGTTGCGATTTATAATAATTTTATTGATTTTCCAAATTATAAACAATTTTTCATTTTGTTGTCAAATAATTGACACCAAAATGTAAATCGGGCAACATTGCAACGACATGAAAAGAATTTAATATTATTCTTTGACCTGTGTCAAAGTTCGAGAAGAATATTGACATTTCTGGAATATCAGATAGAATAGGTAGGTAAATAAACTTTTATGATTTAGACAAAGATGCAAATATAATTTCGGGATCTCGACAATGGTAAACTGCCCTGGATTTTATATTGTAAATTCCGGAATTTTCATATAGAATATAAAAGAAATTGGGATGTTCATCAGACATAGTGTGCAATTAATTGCGATATAATAAATAAATTGGTGCAGTAAAAAATGGGTTTCGTGTGCATAATTCTGAAAGAGATGGCGTTCAATAATTGTGAATACTCTTTAAAAGATTTTATATTACTTTTATCAGACAGAAGACAATTAGTTGATTTTTTAGTTAATCATGGACTTTTGATGAGATACACTATGTGCAGTACTTGTAATAGTAAAAGAGAAATTAACATTAATTCGTTGTTCTATACTTGCAGGATAAGCTACGAAATAAATCGAAGAAAAAAAAGTGTATATTTAAGAAAAATGGCAAAGTGGGAACTTGGTTTTATAAGTCGAAGTTGCCATTGGAAAGTGTAGTTTATTTTACGGTTTTGTGGTTGAGGATAGGATTTCATAAACAACGTTTCATTATGAAAGAACTTAAATGTAATAGTCATGTTGTATTTGATTTGTCTACATTCTGCAGGGAGGTATGCATTCAGTGGGTAGTTACCAATTCGCGACAAATCGGCGGAGTTGGAAAAATTGTAGAGATAGATGAAGCCAAATTTGGAAAGATAAAATATAATTGGGGACGTACAATCAAAGGCAAGTGGGTGTTTGGAGGATTTGAAAGAGACTCTAAAAGAGTTTTTTTAGTTCCTGTTGAAATTAGAATTACAGAATCTTTGCTGGCAGTTATCAAACAGTGGATACTTCCAAGCTCCATTATTGTGTCCGATTGCTGGAAATCTTATGATGTTTTACAGAATGAAGGTTTTCAATACCTCCAAATTAATCATTCACTTCAATTTGTAGATCCTACCAACCCATAAATTCATACCCAAAATATAGAACGCACGTAGCGGGACGTATTCCACGATATGGGAGGAAGGAAGCACATTTTATTGGATATTTAGCAGAATTTTTATTTAAACGTTCATTTTTATTTTCAGATGATATCCATAATATTTTTATTCAAATAGCTCACTTATATCCACCTAATTTAGGTTAAATATTTTTTGAACTTGTTAATTTTTCTTTTAAATAAATAAATATAAAATTACTCATTGTTTTTATTTTAAACCTTATAACTACTTAGAGAAAATAAACTATGGATTTTTAAGGTTAGTTTGGTTAGAAATGGTTAGGTTAGGTTTGGTTAGGATGGATTATAGGTTAGGATAGGTTTGGTTAGGATAGGTTTGGTTAGGATAAGTTAGGTTTGGTTAAGGTAGGTTAGGTTAGATTTGGTTAGGATAGGTTAGGATGGATTAAGGTTACGATAGGTTAGGTTAGGTTTGGTTAGGATATGTTAGGTTAGATTTGGTTAGGATAGGTTAGATTTGGTTAGGATAGGTTAGTTAGATTTTGTTAGTTTTGCGTAAAATATTATCTTACCAAACCTAACCTAACCTTTTCTAACCAAACTAACCTTAAAAATCCATAGTTTATTTTCTCTAATTAGTTATAAGGTTTAAAATAAAAACAATAAGTAATTTTATATTTATTTATTTAAAACAAAAATTAACAAGTTTTAAAAATATTTTGCCTAAATTCGGATACATTTAGAAGATAAATGCTATAGCATCTATAATTCTAATTTCAAGATTATAATCTCGAAAACGAGAAAATATTCTAACTAGCAATTTAGTATTTCAAAAACATTTTTTCATATGTGCCCGACAAAAACTGGGGAAAATTTACTCTTACCCGTTTACCCTTCTTTCCTAATCTTGCGATGTTGCCACATTTTCCAACTTATTTACTGCCGTGATTGTTGCGCAATATCTAATATTTTTATACATTTGAGGTTATGTTGTTGAAAAAATCTAATTTTTCACGTTTTTATTAAAAAAAAAAAAGCATTTTAAATTCGATTTTTTGTGTAGAACTGCTCTCTTACTTAGTGTAGTATGTACAGAGAAAAGAAAATGTAAGCCTAGCAGTAGGAAATCTTTGTGGAAACTTGTATGTCATAAACTTTAAAGTGCAGAGTACAACAAGTACAAATTTGTCTCAGGAAGCACATGATCTATGGCACCGAAGAATGGGACATTCATCCTATAAATCCAACATCCCACAATGGTAAACGTTACTTTATAACATTTATAGACCATTTCTCTCATTTCACAATTTGCTATTTTCTGGAAAGAAAAAGCGAAGTGATTAACAAGTTTCAAAACTATATAGCCCTGGTAGAAAACAAATTCAATTCCAGAATTAAGCGTCTACGAGCTGACAATGGTGGGGAATATGTCTCACATGAGTTTAAAAACTATTGTAAATAGAAAGGTATTCAGGTTGAATATACAGTCAGACATACACCACAGCAAAATGGAGTCGCTGAGAGAATGAACAGGACTATCATGGAAAGAGCCAGATGTTTGATATTTGAAGCAGATCTACCAAAGGAATTCTGGGAAGAAGCAGTGGGCACAGCAATATACTTAATAAACAGGACAACATCAAGAGTTACAGATAAAACACCGGCTGAAATTTGGAAAAACGAAAAGCCAAACCTGGAGAAAATAAAAGTTTTTGGATGTGATGCTTATATGCATGTTCAAAAGGAAGAAAGAACAAATAAACTAGATCCCCGAAGTGAAAAATTGATTCTAGTAGGATATACAAACAACGGATATCGACTATGGGATGAAAACAAACAAAAAGTAATAGTTGCAAGAATCGTAATTTTTAATGAAAGACCAAAACATGAAAAGAATGACCAGCAGCAGAAAAATATAGTTGAAATGTCAAAAGAAGAGGAAGAAACAAATAAAGAGTCTGAAAACAACAAGGAAGAGACAGAAAATGAAGTTGAAAGAGAAAATGAAATAGAAAATGGCAATTTAAATGAATCTACAGAAGAAAGAACTAAGCAGAAGACAAGAAGAAGTTCAAGGAAAGTGACATTACCCAGAAACTTCGAAGACTATGACCTAAGCTGGAATGAAAGTCTCATGACAGAATTATCAGGGCAAGATTTGTCTAAAACTTACGAAGAAGCACTTGAAAAGGACCCAAGATGGAAGAAAGCAATGCAAGAAGAATTTAATTCTTTAGAAGAAAACCAGACCTGGAAATTAGTGCCAGTGAAAAGTGTACCGAAATCAGACAAAATCATTGACTCGAAATGGATTTTTCTGAAAAAGGAAGTAATGTGCAATGGTATTGTGGAAAATGTGCTCAAAGCTCGTTTGGTAGCAAGAGGATATCAGTTGACAGATATAGAAGAAGTGTATGCTCCAGTTGCACGTATGATCACCATGCGAATTCTTCTAGCTCTAAGTGTACAAAATGATCTGAAAGTACATCAGTTGGACGTCAAAAGTGCATTCTTAAATGGAACATTAAAACAACCTGTGTTTATGAAAATACCTCAAGGACTGAATGTAAGCAAACATTTTGTGTGTAGATTAAATAAAGCTCTTTATGGTTTGAGGCAATCACCTAAATGCTGGTATGAAAAATTTAACAATTACGTTTTAGAAATAGGTTTTAAAACATCAAAAAGCGATCCTTGATTATATTTTGATTAATCAACATACTTGTTAATCCATGTTGATGATCTAATTTTAGTTTCAAAGTCTGAATTAAAAATAAATAAAATTAAAAGGAATCTTGAGAGAAAGTTTGAAATGCGTGATTTAACAAATAAAAGTAAATTAAAATTTTTAGGGTTAAACATAATATTTGAAAATAACTGTATAAAAATTCATCAGAAAGATTTACTTGATAAAATTTTAATTGATTTCCATATGACTGATTGTAAAACATCAAAAATAGCAGTTCAAACTAAAATAAATTTGGAGTTGACTAAAAATAAATTTAATAATTCAAATTTAGAAAATGTTCCATACAGACAGTTGATAGGATCCTTAATGTATCTTATGTTAGGAACCAGACCAGATATATGTTATGCGATAACATATTTTGCAAAATATCAAAACTGTTATACAAGCGAACATTGGAGGGAACTTAAAAATGTGTTAAGATATTTGAAATATACTCAAAATTTCGGCTTAAAATATGAAAAATCAAATAAAAATTATGTAACTAATATTTTGAAAGGATATGTGGACTCAGATTTTGCAAGTGACTCAAGTGACAGAAAAAGTGTTTCGGGATATATAATTAAAATATTTAAAAATGTAGTATTTTGGAAAACCAAAAAGCAAAACACTGTATCACTTTCAAGTTCTGAATCAGAATATGTTGCACTTTCGAATTGTTTGCAAGAAGTCATTTTCATAAGCCAACTTTTAAAAGAAATTTTACAAAAATAAATTTTTCCAGTTAATATATATGAAGATAATCAATCATGTATAAAAATGGCTTCTACGCTAGAAACAAAACGATCGAAACACATTGATGTGAAACATCATTTTATTCGTGATCACATCAGCAACGGAAATATTATTTTAAATTATATTCTTACTAACGAACAAGTTGCTGATATGTTCACAAAATCTTTGTCTCATACTCAGTTTGTTTATCTGAGAGATAAATTGAATGTAGTAGACTTAAAGTATTAAAAATGATTTTTAAACGAGTTGTAACATTTTACATAACTGCAGAATTGAGAGGGAATGTAGTAAATAACAATTCTGATATGCAAAATGTCTTATAGGAGTAAGCCTACAGTACAGTGTTGCTACATTCTTGATTCAACTAATTAGGTAAAACAACAATGTGGTAGAACTAGCCTGTAATTATTAAAAAGAAGAAGAGTTGTCTGTCTTTGTCAAGTAACTAACGTCTTTTTCCTATCATCGTCCGTAAAATATATATAGTAAGTGTTATTATCGTTGTGTGTAAAGAAATTATTTGATACGAATAAAAAGCTCTTTTTACTGGAATTACTTTTATTTGGTGCTCCACAAACTTCAGACGCCACTAAAATCAACCCGATCCTCGGCTTTCTTCGTTTGACATCGGGTGTCATTGGCCGTTTGAAATTTCAGCGCGGGCGATTTTAATATGAAAGCTGTCAAAAAGCGATTTTTTCAATTTGGCGCTTTTTTACTGCGAATTCTTTGCCTTTCTTTTTTATTCAAAGTCAGAGTTTTTATAAAAACTGTGTCCGAGATTAGAAAGTTTAGGATTTCAGTTTGTTATTGAAGTGTTTTATTTGAACACAGCCCTTAGTTTTGTGTCAATAGTCTCTGGTGGGACTATTCTCATCATGGAAGTGCAAACTACACGGTCAAATAAAACGTGCCTAATATGTGACTTGGAATTTTCCAGTGTTTCAGCAAAAAACCTATATATATATATATATATAAATATATATATATATATATATATATATATATATATATATATATACCGGGTGTCAACGATATCGTTTTACACGATGCCATTCATTTGCTTTTTAGGTTAGGATATTTATATTTGGGTTAACGAAATATGGTATTAAGACACATATTTTTCATGAAAAAACAATTGAATATTACTGCCAGTTTTTCCGATATCAGAACCAAGTTAAGAATTTCAAATGGAACCCTGTATATTATTTTACATAGTTTGATAGAGCTTAGAATTACCTTTTCAATGACATATCACACGTTATATTTTTTTTCAAAATGGCGGACCAGGAAGCGCTTTTTCAAAATTCAATAAGGCGGTCGTTTCCCGATACCGATGAAATTTTGTTTAACAAATTATTAAAATATTAAACAAAATGGGGTTTTCAATGGATTTTAATCAAATTTAAAATCAAAATTTTAATTTATCACAAAATGGGATAAGTTTAATTTTTTCTTTAAAATGTGAACTTTTTCTTAAATTTTCTCAAAGATTTTAAATAGAAAGTTGTATTTATTAAATATTAGTCTTAAAGTATATCTTATTAGCTACACGAAACCGCATAACAAGCCGTATTTTTGCTTTTTGTTTCAGAAAAAATTGACATGTATTGTAATTGTAATTCTAAGCTCTATCGTATACGATATTACAGGAGTTGCATACACTTTTTCTTTCAGATGACCCCATATAAAAAAATCAAGCGGGGTTAGGTCAGGCGACCTCGCTGGCCATCGAATTGGTCCATTGGTTCCCAACCAGTTCTCACCAAATCGTTCATTCAAGTAATTTGCAACAATTCTTGAATTATGAGCAAGGGCGCCATCTTGTTGGTAAACTAAATCATCATTTTGCTGCAAATTATTTAAAAAAAGTTCAATTTCATTTTCGAGAAAGTCCAAATACATCTCGCCAGTTAAAGGCTGATGGAATAATATTGGACCAATAACGCTTAGTCCTACAACGCCTAACCAAACATTAACTCCAAAACGTTCCTGGAAGGCACCTTCTCTTACTAATCTTTGATTTTCCTTTGCCCAATAACGAAAATTATTTCTATTAAACATCCCTAGATTAGTAAACCTTGATTCGTCCGAAAAAATAATCTTATGATGAAAGACAGGACTTATTCTATAATTATCTAAAAACCAATTGCAATAAATAAGTCGTCTTTGGAAGTCATTTTCAAATAGGTGGTGGTGAATTTGATACTTAAACGATTTAAACCCGTGTTTCTTTAAAATTTTTCTGGCGCTTTCATGGGACGTATTGCACTGTTTGCCTAATTCACGAAGGGAAGCTGTACGGTCAAACGTTTGTTTCCACTTCTTCGCTTACTACGAAACCATCATTGCCATTAGCATGGACACCACCATTATTTTCATTTTTTAAATGTTGTACTAGCCAAGGATAATATGCATGTGAAGGAGCGCCACGATTCGGAAAGCGTTCCTGGTATAATCTCTCTGTGTCCCTTGAATTTTTGCGACATTCCCCATAAATAAGGAGCATGTCAATTTGATGTTCTCTTGAATAAACCATAATATTTATTTTTAAAACTAACTAGAACCACTTCTCAGTGTAAAAATGTAACGAAAGTTATCAGAAATGTCGATGCAAAACAGTACTTTTGACGTTTCTGGTTAAATCTAATGAAAATTATAATGGCATCCCTATGCAATTGTTTCCAAGGCCTACTTATCTTAGTTAAGTCATCTTTCATGTTACTGCACCGTATCTACCGGTAAAATAAAATTAATACTACTTGTGATTTTTTCTCGCTTTCCTAAAATAAGACAACAGTCATAAAATGTCAAAATAATACAAAATTACTTATCAATAAACAATAAAAAATATTCCAGGATTTTCTGATTAATAATATGTGTGTGTTTGTTTCATGTTATGTATTAGGAAAAATGTATATCGGCAAGGTTTTGTCAATTTTTTCTGAAACAAAAAGCAAAAATACGGCTTGTTATGCGGTTTCATGTAGCTAATAAGATATACTTTAATACTAATATTTAATAAATACAACTTTCTATTTAAAATCTTTGAGAAAATTTAAGAAAAAGTTCACATTTTAGAGAAAAAATTAAACTTATCCCATTTTGTGATAAATTAAAAATTTGATTTTAAATTTGATTAAAATCCATTGAAAACCCGATTTTGTTTAATATTTTAATAATTTGTTTAACAAAAATTTCATCGGTATCGGGAAACGACCGCCATATTGAATTTTGAAAAAGCGCTTCCTGGTCCGCCATTTTGAAAAAAAATATAACGTGTGATATGTCATTGAAAAGGTAATTCTAAGCTCTATCAAACTATGTAAAATAATATACAGGGTTCCATTTGAAATTCTTAACTTGGTTCTGATATCGGAAAAACTGACAGTAATATTCAATTGTTTTTTCATGAAGAATATGTGTCTTAATACCATATTTCGTTAACCCAAATAAAAAAATCCTCACCTAAAAAGCAATTGAATGGCATCGTGTAAAACGATATCGTTGACACCCGGTATATATATATATATATATATATATATATATATATATATATATATATCAGGTAATGTCTTCAACAGGTGATGAGTATTACAATGTTTCTTATAATGAATTATATGAGTTAGAATGCAAAACTTTATGCTGTAGAGTATGCAAGATTTGCATTCACCCACTATAAAGACTACCTTGTGTAAACACATAGATTTATTATGTTTCTATCAGCAAGGGCAGGGAAGCAATTCTGTTTTAGGTGATGTTGCTGAAATGTTTGCCGAACAAAGGCCATTGACTATTAAGAATCACCATAATGACGAAATTGAGAAATTTATGAAGGAAAAAAACAAGTGTAACCTTGGGGTACCAATTGACAAAAAGAAAACAGAGGGAGATCGAAATTGAGACGCTATCAAACTTTTTAAGATTTTTGGATGATGATACTTATGATAAGTATGTTGCATAATTAAACAAAGTAGTGCCTTAATACTAATTAATTATTATAATTTCAAGGTGCATGAAGCAATTTGGTGCAACGATCGAGCAAGTAAGTAAAGTAAACCAAAGATGGGCAAAAGAAAAATGGAGAAATAAGATTTCTTTCCTTCACAAAGAAAACAATGATATTATAAATAATTTAAAATGTTATGTAGTTTTTTAAATATGTATGATTGTTTATGTTGTATATTGGTTTTGTGATTATCTTCTGTTCTGTCTTAAGATTTATGTTTAATTTCAAATTGTAATATTAAATCTCATAATAAATTTCAACTCTTTTGTATTTCAAGAAAAATATGCACTCGTAAGTGTCTTGCAGTTTCTTCTTACGAGTTGTAATCGAAACTGTGGATATTACCTGAATTACATTAAACTACTTTAAAATGATCAAAATGTTTTTTTTTACAGGATTTTTTTTTGTAATCTGTTACCAGAATTATAGGGTATAAAATTTTCATAATAAAAAGCTAAGTACAGTTTTTTTATATCATTTACAGTTAGTGACAGGCCCAAAATGGAAATTGAGCCTTAATATCTCCTTAACTATAAATAGATTGAAAGAAATATATTTGGCCTTTTAAGAAATTTCCATCACACAAATTTCAGTTTAAAAAACTTATATATCTGACAGATTTAATATTATCAAACTTGTTTCTTCTTTATGTACCAACTTTAATCAGAAATAACATTTTCTTTATCAATAAAAAAAATCTTATATGGGTAAAACTTTTTGGGATATGCTGTATATTTACTCACCATTGAGTAAAAGCCACCATTGTAACTTAAATTTAATAAAAAGAAAACAACTTTAAATCAAAAATGTAATGTATGGAAATAATTTGATGGAAACACATTTTATGGGAAGAAAGTAATTTATTTACAATTTAATGTCCTCAGAAAAATCTCAAAAAGAAAATGACCAAGAATTTTATATTACAAGTATAATTATTATATATGAAATTATAAATCATTAAAAATAATAAGGAAAACACATTGGAATAGAGATTAATATAGATTCTTTATTCCATTGGCTATGTTGTGTTTCTTCATAAGTCTGCAACATATATGGTAATGGCCCCAATTTTCACTATCACTGTCTTCTCTCTTTTTGATAAGTGTTATTGCCTTTGGTCTTATCCTAAGGTCCAGCAGCTCTGCATATGTATGACTTCTGTTCTTGATGAGTCTTTTGTATGTCACAAATAAATGTATTACCTGTATAATTCTTCACAATATTACGTGTGGCTTTTTGATATATTAGCGATTCTGTTTATGTTTATGAAAGTTTCTACCGTTGTATGAACGAAGCTCCCGTTCATATAACGTCTCTACTTTCTAGAAACTCTATAGAAAACTCAATCTCAGGTAGGCACGTTTTGTTCGAGTGTGAGCGTAGTTTGTTTTAATAAACATGGGTACATGAACACTTTAAATAATAAAATGCGTTGTTTTTAATTTCGGACATAGGTATAGCAGTTCGATAATCTTTACTTTCTTCGTATATGATATAACCTCAAATTGTCAGTCAAATCAAATCATTTGAAAATGACAGAGCTGTCATTCATTAGAGCGCTTCCCCTCGTTACAAATTCAAACAGCAACGACACCCGATATCCAACGAAGAAAGTCGAGGATCGGGTTGATTTTAGTGGCGTCTTCTTTTCGCGACCTACTACTTAACCAAACTGCTGTGGGTCGCGATGTTTATTCAACGTTTCAACAAATTTAACCTGGTTATTATGTTACCCTGGGTTGTTGATAAAATTTTCCGCACTAGTGCTGGAAATATTTTCCGCACTAGTTCTGAAAAACAAATTTTCTACACTAAAATATGTGTTGAAAACAAAACAAGTGTGGAAAAAGAATTTTCCTCACGAGACCCTTGATCAAACGACGCGTTTGGGCAAGCAGTTGAGTGCGGAAAACACATTTTCCACACGCGTTGGGAACATTTATTTTTCTACAAGCGTGTGGAAATAAACAATAATAATATAATACGCTAATAACTTCTTTTTGCTCATATCAATGTTCTTTTTAGCTTTAAACATTGTTTTCAGCATTGAAAATCTGGACCAAAGAGTTGACGGTTGGCAGGTTTTTGAAAGCTCAGATAACTATTTTGTGTATGGACTCACAACTCCTAGGCCTCATTAGGTCCTTTTCATATTCTCCCTGCGAACATGACTAATTCTAGATAAAGAACCAACCTATTTTTATAAAATTGGTTGAAATGTCGCCTAGTGAACATTAGGGGCATCCCTCAAACTGGCTATGATAGGTAAGCGTATTAGGAGATATAATATAAAATGTTTAAGATATTACAACACATTTACCAATTAAATAAAATACGTAATAATTTCAAAAATATATATAAGATAATGTTTTGGCAAACATAATATTTCCCCGAATATATTTGTACGTCTGTGTTTTCCTCAGGTTAAAGATTAAATGCAATAAAATTGGTATTCCCCTCGATATGAAATTTTCTTTTTATTAAAAATAATAAACTGTGACCCTATTTGATTTCGCACATAGTCATTCAGTGACACACTGTCTTTTTAAATCTTTTTATTCGGCACCATTTTGTTCTATTATCTTGGATTCCTAACAATATTTTACCAGTCTCTACCTATACCACACTAGATTTTTGGAGATGATTTAAAATAAACTGAAATAGTTTTTATACTGATTATTGTTAAGACTGCCATTTTGAATTCGTATCAGTTTTCCTATATTACATTTGATTTCTCAAAAAAATTGAGTCAATTGAATCATATATAGCCGCCTGATTGTTGCGGGATCTTGAATTTCTAACAAATTTTCCCATTTATCTCTATGTCAAACTTAATACTTGCACAAAATTTGAAATTAATCTAATTAGTCCGTCCAACAAAACAGCTGACTGCTGTCAATATGGCGGGCGTAGGACAAACGTTGTATTCTTCCAAGCAATTAAATATCTGTTGCAAAGAATAAAATTTCCTCACGAAATTGGGCATTCTGGGTATTTTTGGGTGAGGAATCATAATTTGGTATTAGATTTCTTGTGACACTTAGAGGGGGGGACTCACTGGGTGTTTTTTTCGAATAAATATTATCCATGTACCTTTTCTAAGCAAAAAAAGCTATACATACTGAACAACGCTAGTAGTTACAAATTTTTAATAATAATAAACTAAGGTGTATTTATTTCATGACAATACAAAATTAAAGGTATGCATGATTTATTCTGAACTATAATAAATGCTCCACGTGATGACCGTTAGTTTGAAGGCATAATGTAATTCTTTTTTTTAGAGAACGTCTGATACGTCTATAAATATTCTGCATTTGTCTGAACTCATTGCAGGCATTTTGAATTCGCAACTAGAGCTGCTCACGCGTTTGGGTTGGAAAACCCCATATACAAAAATCACAAGGATTTAAGTTTGGTGACCTAGCTGGCCATTGAACCGGTCCGTCTCTACCAATCAACTGATTTTCGTAAGTCTGATCTAGATATTGACGCAGGTTTCGACTAAAATGAGCCGGACATCCATCGTGCATAAACCACATTGCTTGCCGAATATTTAAAGGAACTTCCTTTAGTAATGTGGGTAAAATATTCTGAAGAAAATTTAAATACTCTTCCCCTGTTAGTCGACCTGGCAACTCAACAGGTCTAATAAGGTTGTTTACAATACCAATCCACACATTAATACTAAACCTATGTTGATGTTTGGTTTCTTTTACAACATAGGGATTATCCCCAAGATATGCATAATGATGTGAATTGTGTAAATTATTAATTCCATCTCTCGTGAAACTAGATTAATCGGAGAATAAAATACGAGAATAAAAAGTTGGATCTTCAATTTTCTTATTTCTCATACAATCGGAAAATACTACATGCGCAGGGAAATCATCCTCCATCATAGGATGTCCCTTTTTAAAATGAAACGGGTGTAAATTCTCCTTGTGTATAATATTACTTACAAATGATTTGCAAATTTCTGGATGCATCGCTGACAATCGTCGACAACTTAATTCTTAGATATCTTCTAGATCTTCCTCAACTACGCCGGTTTCCATCAACCTCTGGTGAAGTGCTGTAAAGATTGAATGATTTGGATGGATTCTGTTCGGAAACTTTTCAACACACCTACGTTGTGCCGCTCCAGCGTTACACTGAACTTCCCCGTAGGTTAAATGCATATCTGCACATTCTTCATTACTAAACAAAATCATTTTTTGAAAAAATGTAAATTAAAATCTTACTTTCAATTAAATCAAATTATTAATATGACAGTAACAATTGTTGAGTAAGTATACCTTTTTTATGTGTAAATACTTACACTTTACTAAGCAAAAAAAATATATACGTTCTCTAAAAAAAAGAATTAAGAAAAAAAATAAAATAAAATTTTATATTTCAACACCCTCTAACTCCGTTACGTTACTCCCTGTATGTCAATAAAACAAATATGTTTTTATTTAAATAAATTGTCATGCATGTCAGAGTGAAACAGTATATAACATTTTCAGAGTGAATATAATAAGAATAAAAAGTTGTCTTTACAATAAACCTGATGACGAGTGTAAAGGAACCCAATTTTTTCAGCATAATGAAACCTTTACCCTTTACTAGACTTAAACTTACTTATGTCTAGAAAAAATTGAATTATATACTTGCACTCTAGGACAGAATTATACCGAGAAGCCACTAAAAAAAATTTTTCTTTTTAATTTTTCTGAGAAGTTATCGAGGAACTGAAAATTTTGAAATGGGTGTTTATGCCTTTATCGTACTTGTAATCCTGAGTCTGGAATTTCCACCCTTCATAATTTAAGAACTTCCGTCCTGAATGCATAACAAGATCTTTCTTTATTCGGTCATAGGATTTGCCGAGAGAGACTTTCGGCAAATCTTAGTATTAAGTAATAACCCTGTATATGGTTATCGTAGCTTCACTGATTATACTTAAAAAAAATTGTAAAAACTTCTAGACCACAGCTATCAAACTCGTTCTAGGATAATATCAGATAATATATAATATCAAAAGCATACATTATTTAGTTCTTAAAGTATGTAATAAATTTCCAGCTTCCACATACGATGAATTCATTAAGTTTAAGATAGAATATAAAAAAATATTTATTATTTGTATAATGAATTTAAGAACTATCAGTCTTTTTCTTGCTTTCCCAAACAAAAAAATAATTACAGAGTTGCATAAAGGTTAAAATTATTAAAAACATCTCTATCAAGATGGTACATACAAATACTGATAATTATTTAAATCTCCTAAATCATAAAAAAATAATACAGCATTGAAATCTGTAACGGAACAAAACGTAATATAACTTTTTCAAACAACGATTAGATCTTTGATCAGAGACTCGATTGAGAATCATAAGTGTTAACTAGCCAGATTAATTTTAGTATTTTAATAAATGATTAATATGAACTGTTTTGCACACATTTAATTTAGTTGTACGTAAATCCTCTTCTTATTGCAGTAATCCACTTCAGCCACATCGACAAAAGTTCATTCAATCGTTTTTCATATCTAAAATTGGAAATTTTTGAAACTTACAAATAAAAGTAACATTGTCTTTTATCCTTTTGCATAAAAAATTTGCAATACAAGGAAAAGAAGGCATTTTAAGGTAAAAAAAATAAAAATACATAACGAAAGTCCCATACACTCCCGTGTAAAAATTCGATTTATTTGCCTTAGGCCCGTCAAAAACAGCTTTCCATATTCTCGGAAAGCATCACGTATTTGTCCGGTTTTTAAGAAAGGCGCGCGCAGCGATGTAGTTAGTTATAGACCAGTAGCTATTGTGTGCAATTTCAGTTGCATAAATACAGTGTGTCCCAGATTCCTTTCTATATATAGGGATCTCGGCTCCTATTATACCTACAGCAAAGGTTAAATAGGGAAAGTTTTAGAGGAAACTTATTGCATTCAATATCTGGCTTCAGATTTACGATCGATCAATAAGTTCGCGAAATATCGGCAAAAAACCGAAAATGGCGGATTTCGTTTTTCGCCAGTATATCCAGAACGGTAAATTTGACAGCTGTCAAAATGTGACATTATTCGGACACATTTTTAAGACAAATAAGATGGCGTATACGACACGTCTTCATTGTTTTTTTAACCCGCAACCCGCCTCAGCTTTCATTTTTCTTATGATCGCCATATTGGATTTTTCGATTTTTAGAAAGAGCCTAAAATTTCCACTCTAGTGATCTCACAAGTGCATTAAAGATTTTAGTGTCATCAAAATATCACACTTCGTAAATTAGGTTTAAATGTTTTTAAAGGAGGCCATGATTTATTTGTCACAAGATTACATTAATAAGTAAGTAAAGTATTGAACGCATTGAATTTTCAATACAACATGAACGTAAATAACGACTTAAAAAATCTAAATGAGCTTTAACTACTTCGTAAGTGGGTAACATTAATTCACAAATCTGCAAAATGACGTACATTTGCATCGAGACATTTTTGACAATTGGTGACTGTTCTTCGTACAACCCTGGTAAGTGTATTTCGGTTAATATTTCTAAATGTGCCCAGAACTCTTTGTCTCAGGATTTCTATGGTCACAGAGGGATCAAATTTTCGTCAAACTACTCTCTTAAGAAGTTCCTGACTTGAATGGTATTGTGAGCCGGACATCCGTCTTGTTGAAACCAAGTTCTTCTTAATTCATCTTCCGTTAATAGCTCGTAAGGCTGGTACAACCTGGTTTCGCAAAAGCTCTAGGTACCTCTGCCCGTTTAGGTTGTAGTCAAACAAAAATGGTCCAATAAGTCGATTTCCTGAAATGATTAATAATTTATAAATAGGTGCCCAACAGTCAAGGGCGGCAGGGTCGGCCGGGTGGTACTAGAAACTATAAATTATAAAGTGAAAATTATCTTTATTAAAAAGTAGATATTTTCTTTCCAAAAATAATTATCGAAAAATCCCGTAATGAATGAGCTTGTATACAGCTGAAACCTGTTCAGCTTTATTATGAAAACGTAAAACATATTTGGTTAGCGGGAACTAATAGCCGTAATAAATAATTTTGTTGGTATTGCATATTAATTTCGGAAGTATTAAATCAATTTATTTCAGTGATATAATAATCTTAGAGAAGTACATCGTGCCTTAATAAAACATAAAATATCGAAAGAATAAACCCCTTGCGCTTTAAAATTTAAATTATTCTGAAATATACCTGAACGCCTTTCTATAAATCAAGAACAAACGCAAGAACTAGGCTTCACGGGTAATAATAAATCATTAAATTCAGACAATCAAAATAATTTTAGAGAATTAGCTAAATCTGCAGAAAATTTAGATAAAGTGTTAATAAATTTATAGAACCCAATTCTATTTTTATAGGTTCTTCGAAACTACAATACAAAATGATTGAATAAAAATGTAATACAATATCAAAAAAGTAAGTTGACTGACTAGAGTAGAACGTTTTGCTTTTTTATTATTAGATTATACTCTGTTAGTATCATTAAAGAACTAAGCGAAAAAAAAGATTATTATTTGACCATCATTTGGTGCCTATTTAAAAAAGATTGGTTAGATTAACTTACCAATGATCCCACACCAAACGTTACTTCCGAATCTGATCTGCAGACGTCTCTCTGCCACTTTGTGAGGATTTTGCATAGCCCAATGATGACTGTTGTGCCTATTAACGACTCCACAATTCGTAAACCTGCTCTCATCGGACCACAAGACATGATTTACAATTACGTCTCCTAGTATACCACTCACAGAACTGTTGTCGTATTGGAAAATCAGTTTCCTTAAGTCCTTGTACTATTATGGGTTTGTATGGATGGTACTTATTCTTTTTTAAAACTCTCTGTACTGTTGATTTTGGCACATTAGTTTCCTGTTCTACAGTTCTTCTCGATGCACTAGGGTTTTCGTTGATACCTTGTAAAATGTTTCTGTCTCGATTTTCATTGTTATTATTGTATCCGCTTCTAGGTTGTTCGAAGGCACCATGGTTAATTAAATTAACTACGATTTTTCTGAATTGGGTTTTATGAGGCTGCCGTCGTTCGGGGTACATCTTCAAATACCTTGCTGAGGTAACGTCGGCGTTTCTGTATGATTGAAAGTACAGAGCTAACATGTCAAACTTTTCTTGATTTGAATACGGAATGCCGGCCATTTTCTATAGGTTTTGACAATTTATGTGTCAGATTTATGATTTTATTGGGATAAAAGCGTACCTACTACTTATTAAAACACAGCTTTGATACTTTCAACTATTTCACTTAACGTCAAAGTCAAAATCCAATTTTGTTACAGATAAATCATGGCCTCTTTAGAAAAGTATTGAGAGCTAACATTACTTTAAATCATGGCCTCCTTAGAAAAAACTGAAACCTAACTTTACGAAGTGTAATATTTCGATGATACTAAAATCTTTAATGCACTTGTGAGGGTTCTTTCCAAAAATCGAAAAATCCAATATAGTGGCCATAAGAAAAATGAAAGTTGAATGAAGACGTGTCGTATACGCCATCTTATTTGTCTTAAAAATGTGTCCGAATAATGTCACATTTTGGCAGCTGTCAAATTTATCGTTCTGGATATACTGGCCAAAAACGAAATCCGCCATTTTCGGTTTTTCCCCGATATTTCCAAAAACAATTGATCGATCGTAAATCTGAAGCCGGATATCGATTGCAATAAGTTTCCTCTAAAGCTTTCCCCATTTAACCTTTGCTGTAGGTATAATAGGAGCTGAGATCCCTGTACGGAGAAGCGAATCTGGGAAACACTATATATGGCTGCGCACATCTCGGGTATGAGTTACTAACCTTGTGTGTGCTACCCAATGCATCTCTGAGAAGCTTGACAAACAAAGTCAGGTAGTTGATAGTGATCTACACAGATTTTTCTATAGCTTTTGACAGGCTTGTTGATGGAATTTTACTAAAGAAGCTCTTAGCATTTGGTATTTCAGATCCGTTGGTTCAATTAATAAAATCCTAGCAAGGGTCTGTGCTTGGACCACTTTTCTTTAATATGTTTATTAATGACGATTGCTTATAGACTACAAAACTGTTTAGACTGAATGAATATGCTGAAGGATCTTTGACCACAACTTAGGTACTATAACGAATATTACCTTGGTGTCTTTGGACATGCAATTAAAAAAAAATATCCATTCACTCCGTTCCGTACGGGGGGGGGGGGGGACGTGTCTACAACAGTAGACAACAGTACTTAAACTAACGAAGTTGAGCTTATTTTCTAACTATTCGATCGTCTTTTGTTAGTTGGGAAATATAGATACTATAATAAGAGATACAAGTGCCTCAGTGTCATCACAGAACCTGAAAGAAACGAAATACTAGAGCAGTTCTACTTACTTCCATCAACAAATCTGCAAGACAGCCATCTAGCAGGCTTAATTAAAACATTGCCCATAAAACAGCGCAGGTCCCGCAAAGGTGAAAGTCGTAGCCAAGATGATTCCATCGAAGATGAAGAGGACACAAAGTTTTTCCATTCTGTGTTATTTTTCTACAACATCCGCTTAAAATCACCAAATTCTGATAGTTTCTCCAACGTAAAGGTATGTAGAGATGCTTTTTTAGGCCTTCACGGAATTTTTCGAGCAAGACTTCATCAAGACTATCTATCTGAAACTAGGTCTGCACCATTAGACGAAAAGGGCAGTCACCAAAATAGGCCTACTAAGAATCCGATGGAGTTGGAAGTTACTGGAAAGTTTTTACAACGAAATTTAAAATTAAATTTGGTCTGCCAAGAACAGATACCTGCTCATTTTGTGATACTACTCGACAAAAGTTAGCAGTCAATCAAGATGAAAACACAGGAAATAGTCTACGAGCGGAACAAGAACTCCACCTTCGTAAAGCTGAAACGTTTATGCTTTGAAACGAAAGTGGAAACAAGATTCAAGGGAAAACAAGGCTACTGTCATCAGCTTTGACTATATGCAGAACTTGCCATTGCCCCATATAAGAACCAATACCGCTTTATGCTAGGCAGTTGTGGTATTTTGTGTTTGGTATACACGATTTATCAAACGATTCGGCGTCAATGTATGTATATGATGAAAGTAAGGGGAAAAAGAGTCAAAATGATGTTACTTCTCACTTGTTTCACTATCTGCGAAATTTAGAACATTTTACCGACATTTTAATCATCTTCAGTATCGGGTGTGCAGGACAGAACAAGAACTACACAATGGTACGCTTCCTGTACTTTATTGTCCATGTATTAAACATTTTTAAAGCTATCATACACATATTTCCTGTATGAGGTCACTCTTTTTTTGCCAGATGCCTAGGATTTCTTCATTATCGGTAAAATAAAAGAAAAAACTACGGGAGAATGGGACGATATTATTAAGACCTGTCTCTCCAAGCCATCGCCTTTCAAAGTGGTCAATGTAAATCAATCAAATCTTTACAATGTAGAGAAAGCAGTTGCACCTTACTTTCTTAGAGTACCCAAACCACCACTTAAACTAAAAACACTCAGGATATACAAGGTTTCAAAATAGGATCCTGGATTTATATTCACAAGGGATTCATATTCTGGTTCATGGACCAAATATATGGTCAGAAACAAGCCCAAGCTTCCAAAGCAACTTGCTTTAACACCACTATATCCTGGCACCCTTGAAGTGAACCCCCTTAAAGTGAAAAGATTTATGCCCAACTTTATCAAAAATGGAGAATCGAACATTTTTTGAATCATTTGCTTCTAACAAGAATAAAGGTTCAGGCTGTGGAGCCGACTTGGATTCTGGGGATAATAGTAGTGGATGTGAAAGCACTTGATATGTACTTTTGCACATATTCTGCGTTTACGAGAATGTGTATAAATAAATATATGAATCAAATTAATCAGCAGGGTGTTTTGTTTTATTGCAAAAACAGCCCTTGTCAAACAAACTTCTATTATAATCTCTAAACCTAAATTGCTTAAAAATTTCAAAATTACACTGAAAATTAACATTTTTTATTTACAAATTTGTAGTTTTTCCGTTTTCTTCAAAAATTATTTTTTTTGACATGGGCTGTTTCTGGAAAAAACGCTTCAATTATGCCATGTGATTAAGGACCTTGGAGTAATTTTCGATTCAAAACTTATATTTATTAAGATGATTTTCTTGTTAGGTTCGGCCTTACTGAGTTAGCAGCTAGACGATCAAGCAACCCAGTTATATTTTTGTAGAAATTATTAAACAATAAAAATAATTGTATCCGTCTGTATTAGATCTAGAGTGCCTAGACTGAAAGAGCGACGCTTGAGCTTTATTCAAACCCCAGCTCCACGAACAATCATCCTTATATCTTGTCCAGTATACCAGATTTCAAAAAACTACAATAAAATTGAAAATAGCATTGGCGTATTACACTCCAGCATTCAACAGATTAGAAGGATGTCTGTTTAACTTCATTTTTAATTTTCATTGTTCAACCCCTTTTTTTTGCAAAGTGCAAATTTTGTCATTATGTGTTGTACTGTTATTGCTGTTATATATTTATTAGTAATTGACTAGCCTGCCGGATATTATATTTAAAATATATAAATAAATAATATTATATTGCATGAAGAAAGGTATAGGCCTGTGCTATGAAAGTGCACAATTTTTTTTGGTCGTCAGTACCTCTCTTATAATTCCAAGTAAGTATACGCGCCTGCATTAGCAAACATTCGCCTAGAGTTCAATTCGTAGGCAGTTGCTATATTAATTAATATATGTTATTAATAAACACACACTGAATGAATGAAAATTGAACTCAATGAACTTTTTTATTGGCATGTTTATAACACTATAATTAGAGATCAGATATGAGTCCTTTAGTTTTGTAGCAAAATTCTTGAGGTTTCTCACTTCTATAGAAATATATATATATATATATATATATATATATATATATATATATATATATATATATATATATATATTACGAACAAAGCCCGAAATTGTACAAAGTTGACAATGTACAGACATTTCTGTACAAAGTCGGCAATGCACACCTCAACCATACAAAGTACGAAAGTTATTTGTTTTGACGTACTTTGTCCGACGTTGCCTGTACAAAGTCAGCATTGTAGAGGTCTATCTGCGCAAAGTTGTTTTTATCAACAACTGAAGAAGTGAGGTTATAGTTTCGCTGCTTTCTCAGTTTAAATAAAACGTCGCTCTACGTTTCAAAATGAATGAAGAGTTATGTAACTTAAAAATTAATAAATTACATGTTGGTGTAAATAGTTTTATTATTAAAACAGAGCAACATTATAATAGGCTAATTAATGAAGTGCTGACTACCAAAAACCGCCCAAAAAAAACATCAACAGATTACAGGCGGCTTAAACGTTATGATGTGCTTACAGTGGGTGACAGCAAGAAATTGATTTTACCTATGTGCAAATCAGGTGAGAATAACGTAAAATATTACGTTCATAATTTGAAATTGTTTAATATAATTAAAAACGTTCATGTGGAAACTGGGCACGGTGGAATTCATAAACTAGAACATAATTTAAAACAAAAATATGTCAACATAACAAGAGATATTATTAAAAATTTCCTGGATAATTGTCAGTCATGTTTAAAGAAGCGAGTGCATCCCAAAAAGGGCATAGTTGTCATTGTTTTAATGAGGTAAACTTACGAGTTATTAAACTATCAAGACCACTTAAGCAAATTCGTAACTCTTCGTCCATTAAAAAGTAAAAGAGCTGCTGAAGTGGCATACCATCTTGTGGACATATTCTGTCTATTTGGCGCTCCATCAGTATTGCAGTCCGATAATGGAAGGGAGTTTGTAAATAGCGTAATCGAAGAAATAAAATATATTTGGCCAGAATTAAAAATTGTACATGGAATGCCTCGACATTCCCAAAGTCAGGGTAGTGTAGAGAGGGCGAACCGCGACGTAGAAGATATAATTGTAGCATGGATGGAGGACAATAAATAAAAAAAATGGAGCGATGGGTTGCGCTTCTGTCAATTTCAAAAAAACAACAGTTTCTACTCCGGCATTAAACAAACACCGTTTGAAGTTATGTTTGGAAGAAAAGCTAAACTAGGCTTCGCATCAAGCAGCCTACCTAAATCAGTTGTTGAAAATTTAACTACGGAAGAAGAAATGGAAACAGTTTTTGGTTCGTTAGAAATTGTACACAAAACTCAAGAGAATACTGTCGAGAATAATGGTACTGGCAACGAGAAAGAAAATGATATTGTACTTGAAAAACGTCAATCAGACGATTTAAATGAAAATAATCCAGTAATTGTAGTGCACGCCTATCAATAAGTAGATAACGTTAGTTTTGAGATTATTGAAACAGATCGCCAGCCAAATGAAGAGTTAGTTATAACAACTGACCAAGAAAATCTAGAAAATGTTTCTGCGACTGAAATCGCAAGCACGATTTTTGACATAAAAAATAGTATTTCAGAAAACTAAAAAATAGCTATAGCTGGATTACATGAGCAAGCGAAACGAATGAAAATAGGAAGCGAAAAAAGATACCCACCTATAGAAAAAGGTTCAAATGTTACTGTACCGATTTCAGCTTTAGATAGAGATAGGTAAATATTTAATTTTTTCTAGAGTTGCTTTGAAAGGTGCCAATATGGCACAGGTAGCACACCTTGAAAAACTTCCATTGCACACATCGCGAGCAATTTTTCACAGAATCAATATTTTCGGCATGAAAGTTCCGACAGTGTGCCTATTCTCTAATGCAAAGTAACATTTTAAATTAATTGTTGGTTAATTTTGACCTTGAAGTTTTGTTTTGGTATTTGAGTTCATTATTATTTTACGTCATACAGCTGTAGAAAAGTGTAGTATAGTGTGCAGCACGTCTGAAAATGGCTTCTTTCACACTAGTATGACTGTGGACCGAGCCGAATGCGAATTCCACAAGTCGTACGAGTATGAAACAGCTGAAAAGTTGTTACATAACCTATTACTTAGCTTTAATTTTCGTTTTATGTGTTTAAGGTAAGGGTGATTCAAGAAATCTAATTGGCGTGGTTATGGAAGTCACTACGGATGGTTACTACAAAATTGGAACATCTAGTGGAGTCTTGCCTCAATTATATCCTAGAAACCAAATTGCAGCATGCAAATGAAATCATGTAAATCTAAATTCGGAGGACAAGGATTCACACGATGTAACTATGCCAGGAAATGTACTGATAGAAAATGCCATTGCCGAGGAAAAAAATTAAAATGCAATTCAAAATGTCACAAAGCTTTGGATTGTACCAATAAATAAAAATAAACTGTATTAAAGGATAATACGGCGTTTTGCATATCCGAGTCAATACCAATTTACTATTAAATCGAGCTTTGTACGAATGCATCTGTACAATGTTAACATTGTACAATTAACACCGAACAAAGTGCGTTAAAATGAATAAATTCGGGAATTTGTACGAATGAGGTGTGCAATACCGGCTTTGTACAAAAATATCTGTGCATTGTCAACTTTGTATAATTTCGGGCTTTGTTCGTAACATATATATATATATATATATATATATATATATATATATATATATATATATATATATATATATATATATATATATATATATATATATATATATATATATATATATTACTTAAACTGTTATAGAAATATAAATTACTAGTGAGTACCCGCGACTTCGTTCGCGTATATGATTATAATGAAAGGGATGTAAAGAGGTACCTAAATCGCTTCATTTGAGTAACTCTTTATAAACCACGTTTGTTGTTGCATTCTCTGGCTGTAAAACAGCCAAGCTACTACCCGAACTTACTCTAGAGCATGCGACATAGAGTAGACCATGGGAAAATCAATCGTAGCCAAGTCTACTCTGCCCTACTTAAGGATTGCCCTCGAGCTTTGTTAATTGTCATGGCAAAACAAAGCTTTAAAGGAAACTTTTAAACGTTTAAACTGAAAAGGATAGTCTGACGGAATTAAAGGGGTACGTGGTATAAAAACTGTTTCTCCCAGACCAGGGCCAGAAATAATAGTAGACTCTATTACGTTGTTTTGTAATGTTTTAACCTGCTCCGACTTCCATTTTGGTGGTTTTAAATTTGGAATAAGCATCACTGGTGCCCCCACTTTTAAAGTTAACTTAACAGGATAATTAACCGCATTTTGTTGGTCTATAACTAGATCTATTGACTAGTATGTTAATTGTGGAGCAGTAATTTTTTTCCAATAAAGCTAGATTTATTTCATCTGCTGTGCTGCAAGCGGTTTTATTTTGACAACTTTCGAGTCTACTATAAACATTTAAGGGGTAGTTTCACCCCTTTAGAAACTGAGTTTCGAAGAATCCCTTCTTATCGAACCTCTGCACTCTAAAATCAAGCTGTTTGCACAAGCTCAGCTTTCTACAGAAAACGGTTTGAGAAAGATCGCAAAAATTTATCAATGACCCGATTTTTTCAAAAACTCTTAAAATATGTAATAAAATTAAATAAAAAGCACGAGTTCAAGTGTTTTTCCGAATAACTAATTATTTTTTAAATGAAAAATATAATATTAAAGGAATGGTTTCAACCCCTTGGACACCCTGCCTCGGTTTTTAAAAAAATTTAAAATATGTAAAAAATAAAATATAAAGCATATTATGTTCCAGCGGTTTCCGAATAGCTAATTTAAATAAAACATAATATAATATTTAAAGGATGGTTTTAGCCCTTTGTATGAATTTTTTAAAAATCCTAAAATATGTAAAAAAATAAATTAAAAAACAGGTGTTCAAGCGTTTTTCCGAAAAACTAACCGGTTTTTAAATAAAAAAAATATTGTATTAAGTGGTTGTTTCACCCCTTTGAACACCCTGTATGAATTTTTAAAAAATTCTAAAATATGTAAAAAAATAAATTAAAAAATACGTGTTCAAGCTTTTTTCCGAAAAACTGACCGTTTTTTAAATAAAAAATATTGTAATATTAAAGGGGTGGTTTAACCCCCTTGGAATTTGAGCTTTGAAAAATCCCTTCTTATCGAACCTCTACACCTTAAAATCAACCTGTGTGCCAAAATACAGCCTTTTAGCTCAAGGGTTTTGAGCTGGAGGGTGATGAGTAAGTCAGTCAACTAAATCTTTTATACAATGAGGGCATAAAGTCTGGAAACCTTGAGATATGTCAAAAACTATACAAGTTGGGTAAAAAAGTTTCATATAAAAGTTGTATAGTTCCTTACGATTAATGATTCAAAAATGTCTTGAAATATACAGGGTGTTTTAAAATCAAGTTACACGCCAAACCTTCAGAATCTCTAATCGAACACCCTGTATATTATTTCATTTTAAGAATCTACATGAAATTCTGATCATATTTTATTAAGCATACACTATCCCTAAAGTCAACTGTTTTTGAGATAAAAAAATTAGAAAATGGAAATTTGGCTTTAAACAAAATTAACTCATTTCCCTATGCATAGTGAAACCTGGTGGATTATTTTAGAACTCCCATAGAAACTGTCATGTACTGACAATAAACTGTGTCAATTTTTGACATATTGTTGGAGAGTTACTTTTTTCCTGATAAAAATGCTTTCAGAAAGAGAAAGAATAGATATTCTTATGATGTTTGGATGGGGAGATCGCCAAAGAAATTAAGTATGTGAACTTTTTAATAATACGCATCCCGAGCGAGGACAAGCAATTGCAAAATCCACAGTTAGCAAAATTATCAAAAAATTTCGTGATTGTGTAAAAGATGTTTCCAGGACAGGTAGGCCAAAACTACATGATGATATGAAATTGAATGTTTTACTCAGTTATAACGAAAATCCACATTTACCTACAAGTCAAGTAGCATTAGATTTAAACCTTAGTCAATCATCGTTAAAAAATATTCTGCACACGGCAAAGTATCATCCCTACAAAATAAGATTAATCCATGAATTAAATGAAGACGACTTTGACCGCCGACTTGAGTTTTGCGAAAGTATGCAAGAGCGGTGCGACCTGGATCCATTCTTTTGTAGAAATATTTTATTTTCCGATGAAGCCACCTTTTTTCTTAATGGTACTGTCAACCGACAAAACTGTAGATATTGGTCTACAGAGAATCCCCATTGGGCTCAAGTGGCTCGTACGCAATATCCCGAGAAAATCAATGTTTGGGCTGGAATATTTCAAGATAGAATTATAGGTCCCTACTTTTTCGACGTAAATTTAACCGGCTAAATTTATCTTGATTTTTTACAACTCGAGTTGATTCCTGCCTTAGCTCAATTGTATCCAGATAATGAGCCCGATATGCCTACTGCAGCAATGTGGTTCCGACGAGATGGAGGTGGATAGGACGTCGTGGTCCCTACGAATGGCCGGCCAGGTCCCCGGACTTAACTCCCCTAGATTATTTTCTGTGGGGATATTTAAAGAGCAAAGTTTATTTGAACAGACCTCCTAATATCGATGCGCTGAAAAATCGTATAAGAGATGAAATCCGACAAATCCCACCTACTTTCATTCGAAATCTATAACAAGAGTTCATCAATCGATTAGGATATTGTCAGGAGGTGAACGGACAACAGTTCCAGCATTTATTACATTAAAACGCATCATTTACAATTTTAGACTATCGTTGTTAATCGTTATTAAAAAAATTTTGTAAAACAGTTTTCTCATTTTTTTTTATCTCAAAAACAGTTGACTTTAGAGATAGGGTATGCTTAATAAAATATGATCAGAATTTCATGTAGATTCCTAAAATGAAATAATGGTGTTCCATTAGAGATTCTGAAGATTTGGCGTGTAACCTGATTTTCAAACACCCTGTATATTTCAAGACATTTTTGAATCATAAATCGTAAGGAACTATACAACTATTATATGAAACTTTTTTACCCAACTTGTATAGTTTTTGACATATCTCAAGGTTTCCAGACTTTATGCCCTCATTGTATATTAGTATAGATTAAGCATTTGTGTTTTTTGCTCATTAATTTTAAAGGCCCTGGACAAATAATACAAAAAGTATTCGTTGACTGACTGAATATACATTACATTGGAGAAATATTAATATTACTTAATTTATGATAATTTTAGATAAATTATTATTGACGTAGCGCATTTGCAATATTTAGGTTTATCTGCACACAAATGCATAACATCAACATACTCAAATAAATGGTAAAAAATTATGGGTAAATATTTTTCTTACCGCATAATTGTGAAACAGTTTAAATGTAAATAACTATTCAGCTTATCAATGTTTCTTTAAATGAAGGTTCTGATGTATATAGTAGCACATTTTAGACAGAATTGTAGGATTTCTTACGAAAAAGTAAAGGAAAAGGGGTGTGCAGATGTAGCAAAAAAGGTATCAAGCGTTGAAGGAACTGAGGATTTCAATCAACGGTGACAAGTTATTGCGTAATGAAATATATAAGAGTAAATAAGTTTTGTAGATTTTTAACAAAAAGAAATGAAATGAAAAGCATAGATAAATTAGTTGCAATGAAAATATCAAATTTTACTTTGCAAAGTGATAATTATACATTTTTCAGTCAATAGATTTTCAATTAAAAATATTTTTTTGTAATGTCTGGCCCACTAATAGGGGCCGTTTCTATAATATTATATATATATATATATATATATATATATATATATATATATATATATATACGAAAAAACATGTTTTTCGACATCTACGGACTGAGACTAGATTGAATGTAACAATACTCATTGCTTTTTGAAAATATAGTTAGCATTTAAAAATTTCACTCCGGCCAAGTGCACAATACATATTATTATAATGACAGTTAACAAAGAAAAATTGTATTTTATTACAGTAGTACATTATATTTTGTCTTATAAATCAACATTCGACTTTTCAACACATAAAAACAGCAATAAAATAAACAAGATTTTGGTATCAACATCAACTAAGCTTACGTTGGGGTGTTTAAGGATGATTCGTCCATCTAGGAAAATTTGTATATTTTAGAACAGGTTATTGCGGAAGGTATATCTGGTTTAGCATTGTGCTGTTTTTATGATATAGTCGGACACACGATAAATGGTCATGAAGTTGCCGGGCTCATAACGATCAGAGGTGGATTTTACACCTAATAAAGCAATTAAGGTCTGGTTTGCAAGCGATTCTCAGTACAGGTCGGTATTTTGTTTTTATTATTAAATCTTTTGAACTGTGGCTTTAGCGGTGTTCAGTGGTGTTATTTATTTTTAGAGTAACAGTCTTTATGTGAGGTGTTCTTAGTAATTTTTAAAATGTATAGACCGTGGGTTGAAAATATGTTTCTAATAAAACAATCACTCTAATTCATTCGGTAAAAATTTCTGAACCTCCAAATAAAAATTATTATTTTGTTTAAATACTGAAATTACTGTTATTTGAAGCTAAAAAAAAGTTTAAACATTTTATCTGCAGTATGAAGCGGTAAAATGGTTCTATCGATAAACTACTTAAAAACGATTTTTACGCTATAACAATATCAATAAGGGGCAACATTTTTCTTTTTCTAAAAATATCAAAAAACTTATAAATTATTAAAAATAATACCCATTCTCATATTTAATTAGTAAAATTTATGTATTATAAATGCTCAAAATATGTGAATGAACATTCCTCGGAACCTTCACTAAAAATAGGAAAAATAAAAATATTAACAGATCGCTGCTCCGTACAGTTCAGTTTTAGAATATACTCAAAAATATACCTAACCCTTTTTCTTAAATACTTTAACCGACTTTTTATCTCTTATAGTTTCCGAGATCCCAATGATATGCCTTGAATTTCGGACACCCTGTATATATATATATATATATATATATATATATATATATATATATACAGGGTGTCCCGAATTGCAGTGTCCAAACTTTAACAGAGCATTCTGCATTCAAAATAAGCCCTAATTTTCTATATAAACATATTGGCAAATGCTTCGTTTTCGAAATACAGGGTGTTAAAGTTTTAAGAAAAAAATTGTTTTTTAGTCATAACTTTTTTATTACTTGAGATATTGTTATTAAATTTGGTAAACAGCCTTGGGGTAACAAAAAGCATTTTTTGATTTGAAATATTTTTTAATTTCTCATCAGTGGCGTCCGTACGGGATTTTTTATTGAATATTCTTGAAGAAAAAATGGTACTCTACTGCTTTTTCTGAAAACAAAAATCATTCCTAAAATCCCCACTCAGTTTGGAGCAAATTTGATCCCTTGTCTTTTTTTCGTGCGGTGTAAGGATTTCGAGTAAAAAACTAAAAACCATTTTTATGTATGGCATAGTTAAAATTTCCATTATTGTTAATTTCAGTAGCAAAACCTTTAAGGTGGGATTGTAACAGCAAGTTTTTAAAATTATTTGGTTTCCGATATTTATTTCATGCATTCCGGGTGAGTTCATAATTTCTGAACAACGTATGTAGGGTTTCTAAAATAAAAGCTTGTCTGACAACTAAGGAGAGATGACGTCATCGACCCGTTGTAATGGAGATTTGCATTATGTTTGGGTTATCAGGGTGACATCGCAGAAGTTAGCAGGCAACCTATTAAAATCTAATGTCCTTGGTACTTACCATCATTCCTTCATTGTCGACTCTTGGTATGCCATGATTGCATTTTTGTGATAATTGAACAATTGCTAGGTTCGTCTTTAAAGTATGACAGATGAGTTTATAATTCTAAAATCGTCGATTCATTTTGTAAAACGGTAATTGGAATTAATTCAATTTTGAAGATGATACTTCATTTTACAGAAACTACTCTTTATTAACTAGGTTCGTAATTAATTTTACAAAAACTAGAATTCATAACTTAGATCGTGAAAAAAATTTATAGAGCACTTTAAATATCATTAAGGATTAATGTGGGCCTTAAAATTCACAATATTTGCTCAAAATAAGCTCCTCTAACTTCGACACATTTTCGGCATCTGCTCTTAACTGTGCCAGTGGCATGGCGTATAAAATTCGTATTGGCTCGCAAAGTTTCACAGGCTTGCTCTATCCTTAAAATCAGTTCTTCTCTTGTATGAACTGGTCTGGAATAAACTAAATTTTTCAAATAACCCCACACAAAGAAGTGGACAGGTGTGAGGTCAGGAGAACGTGGTGGCCAGGCTGTAGTTCCTCATCGTCTAATCCACCGTTCTGGATAATTATTATTTAACCACTCGCGATTTACAAGTGCAAAATGCGCGGGAGCCCCGTCCATTTGAATCCAGAATTCGTTTCTAAGATTTAGAGGAATATTTTCTAGATATTGAAATAACTCATTTTGAAGAAAATCATTAAATACCTGTCCATCTAGGCGTGGTGGTAGAATATGGGGACGGCAAAAAATTTCATTTATTACACCATACCAAACATTAACAGAAAATTCTTGCTGAAATGCTCTAGTTCGTACAACACGTGGATTGTCATGGCTCCAGATTCGTAAATTATGGAAATTTACTGAGCCGTTTCGGGTAAATGTGACTTCATCAGTGCATAAAATTTTTTTTGAGAGGTTCTCGTCTTCCTCCATTTGGCGCAAAAACCAATTGCAAAAACTGACACGTTTTTCGGCATCACCAGGTTGTAAGTTTTGAACTGGCTGCATCTGAAATGGCTTCCTGTGATCTTTCCTCAAAAAGCGATGAAGAATATTCAATAAAAAACCCTGTACGGACGCCACTGATAAAGAATTAAAAAATATTTCAAATCAAAAAATGCCTTTTGTTACTCAAATGCTGTTTACCAAATTTAATAACAATATCTCAAGTACTAAAAAAGTTAGGACTAAATAACAATTTTTTTCTTAAAACTTTAACACCCTGTATTTCGAAAACGAAGCATTTGCCGATATATGTTTATATAGAGAATTAGGGCTTATTTTGAATGCAGAATGCGCTGATAAAGTTTGGACAATGCAATTCGGGACACCCTATATATATATATATATATATATATATATATATATATATATATACATATATATCAGTTTTTTCTTCTGTTGATTTCCTTTTTAATTTTGTTGAATTTAGCGTAGTGACATTGACATTAAGATTAAATTATTCATTGATTATAACGTAGTTTTTTCTGAAGATTACGAATCTGGAAAAAAAACAGCACTTTTCCATTTAAGATTTAAAAGTTACCCCCCACCCCTAAACAGTGAAAAGGGTTTAAACATTACTTACTCCGTCAAAAAATGTCTCCCAACGACCCATTGCATTCCTAGAAATTTCATTTATTTTCAATCAGCCGTTTTCTCAATATCGCTTTGTAACACTTCAAAAGGACCACCCTGTATATATATATATATATATATATATATATATATATATATATATATATATATATATATATATATATATATATATATATATATATATATATATATATATATATATATATATATATATATATATATATATATATATATATATATATATATATATATATATATATATATATACATATATATAGATATATATATATATATATATATATATATATATATATATACAGGGTGGTCCTTTTAAAGTGTTACAAAGCGATATTGAAAAAACGGCTTAATTTTAATTAAATGAAATTTCTAGGAATGCAATGGGTCGTTGGGGGACATTTTTTGACGGAGTAAGCAATGTTTAAACCCTTTTCACTGTTTAGGGGTGGGGGGTAACTTTTAAATCTTAAATTTGCAGTTCTTTTTCCAGATTCGTAATCTTCAGAAAAAACTACGTTATATGTGATGGAATCCAAGTTGCAAAAGTAGGCCATATCATTGAACTATAATTAAGGCAATAACTTATTGCAACAATGTCCAACACAGCTTTTCGATTGTTGTAAATATGGAGTAATAGTTTATAGAATCATCAAATTATTATTTATTTTATTAATTAGGTTAGTCTAAGTAGTTTTATACCATTGTAATTAGATTTAAAAAAGAGCAGAATAAAGTCTTACACAGTAAGTAGTGCACGCTGATTATTTTCTTAAGCATGTAGTTCGAACCAGAACAAGAAGATATTACATGGCGACCCTGCAGCCTATGTGCTTAAGTTAACAGTGCAAAAATATCGTTATGGTGCTTTAGAAGAAAAGAAAAACATGGGAAAAACACAGTCAAAAGAAGAAGTTATAATTGCCCAGGCAGGCAACAGTGGTGGTACGACTGCAGAGGGTAGCAACAGTAACTATTCTCTTTGGCAAGTTTGCGGAGTTGTAGCTATAATGATAGCAGTTACCTTAATTGTTTTATGGTGTTGCCGTCGCAGTAAAAAGGAATTGGAAAGAAAAATACGTCTAGAAATTAGAAGAAGCCAAGACTTATAAAGTCGAGAAAAAAAGAAGACACTGGCCGAACCAATCCGGTGGTCAGCAACGAGGGCACGTGCTAGTGTGGCAAAAGGCCGCTAGTGCGCAACGTTGGGATTGATAAAGCCCCTAGTATTGGTGAATATGGACAGTATGGACTTATCTTAGGCGACTATGGACAATGAACATACTTAAGTATTAACATAATTAGTAAGTCATAGTTTTAGCACTATACAATTTTATTGGATATTATTTATTGCCTTAAATTTATTGATAATTATTTTATTTAATGAGTGTAGTAGATTTAAGCGATTTGGATAAATTGAATAACATTATTTCATTATTTATCATAAATATAAAAAAGGAGTCATTAGAGCGTAGAGAATCTTTGGATAGGGTAAATAAATTAAGTAGCAACGTAGAAACATTAGAAAATAAATTTTTTCAGCTTAGAGATCAGTATAGTAAACAGGTGCATGACACCGATAAATTAGAACATTTTCAAAAATATGTATTAGAAATAAGAGAAAACATAGATAAAGCTAGATCTATTCGGTCGGTTAACTGCCATAAAAGATAAAAAAAAATTACAGCTCGCAGAGACTGATTTGGTTTTGGGCATTCATCCTAGTTCAACAATGAGTGAAAAATTTGATTTGCGAACCGCAGCTTCTTTGTTGCCATCTATGGATGGTACCGAAGAAACTACGAAAATGTTGATTGATGCTATTGAATTATATAACGACTTGCTTGACGACAACGGGAAAGTATTGCTAATCAAATATGTTTTAAAGGCCAAATTAACACAAAACGCGAAATTAAGATTACAAACGACGTATACTAATGTTGGTGCTTTAGTCACAGATATAAAAAACCAACTTCTTACAAAACAATCTGCACCAGCTTTAGCTAATCAGTTGCATAACGTTAGACAAGATACTAAAAGTATAGATGATTATGCGAAAACTATCGAGCAACTTTTATTAAATTTAACCTTAGCGCAAGCGGACGGTGATCAAAATTCGGCAAAAATTTTACAACCGGTGAATGAAAAATTGGCGATAAATGCTTTCGCGAATGGGTTAAAAAATTCAGATTTAAGAACAATAATAAAAGCTAGAAATTACAATAATTTAAAGGACGCGATAATTGGCGCTAAAAAGAAAATTTAAATTTAACCCCAACTTATTCTAATAACTTATTTCATATGCGTGGGCGTCACCAATATCGAGGAAATCGGTCTAGAGGTAATTTTACAAATTTTAGACAAATTCATAATTATAATCAATCTCGTAACCCGAGTAGGCAAAACTTTAATAATTACAATTTTAGCAGACAGCAAAATAATTCGCAGTACCAAGGCCGAGGTCGTTCCAGCTTTAGTAGGTCAAATTTTCGTCGAGGAGGTAGGCGTCAGCAGTTTTCAAATAATAGTGTATATTTTGTTGATAATGTGGAAAGTAGTAACATAAATAAAAACAGCGAGGAATCTCAAGGAAATAAGTTTTTTCGTTTCTAATAATTTAAAAAATAATGATACAGCTAGTTTTAATATGAATGCTTTAAATTATGTGCGTGTCGGGTATGAAAGGGAAGAAATGATATTTTTATGTGACACTGGTGCAAGTATTTCTTGTTTTTTTGAGAATTATTTGAAAGATAGTAGTATTATAAATACAACTAATAAAATTAAAATTAAAGGAATTGCAGGCTCAACATATTCAGCTGGATCTGCAAATATTTTATTCACTATGAACAATGAATATATTTCTCATGATTTTACAATTATTAAAAGTTTCGATTCTAGTATACATGGAGTTCTAGGTTCAGATTTTTTCCTTAAGTATGGTGCAATTATCGATTATGAAAAGGCTTTATTTTCTTTTTGGCTTAATCAAAATAAGCAAATAACAGTACCTTTGGAGTCCAAAAATAATTTATATACTGTTATTCCACCCCGATGTGAAATAATTACACATTGCTGTACCAGTCTCACAGATGAATGTGTCATTTTAAATGATGAATTATGTGAGGGAGTGTTGATCGCAAATAGTATTGCAAGACCGAAAGATGGTAAAGTGGCTGTAAGGCTATTGAATGTGAATGAAAGAGAAATAAGATTGCGAAATTTTGAGCCTAAAGTTGAATATCTATCAAAATATGATGTTTATTCTTTTACAAAAAATAAAATCTCCGTTGACAGAGTTGATACAATTTTAGATCTTATAAATACAGAAGCCCTTAACGTAGAAGAGAGAAATTCTATACAAAAAATATGCGCTAAATATGCGGATGTTTTTCACTTAGAAAATGATTCATTAACAGTTACTAATTTATATAAGCAAAAAA
Source organism: Kuschelorhynchus macadamiae (assembly GCA_030620095.1). Lineage (NCBI taxonomy): Eukaryota > Metazoa > Arthropoda > Insecta > Coleoptera > Curculionidae > Kuschelorhynchus > Kuschelorhynchus macadamiae. The sequence continues at coordinate 1,514,995 of JAUTXW010000565.1, read as the reverse complement.
TAAGGTTAAAGGAGGACGCAACTCCAGTTTACGTTAAACCTTACAGGTTACCTCATGCTCAAAAAGAGGAAATTAATAACCAGGTGGACGATATGCTAAAAAAGGGTATTATAGAGGAAGCACACTCAGAGTGGTCTTCACCTCTTTTATTAGTTCCCAAAAAACCGGACAAAAATGGCGTTAAACGTCACAGATTAATAATAGATTTTAGGTTATGTAATCAACGCCTACAAAATGATGTATTTCCGCTATCGAATATTACGGAAATTCTAGATTCCCTATCTGGTGCGATTTATTTCTCGCACCTTGATTTAGCACAAGGATATTACCAATTAGAACTTGATCCTGAGAGTAGGCCCTGTACAGCCTTTACAACGGACAGAGGACAATTTCAAATGAAACGATTACCAATGGGTATGAAAATAAGTCCTAGTGCGTTCTCAAGGTTGATGACTGTAGCAATGGCGGGTTTAAATTACGAGGCATGTTTTGTTTATTTAGACGATTTGATAGTTTTTGGACATTCCTTACAGAATCATAATCAAAATTTAACTAAAATTCTACAACGCCTTAGACAAGTAAACCTTAAATTAAATCCTAGTAAATGTGAGTTCTTAAAAAAGGAAATTTTATATTTGGGTCATTTAATTTCATCTGAAGGTATATCACCTGATCCTGAAAAAACAAGGGTTATTTCTCAATATCCAGTTCCTAAAAATTGTGACGAAGCCAAACGCTTCGTTGCATTTGCAAATTATTACAGGAAATTTATTAAAAATTTTGCAGAAATTGCTCACCCTTTAAATAAACTAGCTAGGAAAGGAATAGTTTTTAAATGGTCTGAAGAATGTCAAAACTCATTTGAAACTTTAAAACAGTCTCTTATTAGTCCGCCCTTGTTACAGTATCCAAATTTTTCAAAAGATAATCAATTTATTCTTAGAACCGATGCAAGTGGGTACGCGTTGGGGTCTGTATTGTCGAACTCAGATGACAGGCCTATTGCATTCGCTTCTAGAACTCTAAATAAAGCAGAAATAAACTATTGTACAATAGAGAAGGAATTATTAGCAATCGTTTGGTCATGTAAACATTTTAGACCATATTTATTTGGTAAAAAATTTATAATATTATCGGACCATCGTCCCTTAATATACTTATTTGGCATGACAAATCCTTCTAGTAGGCTCACAAAATTTAGGCTAACGCTCGAGGAATACGATTTTTCAATCCACTATGTGAAAGGTGCTGAAAATGTTACAGCGGATGCTTTGTCACGTGTGTGTATAGAGTCGAACGAATTAAAAGAAATGAATAATAAAGTGAGTGCCAGTTTAAACGCAATCACTCGTTCGGAGACAAAAAATAACAAAACAAAACCCGATATGACAAGTGATAATACTTCCATGGAAAACAGGATTGATCACCCTGTTGCAGTGGAAATATTAAAATACCCTAAAACTCAAATAATAGAACTACGGCCGGTACGTGAAAATGAATTTACGAAAATAAAGCTTAATAATAAATTAAAAACTGAATATGAAAATTTAATGTATGACGTCAATTCTAAGATAGTGTACATATCCCAGAAATACCGATCAACGTCGAACTTAGGTGAGTCGTTGAGGCATCTGGAGAAATTATGTAAAAAACACGATATTCCGGAATTAATTATTATAAAAAATAATGAGTCTAATCAGTTTTTAAATGACATGCGCATGATTAAATGTAAAAACGAAATGTTCAAGACAAATCTTAAACTCAGTATTATAAAAGATAAACAAAGGATAGAAAATAAGGAATTACGTCAGTTAATTCTTAATGACTTTCATACATTACCAACGGGAGGACATTCAGGGATAAACCGAATGAATAACAATATAAAAAGATATTACTTTTGGGTAACCATGAAGAATGACGTTGAGGATTTTGTCAAAAGGTGTGACGAATGTCAAAGGTACAAGCATTCAAAACCAAATAAACAACCTATGACAATATCATCAACGGCTACTTCAGCATTTCAAAAAGTATACCTAGACTTAGTCGGTCCATTACCAGTTGATATTGAAAATAATCAATATATACTCACACTTCAATGTGAGCTAACAAAATTCGTGGAAGCATATCCGCTTCCCAATAAAGAGGCATTGACTGTTGCAAAGTCATTTGTAGAAAATTTTATTTTGCGTTACGGTATTCCTGTTTCTTGCGTAACAGACAAGGGAACCGAATTTTTATCTAATATATTTAAAGAATCTTGTAAGCTGCTTAAAATTAAACAATTAAATTCTACAGCATTTCACCATCAAACTTTAGGAGCCCTTGAAAATACCCATAAGCATTTGGGTGCATATCTACGCATGCAACTGTCGAAAGGAACTATTAACTGGAGCTCTTGGGTTCCTTATTGGTGTTTTTCATACAATAACAGTGTACACACGTCAACGCAGTACACACCTTATGAACTCGTATTTGGAAAATCCAGTAATATTCCATCTAACATCGTTAATCAAGTCGATCCAGTATATAATTTTTATGATTATCCTAAGGAACTCAAATTTCGGTTGCAAACAGCGTGGAATGACGCGAGAAATAATTTAATGACATCAAAAAATAAACGCAAAATTGAGTATGACAAAAACAATTGTAAAAGTCAAACTTATAATGTAGGAGATATGGTTTTAGTAGAAAATAACGGTAGAAATAATAAATTAGAAGCTTTATTTAATGGTCCATATCCAGTTTTGGAGGATAATGATCCAAATGTAGTGGTAAAAATTAAAAATAAGAATGTAGAAATACATAAAAATAGAATAAAACATTATTTTAGTTAATTCCACAAAGAAAAAAATCTATATGTATATATTTTTTTTTTGCTTTTCGGGGAAGGTGTGATGGAATCCAAGTTGCAAAAGTAGGCCATATCATTGAACTATAATTAAGGCAATAACTTATTGCAACAATGTCCAACACAGCTTTTCGATTGTTGTAAATATGGAGTAATAGTTTATAGAATCATCAAATTATTATTTATTTTATTAATTAGGTTAGTCTAAGTAGTTTTATACCATTGTAATTAGATTTAGAAAAGAGCAGAATAAAGTGTTACACAGTAAGTAGTGCACGCTGATTATTTTCTTAAGCATGTAGTATAATCAATGAATAATTTAATCTCAATGTCAATGTCACTACGCTAAATTCAACAAAATTAAAAAGAAAATCAACAGAAGAAAAAACTGATACTAGGTAGATGATTTTATTTTATCAGATATTCAAAATGACGGCCATTTTGTTCTAAACGTTTATCAACTCTCTTTCGAAAAGAATTCCGCATTCTGAATAACATATCTGGGGTGATTTCACGAACTGCACGGCTAATACTTTCTCTCATGTCTTCGGCTGTAGTTGGGGCAGTCACCATGACGTTTTCTTTGACAAAACCCTACAAGAAAAAAATCAAGGGGGGTTAAGCCTGGCGATCTTGCAGGCCAATTTACTGGTCCCCCACGCCCAATCCATCTGTTAATGTCATTCAATATAGCGCGTGCTTCTCGACAGTAATGTGGTGGTGCGCGGTCTTGTTGGAACCAAATTGCTTTACGTTGTTGCTCTGGAATATTTGGCATCAATGCAAGTCATTTCGAAGGAAATCGCAGTATCGCTGTCCATTAAGATTACCATCGAAAAAATATCCCACACCAAGTATTGATCGACCAAGGGTGTGTGGATTTTCTTCAGCTCAATAATGCACATTGTGACGATTGAATTGACCATGGTTAGTGAATGTTGCTTCATCAGAAAATATTATGTTTTCCAGTGAGTTGTTTTCATTGATCCATAGTCGAAACCACCGACAAAATTGCACCCGTCTCTCGAAGTCCTGTCCATACAAGTCTTGATGTAAGGTAATATAGTAGGAATGAAATTTACAATTGTGCAAAATCCTGAGAACGGATGTTTTACACATCTGGGCGTCTTTGGATAGTTCTCGAAAACCAATATAAGGGTTGAGAGCTACTGTTCCCAAAATTCCTACCGCCACGTCATCGTTCGTTTTGGTTTTCCTCCTGCTGCGTTTTCTGGATGAGAGTTGGCCGGTCTGGCGACTCCTAGTCTCTAATCGTTTGAACGCCATGTGAGATTTTGGTGGTAAGTGGGGAAATCTTACCGCCCAAAGTCCAGATGCATTGCGATAGTTTTTTCTGCATTCTCCGAGAATTAATAACATGTCAACTTGGCAGTCGAATTCATTCATTTTAAGGATAGGTAGTTAAAATCTCAACTAAGATTATTAAATACGAACAGAAATAACACAGCTAAATAACAAACGAACAGAATTCAAAAAAAAAACAATAAACGAACACAATGAACACTCATTGTAACAAGACGCTTAAACTAAAGACTTTAAATTCGAAGATAATTTAAGAAAATTACTGACAATATCATAACATGTCAAGTCGTTCGTTGTCATGATAACTGCCGCAGAGCTCCCAAAAAAATAGGAAAGAAATAATTAACTACATAATCTAACCAAAATGCCGTATTTTTTTACCCAGTCGACATGGTAATTCTCGGAGGATGTAGAAAAAACAACAACAATGCTTCTGAACAAAATGGTTGTCATTTCGAACACCTATTATAATAAAATCATGTACCTAATATCAGTTTTTTCTTCTGTTGTTCTTTTTAATTTTTGACATTAAATTATTCATTGATTATAACGTCGTTTCTTCTAGAGATTACCAATCTGGAAAGAAAACTGCACCTATCCATTGAACATTTAAAAGTTACCCCTCACCCCTAAAAAGTGGTCACTGCTCCAACTACAGCCGAAGACATGAGAGAAAGGATTACGCGCGTAGTTCGTGAAATCACCCCAGATATGTTATTCAGAGTGCGGAATTCTTTTCGAAAGAGTTGATAAATGTTTAGAACAAAATGGCCATCATTTTGAACTTCTGATAAAATAAAATCATGTACCTAATATCAGTTTTTTCTTCTGTTAATTTTCTTTTTAATTTTGTTGAATTTAGCGTAGTGACATTGACATTAACATTAAATTATTCATTGATTATAGCGTAGTTTTTTCTGGAGATTACGAATCTGGAAAAAAACTGCACTTTTCCACTTAACATTTAAAAGTTACCCTCTAACCCTAAACAGTGGAAAGGGTTAAAACATTACTTACTCCTTCAAAAAATATCCTCCAACGACCCATTGCATCCCTAGAAATTTCATTTATTTTAAATCAGCCGTTTTCTCAATATCGCTTTGTAACACTTTAAAAGGACCACCCTGTATATATATATAATATATATATATATATATATATATATATATATATATATATATATATATATATATATATATATATATATATATATATATGTATATATATATATATATATATATATATATATATATATATATATATATATATATATATATATATATATATATATATATATATATATATATATATATATATATATATATATATATATAGACATGCCTCACATACGCGTGTAAGTATCAATATTTTGATAGGATTAAATCATAAACCTTTTACTAGAGTAAATTTGACTATAGTATACTATATTAATGAACTAGAATCTCAAAAATAAGGCTTAAGCAGCTGACATTTGTAGTTTACAGAGAACATTGAATTTAGTTTTTTAAACTAAATGTCTCTCACCATGCAGCAGCATAATTTACCACTGTTTGGATTTATATCCCAAGAGAGATTAATCAAACATAGCAGCAAAACATTTACTTAAAACTCATGCCGTATTATCATAATGTTGAACTTTGTTTGCATATTACCTTCACTTTTAAAATAATTTTAAAAAACAATGTGACACCGTTTCCTGGATTACTCAAGATATTTAAAAAATGTATCTTATCAGGTTTATGCTGCTGAGCTTATCAAGCGTAATTCTTAATCTAAGACGTGACTCAACAAGAGTAATCTGTAAACAGTAGTTAATTTGCTTGGTTTTTCCTAAGAATTAAAATATAACCCAAATACTTGTAAGCTCTATAATTTGTTCACATCAATTAATTTTTTATATCAAAATCCCATTTTTTTATATAAAAAGGGCTCCAAATAAAGGATGCAAAACAAAGTTGAATTCAAGATTAAAAAATTACACTAAAAATTTTGTTTTAATATTTATATATTTGTTGCTCTCACTCAATTTGTGTCAAAATGGTATTTCATTTTAATAAGCTGAACAGGAGTAAAAATACAGGCATCTCGGCTCCTATTATACCTACAGTAAAGGTTAAATGGGGAAAGTTTTAGAGGAAACTTATTGCATTCGATATCTGGCTTCAGATTTACGATCGATCAATAATAAATCGAAAATGGCCGATTTCGTTTTTCGCCAGTATATCCAGAACGGTAAATTTGACAGCTATCAAAATGTAACATTATTCGGACACATTTTTAAGACAAATAAGATGGCGTATACGACACGTCTTCATTGTTTTTCGTTAACCCGCAACCCGTCTCAACTTTCATTTTTCTTATGACCGCCATATTGAATTTTTTGATTTTTGAAAAGAGCCTAAAATTTCTAACGATATCTCACAAGTGCATTAAAGATTTTAGTGTCATCAAAATATCACACTTCGTAAATTAGGTTTCAATGTTTTTAAAGGAGGCCATGATTTATTTGTCACAAGATTACATTAATAAGTAAGTAATGTATTAAACGCATTAAATTTTCAATACAACATGAATGTAAATAACGACTTAAAAAATCTAAATGAGTTTTAACTACTTTGTAAGTGGGTAACGTTAATTTACAAATCTGCAAAATGACGTCCATTTGCATCGAGACATTTTTGACAATTGTTGACTGTTCTTCGTACAACCCTGGTAAGTGTATTTCGGTTAATATTTCTAAATGTGTCCGGAACTCTTTGTCTCAGGATTTCTATAGTCATGGGGAAATCAAATTCATAGATTTCATTCTTCGTGTGACCCCAGAGGTAGAAATCCAAGGGCGACAGGTCAGGGATCTAGGAGGCCAAGATAAACTGCTCTCTTAAGAAGTTCCTGTCTTGAATGGTATTGTGAGCCGGACATCCGTCTTGTTGAAACCAAATTTTTCTTAATTCATCTTCCGTTAGAATAGCTCGTAAGGCTGGTACAACTTGGTTTCGCAAAAGCTCTAGGTACCTCTGCCCGTTTAGGTCGTAGTCAAACAAAAATGATCTAATAAGTCGATTTCCTGAAATGATTAATAATTTATAAAGAGGTGCCCAACAGTCAAGGGCGGCAGGGTCGGCCGGGTGGTACAAGAAACCATAAATTATAAAGGGAAAATTATCTTTATTAAAAAGTACATATTTTCTTTCCAAAAATAATTATCGAGACATCCCGTAATGAATGAGCTTGTATACAGTTGAAACCTATTCAGCTTTATTATGACAGAATAACATATTTGGTTAGCGGAAAGTAATAGCCGTAATAAATTATTTTGTTGGTATTGCATATTAATTTCGGAAATACTAAATCAATTTATTTCAGGGATATAATAATCGTAAAGAAGTACATCGTGCCTTAATAAAACATAAAATATCAAAAGAACAAACCCCTTGCGCTTTAAAATTTAAATTATTCGGAAATACAGCTGAACGCCTTTCTATAAATCATAATGAAAATCGAAAAATAATTGGACATTTGATTAATATGGTATTTATTTCATAACGCAAGAACTAGGCTTCCCGGGTAATAATAAATCATTAAATTCAGACAATCAAAATAATTTTAGAGAATTAGCTAAATCTGTAGAAAATTTAAATAAAGTGTTAATAAATGTATAGAATCCAATTCTATTTTTATAGGTTCTTCGAAACTACAATACAAAATGATTGAATAAAAACGTAATACAATGTCAAAAAAGTTAGTTGACTGACTAGAGTAGAACGTTTTACTTTTTTTTTATTAGATTGTACTCTTTTAGTATCATCAAAGAACTAAACGAAAAAAAAAAAGATTATTATTTGACCATCATTTGGTGCCTATTTAAAAAAGATTGGTTATATTAACGTACCAATGATCCCACACCAAACGTTACTTCCAAATCTGATCTGTAGACGTCCCTATGCCACTTCATGAGGATTTTGTACAGCCCAATGATGACGGCTGTGCCTATTAAAGACTCCACAATTCGTGAACCTGCTCTCATCGAACCACAAGACATGATTTACAATTACGTGTCCTAGTATACCACTCACAGAACTTTTGTCGTCTTGGAAAATCAGTTTTCCTTAAGTACTATTATGGGTTTGTATGGATGGTACTTATTCTTTTTTAAAACTGTCTGTACTGTTGATTTTGGCACATTAGTTTCCTGTTCTACAGTTCTTACCGATGCCCTAGGGTTTTCGTTGATAGCTTGTAAAATGTTTCTGTCTCGATTTTCATTGTTATTATTGTATCCGCTTCTAGGTTGTTCGAAGGCACCATGGTTAATTAAATTAACTACGATTTTCCTGAATTGGGTTTTATGAGGCGGCCGTCGTTCGGGGTACATCTCCAAATACCTTGCTGAGGTAACGTCGGCGTTTCTGTATGATTGAAAGTACAGAGCTAACATGTCAACCTTTTCTTCATTTGAATACGGAATGCCGGCCATTTTCTATAGATTTTGACAATTTATATGTCAGATTTATAATTTTATTGAGATAAAAGCGTACCTACTACTTATTAAAACACAGCCTTGATACTTTCAACTATTTAACTTAACGTCAAAATCAAAATCCAATTTTGTTACAGATAAATCATGGCCTCCTTAGAAAAGCATTGAGGGCTAACATTACTTTAAATCATGGCCTCCTTAGAAAAAACTGAAACCTAACTTTACAAAGTGTAATATTTCGATGATACTAAAATCTTTAATACACTTGTGAGATATCACTAGACTGGAAATTTTAGGCTCTTTCCAAAAATCGAAAAATCCAATATGGTGGCAATAAGAAAAACGAAAGTTGAGCCGGGTTGCGGGTTAACAAAAAACAGACGTGTCGTATACGCCATCTTATTTGTCTTAAAAATGTGTCCGAATAATGTCACATTTTGGCAGCTGTCAAATTTACCGTTCTGGATATACTGACCAAAAACAAAATCCGCCATTTTCGGTTTTTCTCCGATATTTCCAAAAACAATTGATCGATCGTAAATCTGAAGCCGGATATCGAATGCAATAAGTTTCCTCTAAAACTTTCCCCATTTAACCTTTGCTGTAGGTATAATAGGAGCCGAGATCCCTGTATAGAGAAGCGAATCTGGGACACACTATATATATATATATATATATATATATATATATATATATAATATAAAATTCACTCTCTGAGTTATCATCAGATGTATCACTATCACCTTCAGATTCTGAAATAATTATTGGATTTATTTGGACACTTAACAGTTTGCTTCGATCCCACCACTCCATAATTTATTTTTTCTGTATGTTCTGCCGCCTTTGTACAATTAAGTAATAAATAAATTTAAAAGTAGTTCTTTCTCGACCCCGCCTCCTCCCGTTCTGCTACCTTTGACCCAGTGTTATGTTTTAATATTTTTATTACTCGCCGAATGGCACCACTGTTATGATTTAATAATTTTAGTATTTTGTATTAGCACTGGTAGTAAATGTAAACACTTCAACTTGTTTCAAATCTCTCTATTATCTTCTGTACAAGAGGGACACTTCTTACTTCTAACAAATCTTTAGTCTTATTGTGTCTACTGACTTAATTCTACTGACAATATAGTACTGACATAATGACTGACCTGCTCTATACTGACTACCTAGAACTTATTTTTATATGAATTTGAGATGCAGTGGCGTATCTGTAAAATTGATTAAAAAAGGTGTCTATAAAAGTAATTTGAGGTGTATTTGCTGCGCCACTGCTTACTGTACTACAATGGTTTCTTTTAATGTTTTTATAGCTGAACCTTCCCAAGCTTTATCGACATAGTGTAAATGAGTTTATGATAGGTTTTTTCGGGTATAATAATATTTGGGGCGGAAGAACGTGCATAAAATAGAATTTGAAGTAGAATTTAAAATACATATTGTTTACTTAGAATTTCCCTTGCAATAAACGACCATTAAAGCAGCTTTTGTCGGAAGGTTCCGCCGAAATATAATGTATGTCTAAATATTGCATTTACGTGTCAAACTATCTCTAGACTAATGAATATATAATACTTAAGACTATTCACAAATAAAATGACTATTAAATAATGGGGTCACAACACCAGGACATTTTCCTAAGTAACTTAAGCTGTTACATCAATCACCCAAAAATTATGAAGTTACCTCAAACGATACCAAAATTATTTGGAAAACTTGTTTTCCAGATCTCTATTTTAAGAACGAACATTTCAGTTGGTGAGCAGTTTAGGAGAACATTTTATGTGACAAACTAACATTATTTTTGCTTGTATTATTTATTGCCCACCTATTCTGGGACACCCTCTATATTTATCTCACTTTCGATTAATCAAAGAAACTTAATTTTCCCTATCTTTTTTTTTCTATTTAAATCAGCTAACATTGTCCTGTTTGTGAAAATAACAGAAAACAAAAACAAAATAAACCAATGCTTGTGTCGTAAAAATGAAACAAAGTAAACAAAAAACACTTGCGTAAAATTTCCACTTAATTTATTTTTCAAAAATAATGACAATTGTTTCGCCCACACTGTGGCTTCAGATGTTAGATGTAAACTAAAATAAAATAAGAGTGTGCCACAAATTATAGATTTTAAATACCTGAATGCGTTTTTTTACAACTGCGGATTTTATACATTTCAAGTGTTCTGGATTTACCCTTAATAAACTAATAAAGGTTTAACAGTGGGGAACCGTTCAGGTCCAACTGATCGTTTAATAACGTGTTGTTATTTTTATGTTTGTTTATTTCCATACTTTCTAGTAAATTAAGTTTTTTACTTTTTCGTTCTAGATGTAAAATTTCGAAGTTCTCATCAAAAGTATGGTTTTCTTGAATTAAATGTTTGGAGTAATTGGAATTATCTTTATGCTTTCTGTAACTGAATTTATGTTCACTTATCCTTTTTTGAAATGTTCTGCCTGTTTGTCCAATATAAAATTTTGGACAAGTTCCACAATTTAATTTGTAAACACCCGATTTATTGTGTTTTTTGGTTTTACTCTTATTGTTTTTAATGTATTTACTAAGGCTGTTGTCAGTTCTAAAAGAAATTTTTGCACCTTTGTTTTTAAAAAACTTTTGTAAAATAAATGTGGAAGTGGAAATTTTACGCAAGTGTTTTTTGTTTACTTTGTTAATATGAATTTCCATCAAGTAACGGCTAGTTCTGTTCAACATTTATTACAAGCTTCGACGAGCTCTTTAGCCTTATGGTATTTTAAGCTTCTGCTTAAATCAAGAGTGTGTACACAAAGCATTTGGTTTTTTAATCAATGTTTAAAGTTCAGTGTTTTTCCCCGGTACATGAAGTTAAAAACGGACAACAAAAGCCAGTCAGCTAAAGCAGCTCAACACTATGGACTGAGAAAGTGGATTTGCCAAGACCGAAAAATCCAATATAATAACAGAGACATTTATAACGTTTATCTTAAGGTAATTTATAGTGAACTTAGTTATAGGCTGGCTAGTTTAGAGTTTGACATTTTTGATCGACAAGAGTTGACTACATTATCCATAACAAATTCTTAGGGCAAATAAATAAATTAAATAAATTAAGATATAGTAAGTGTGATATTAATATAAATAATAATAGAAAGGTATTCTCAGAACATAAATTCCACCATAGATTCGTTAATTTTTCTGATGTTAATTTTTCAATAGTTGAATCTAATTTGCTAAAGAAAGGCTTTAGTGATAACCTTAATGTAGAAGAAGGTAAATGTAGCACGGAACAATTAGGGGTTGAGTGTGAATTAGCAGCACAAAAAATGCAACTTACAAATACTGAAAAACACCTATTATCAAATAAGATAGTCAATCAAAAATTCGACGATTTTAAGGGCCATTTCTCTAACGATTATTCTGTAGTAAAATCGATAGTTAATAAAAGTAACACACATAACATAATTTTTACAAGAGCAGATAAAGGAAAAACTGTCATAGCTATGAACAAAGATCAATATATTTCTAAAACACTCGATTTCCTAAATTCCGATAAGTTCGAACAAATTAATTTTGATCCTACAGAACTTTTTCAAAAACTAGTAAAAAATGTAGTCAAAGATCTTAGCTTATTCACCGAAAAAGAAAAATATCACATATCATTAATGAATCCTCTAATACCCAAATTATACTCTTTTATTAAACTACACAAAAACGATATGCCAATTAGACCAGTGGTATCTTATATTTCAGCACCAGCAGTAATCCTTTCTAATAAACATTTTAGTAAAATATTGTAATTTTAAACCCAAGTACAGTATAAAAAATAGCTCTCAATTAATAAGTAAAATCAATAATTTAAAAATTCCAAGTAACGCCAGATTAATATCTTTTGACGTTCAAAATTTATTCCCTAGCATACCGCCGCGCCGGCTGGTGTTTTATTATTAGTTGAAGAACTTCTTACTAAAAATAACGTTAATCCAATATATAAACAGGATATTTTAGAAGCCTTGTCGACTTGTTTAGATCAAAATTATTTTGAGTTTAATTACACTGTATACATAAGTAAGGAAGGTTTAATAATGGGAAACCCTTTAAGTCCAATTTTAGCCGAGATGTTTATGGACAATTTGGAAACTAAAATTCATGAATATTCTCTTAGTAAAAATTTCATTTATTGGTATAGATATGTGGATGACATACTAGCATGTTTTATTGGTACTTACAGGCAACTAAAATCATTTTTAGATTATATCAATAACCTATACAAAAATATACATTTTACTGTTGAATTAGAAAATAATGGAGAAATTAATTTCTTGAACTTAATAATAACTGTTAGAAATAATAAACACGAGTTTCAAATCTTCCACAAACCTTCTCATACCGATATTACAATACACAATACATCTAATCTCCCTTTTACGCACAAAATGTCAGCATTTAATAGTTTTGTTCATAGATTGATCAACATACCTCTAAGTAATGAAAGTTATATTAAAGAATTAAATATAATAAAACAAATAGCTGTTAATAACGGTTGTCATGAAAATCTTATGGACAAAATAGTAGAAAAGAAACAACATAAAAAGGCATTACAGTTAATTTATCCTACTAACAGTTTCAATGAAAATAATAATTTCCATACTTCACTTATACAGGAAAAATAACATTAACTATTACTAAGTTTTTTAAAAACAAAGGTGCAAAAATTTCTTTTAGAACTAACAACAGCCTCAGTAAATACATTAAAAACAATAAGAGTAAAACCAAAAAACTCAATAAATCGGGTGTTTACAAATTAAATTGTGGAACTTGTCCAAAATTTTATATTGGACAAACAGGCAGAACATTTCAAAAAAGGATAACTGAACATAAATTCAGTTACAGAAAGCATAAAGATAATTCCAATTACACCAAACATTTAATTCAAGAAAACCATACTTTTGATGAGAACTTCGAAATTTTACATGTAGAACGAAAAAGTAAAAAACTTAATTTACTAGAAAGTATGGAAATAAACAAACATAAAAATAACAACACGTTATTAAACGATCAATTGGACCTGAACGGTTCCCCATTGTTAAACCTTTATTAGTTTATTAAGGGTAAATCCAGAACATTTGAACTGTATAAGATGCGCAGTTGTAAAAAAACGCATTCAGGTATTTAAAATCTATAATTTGTGGTACACTGTTATTTTATTTTAGTTTACATCTAACATCTGATGAGGCCACAGTGTTGACGAAACAATTGTCATTATTTTTGTAAAATTATGTGGACATTTTACGCAAGTGTTTTTTGTTTACTTTTTTAATATAAATTTCCATCAAGTAACGGCTAGTTCTGTTCAACGTAAAAATGAAAGCTGATGGCTTGGAAATAAGCAATTGGCAAGCTCGCAAAGCAATATTCTGGTAATTTTGCTTCATGATACATGCTACAAGGAAAATTCTGCTCCTGTAGCAAATCATCATTTTTGTTTTTATTGATAAAAGATAATTAACCTTTCTTTTAGTTACATGTAACTTAGAATTCTGCCGATTCTTATCAGAAACACTTTTATAAATCTACTAATTACAATTTGTTAATTTTAGGTCTGAACCGGTTCGAAGCTGTTTATTGTTGCGGAATGCGTTCCGGTTATCAACACTTCAAAATAACAATGATATTATTCCTGTTTATCGATAATGCTGACATGTTTTGGAAACAAGATCTGACGAGCAAGGCATAGTATTCGAATTGCATATAATTACGGTAAATGACTTCGTTAATGTTGTTGACTGGCAATTTAAAGAATTTGGTTTTTCCCTCGTAAAAGAGAAGATTTTGAGATACACTTGATTTGATTCTGAAAAACGTGTAATTTTAGTCAAAAATAAAGAGTCATATGGGGATGACATGGTAATATTTTGGTAAAAATCCAATATGCCGGAACAATATAGTGAACTGTTAAAAAAATATTACATAATACAAGAATACATTGTTACATAGGAATGAACTGGTAACATTTTGGCAGTGGCGGCACGCGGTGAATTATATTGGGAGGTCAATAACAAATTTAAAAATACGCATACTTAAAATAAAAATAAATATCTTATCTTTAATTTGAGCTTTAAATTCTCTTGAAGTTCAGGTCTACTCTTCGTTCTTTCGAACTGGAAAAATGCTGAAAGACACGTTCGTTAAAATTGCACGCACATTCCTTATATACAGGGTTATTCACGCAACCCGTTCATTAAAAGTTTTTGATGATGCCATTTAGATAAAAATTTCAAACTTTGGGATTAAGGTAAGGTCAAAGGGTACTTCTTTTCTGAAATATTTTCAACTTCCTGTCACTTCCGGTTTAACCGGAAGTTGGCATCAACTTGCTTATTTTAAATGGCACACCCTGTATTTTATGATATTTTTGGATTCTACGGAGAATTTTAATGCTATTTTATGTAGCATGTCCTATACCTAGGTTCAAGCGTTCTTAAGATATTTGACCTTGAACCGAAAATGAGCCTTCGGGGTACCAAATTTTAAAATCTCATATTTTTGTAAGTTTTGATGATATAATCTTCATATTTTGCAGACGATCGGTAAATAAACTTAGGTTTCTATTTTTTTGAATTTGTCTATTTTTATACAGGGTGTCCTAAATTCAGCGGCAAACATTCACATTTTCAAAGTCGCTAAAGCCCGTTTTTTTAAATGGGACACCCTATAACTTTATGCACTATCAAATGTAGAATTTCATTTTCTATCGAACTTTATTAAGGTTTCCTATACCTATTCGTAACCATTTTCGAAATAATTGGGTTTTATAAAAATATCGTATGTATTTGCTTAAATGTTTACATGTTTCAATGGTGAGCCATGGAAAAACAATTGAGATCGAATATCAAATATGACAGATGATCAGTATGCGTTATTTATCGAAAGCTGTCAGTGATAAACTAAATCTTCCAAATCGAAATGGAAGAATACTCAAACGCTGATATTCTCAATCTATTTTATATTCATGGAGAATGTTATAAAATTTTGGAGAGAACGTGTCGTGTGTTTAATGAACGCCACCCTGATTTGCCGCCAATGAACAAGTCAAAATTCGAGAGGATTGAAACGAACTTTTTGCATTTTGGCAAGGTTAAAGTTACAAAAAATGTTCCGAAACCAGTGACAAATGCCAAGGATAACGTAATAAATACATTAGCTTATTTCCACGCAAACCCGCAAAGTTCAATACCGTCTGCAGAAAACGATTTGGGAATTTCTTCTTCATCTGTCCAAAGAATCTTGAGCGAACATCATATGCACCCTTATTCCTTCCAAAACGTGCAAGCCTTGAGACCTGGTAATGACGTCCGACGAGTAGAATTTTGCGAATTCATATTTTTGAAAATTCAAGAGGACCCTCAATTCCTTTCAAAAATATTTTGGACCGATGAAGCGAAATTTTCTAGAGAAGGAATAACAGTTAGAATAAACGAACATTTCTGGGCAGCAGAAAATCCGCACGCTTTACGCGAAACGCGTTCTCAAGAGAGGTTTAGCTTCAATGTTTTCGGTATAGTATTAAATGATCAGGTGCGGTACTGTATTTATGAAGACAATTTAAACAGTGATAAGTATTTGGAAATTCTACGAGGGATGGTTTCTGAATTTAGAGAAGAAATTCCTATTGGTGAGCTGCAAAATTATTGGTATCAATTAGATGGGGCACCAGCACATAATTCCGCTGCAGTTTATCTCCAATTATCTCGAATTTTTGAATATCGTTGGATTGGTTCCAATGGCCCTTGGAGATCGCCCCCGCGATCGCCTGATTTAACACCCCTAGACTTTTATTTATAGGGATTTATCAAAGGTAAAGTTTATGCTTCTCCAGTAAATAACCAATAAGATTTACTGGACAGGATACGAACAGCTTTTGCCGAATTAGAAAACGGACAAATTCAACGGGCCACAGCAACTGTACAAAGAAGAATTGAAATGTGTCTTCAAATGAACAGTATATAGAACATTTGTTATAATTCAATTTTATTATTTTATTTATTTATTGTTGATTGTTAGATTGCTATAATTTTTAAGTTCACTAAAACAAGTTTAGAACAGTCTCGAACTTAGTAGATATGGCTAAAAATAATGTAAACAATGTATTACATTTTATAAACTATATAACTTTAACTTTTCCGAAACCAAAAAATTTCGTTTCAATCCTCTTCAATTTACTCTTGTTCATTGGCGATAAATGAAGATGTTTTTGATTAAAAACATGGTACGTTCTCTCCAATATTTTGTAAAATTCTCCGCGAATATAAAATAAATTGAGAATATAAGCTTTTGAGTGTTATTTTATTTTAATTTAAAAGTTTCAAATCAGCTGTCATGTTGAATAGAAAAGCCCAACAATTGTTTATCAATGGCTTCCTACGGGAGGGTGTAAGCATTTAGCAAATACATATTACAGTTTAATAAAAACCTGATTATTTCGAAAATGGTTACGAATAGGTATGGGGAACCTTAATACAGTTCGATAGAAAATTAAATTCTACATTTGATAGTGCATAAAGTTATAGGGTGTCCCATTTAAAAAAACGGACTTTAGCGGCTTTGAAAATGTGAATGTTTGCCGCTGAATTTAGGACACCCTGTATAAAAATAGACAAATTCAATAAAAAAATAGAAACCTAAGATTATTTACCGATCGTCTGCAAAATATGAAGATTATATCTTCAAAACTTACAAAAATATGACATTTTAAAATTTGGCACCCCGAAGGCTCATTTTTGGTTCAAGGTCAAGTATCTTAAGAACGCTTGAACCTAGGTATAGGATATGCTACATAAAATAGCATTAAAATTCTCCGTGGAATCCAAAAATATCATAAAATACAGGGTGTTCCGTTTAAAATAAGCAAGTTGATACCAACTTCCGGTTAAACCGGAAGTGACAGGAAGTTGAAAATATTTCAAAAAAGAAGTACCCCTTGATCTTACCTTAATCCCAAAATTTGAAATTTTTGTCTAAATGGCATCATCAAAAACTTTTAATGAACGGGTTGCGTGAATAACCCTGTAAACGATTCCTCGATACTTAACATTGCTAAAGCGGATAGTCTATCTTGGCCCAACTCCTCAACAAAATTTATAAGCCCTCGAAAAACCCCTGGATTTTCAAAGTCGTTTTATCATGGCCACGTAGTGACAGCTCGAATGCCCCACAAAATTTTACACAATCTATAATTTTGTTTAAAATATAACGATTTTTGGATACATTTTCATTGAAATCTCTAAGGGATTTTCTATAAGCTGTGTCTAGCTGAGTGCGAATATCAACACTTCCGACCGTAGCATAGTTCACCGAATATTTCATGTGATCTGCAAAAAAAACATGTTTTTATATTTTTTCCGGTTTTGCACCATAATGAGTCCGACTAGTCCTTAGAAAATAACAAACAAACATAACAGTAAAATGAGTTAGAGGCTTCACAACCACATATCCAGTTATTTATTTATTTATTTCACTTTATGCTAAATGATCTAAATAGATATGACAACGTCAAGTGTAAAAATAAAAGATAACATAATACATTTTTAAAACAATATTAAGATTGGACTAACTAACAGAAAACAATTATTGCAAAATTGAAAAGCAATTTTTAACATTATAATAACTTTCTTCAAAAAGATAACTCTTTGTACTTTTCTTAAATTTTTTGTAAGAAGTTATTTCTCTTAGGCTTGCTGGTAGTTTGTTGTACATGGTGTCCGGATTTGGTTGCAAAAGCAGGGTGTCTCGCTTATTTTTAAAGATAGAACCTTGCGGTTTTCACGAACCTGAGCTAATTTTTTCTGAAACTCATGAAGCCGTAAACAAAATTTTCATAGCCTTCTTCGTTTATGAGATACAGGGCGAAATAGAAAATTTTGCATTTTTGGGACCCCCCTCGAATCTCGGTTATCCTTTAACTTAACGCAAAGGGAAAAATTGCTGCTTATGCAATTTTTTACGCTGGATACAGTGGCGTAGTCATATTTTTCATTTGAGTTGTTATTTTTTTAGATATGACCCAAAGTTGTGTTTTTTTTAAATGGGACACCCTGTATATTTGTCCAGAAATTGATTTGTCCTTTTAAAAGCTTCTCAAAAATATATAATAGTATGGGTCTATTTTAATAAACAACAACAAAAATCCTAATTTTTATAATTATCATCCCAAATTTTGCAGTAAGCTATGCAAAACAATGCTGCCTTTTATTTAAAGTCGTTAACAATACTACACTACTACATCCTAACAATAAATCAAAATAAATATGTAATTAAGTCTATTTATCAAAATATGTATTGATAGTTTCGCACCAAAAAAGTACCACCTACCTAGATTTATGTAACACAAGAACAAAACAGTAATAAATTATTATGTAACAAGGCTTTCAGCAAAAATCAACTGTCGTATAAGAACTACAGTAACCAAGGAAATCAAAAGAACTGTTCAAACTGATTTTCATTTTGTTCTATGCATTTCCTAAATCTTGGACATTATCATAGTGGTCTTTGTAAATTCTATTTTCCAGATATCCCCATAGAAAGAAATCTAAAATCGACAAATCTGGGGACCTAGGGGGCCATCTTATATGTCCATTTGTTCCGATCCATTGATTGGTAAAATTATTGTCCAGAAATAATCTCGTCATTCCAGAATTGTGTGCAGGAGCACCGTCCTGTTGAAAATAAATTTCGTTAATTTGCGCTAGAGGAACATCGTCAAGTAATTCAGGTATAGCTGCCTCTAAAATTTCTATATAGCGATTGGCTGTTAGATTTTCCTCAAATATATAAAATTTTAAATGTGTTCCTAATATGAAGCAGGACACATTTAAACCAAACCTGCCCTGCTGTCTTCTGGGAAATATTTGGTGTCGATTTTCCTGGGACTAGAATCTACTATTGTGCCTACTGAGTATACCAAAATTACTGAAATATGCTTCGTCTGACCATATAACCTTCCTTTCAAAATCTCTAACCATATCGCATCTTTCTCGAAATCAATTGCAGAAGTGCTGCACGAGCCTAAATTTGTTTGGGTGGTATTTGTGCTTTTTTAGAATTTCTTGAACTCTAGTTTTTGGAATCCCTATGCTCTTTTCACTGGCCCTACAAGAGTTTGTACAGTAAGCTTCTGCATTAGCCAAAACCGTAATTTCCTCAGCCTCCCGATTTCCTTTATTATATGTTTTCGTACGAGGTTTGATAAATGATCCGTGATTAAGTAAATTCTTTTTTATCCGATAAAAAGTGGATATATATTAGGTTGCCTCCTTTCTGGATATCTAAATAAAAATTAAGCAATAATATTTCAACATACCTAAAAATTAACTATTTACCTGTTAAAATACATCTCTCATACTTTTCATAATGTTCGAAAGTTTGGTTTTCTTCCATAATAATACAAATATATTTTTACCCAATAAATAAATACAAAAAACTAGCGCTATATTTTATATACGCGTACAAAATTGGGAAATGTCATTTGCTTCCAAGAAAACAAAAGAAGACGGCATCGTTTTGCATGGCCTACTGCAAAATTTGGGATGATAATTATAAAAATTAGGATTTTTGTTGTTGTTTATTAAAATAGACCCATACTATTATATATTTTTGAGAAGCTTTTAAAAGAACAAATCAATTTCTGGACAAATATACAGGGTGTCCCGTTAAAAAAAAACACAATTTTGGGTCATATCTAAAAAATAACAACTCAAATGAAAAATATGACTACGCCACTGGATCCAGCGTAAAAAACTGCATAAGCAGCAATTTTTCCCTTTACGTTAAGTTAAAGGATAACCGAGATACGAGGTGGGTCCCAAAATGCAAAATTTTCTATTTCGCCCTGTATCTCGTAAACGAAGAAGGCTATAAACATTTTATTTACGGCATCATGAGTTTCACAAAAAATTAGCTTAGGTTGGTGAAAACCGCAAGGTTCTATCTTTAAAAATAAGCGAGATACCCTGCTTTTGCAACCAAATCCGGACACCCTGTACATATTCCCACAAAAACAGTAAGGACTTTTTTGGAAAGTGCTAGTCCTAGAGGGCGGTATATAAATGTTTGTGGAATTTCTTGTACCATGATTATGTAGTTCTAGATGACGAGAAAATCTGCTGAATTGTTTTTTAACGAATAATACCGAGTGTAAAATTAGAATACATGGAAGAGGGAGAATTTTAGACAGTTTGAAGTAGGGTTTACATGAGTCTAATGGACTTAACGAGAAAATTTTTCTAATTATTCTTTTTTGTAATACAAAAATTCTGTTTAAATCTGTTGATTGGCCCCAGTAAATAATACCATAGCTTAGATGGCTATATGCTAGTGCGTAATAGGTATTTAAAAGTAGTTTTTTTTCTAAAGTGTTTTTTAAATTTCTTATTGCAAAGCAGGCAATATTTAACTTACTTGCGACATGGTTCATGTGGTTGCACCATGTTATGTGTGAATCTAGATGTAATCCTAGAAATTTAAAATTATCAATCCTATTTACATGTTTCCAGTTTAATAACAAATTTGGAAACCGAAGCATATCTTTTCTTATACAAAATGTCATAAAGCAGGTTTTGGATTCGTTGACAATAAGGCAATTTTTCTCACACCATAAAGCAAATTTTTCCAAAATGATTTTGTCATTATTTTCCAGCTTCTCGAAATTATTATCAGAAATTGCTATAGTGCAGTCATCTGCATAGAGAATTATTCTGTTTTTTGATAGTGACAAAGGCAAGAAATTTTCCAGATCATTTATAAAAAGCGTAAATAGTAGAGGTGAAATAATGCTTCCCTGAGGTACATCACACTTTATATTGTGTCCAGGAGAGATAACGTCCCCAATTTGTTGATATCTTCCCTTATCCCCAATGCATATAATTTCTTCTGTAAAAAGGAGCTATTTAAGCAGTCAAAAGCTCGAGTTAAGTCAAAGAAGTTAGTTAAATAGTACATACTTTTGCCAAAGTTTCGATGAACCTCTTTATTTTTGTCTTTACTAGTTTGTCGTATATAAGTTCTGGCAAATTGCGACCACTTACCTTGAATTCGGTTACTTTCTCAAAATTAATTTCCTTCGTACTCTTTAGTTGTTTAATTTTTTGCATTACCGACATTTTATTTCATCTACATTCACAACTCAAACATAGACCTTCTTGAAATTGGTTATTTTTGCAAAATTAAGATCGTAAGCACTTTTTAGTTGTTTATTTTTTTGCACTAGTCACTACCAACATTTTATATTGTATATTTCCAACTCACAAATGGATCATAAAAGTAAAAAAATATATATTACAAAAAACAGTGTATAAATCAATTTTCATCGATTCAAAACGTCCGAAATTTTTATCGAGTTAGAATATCGACCGCGCGACCTCTGAACAATTGAACCGGGTGATGACCCAAAACACGATTTCATATTCCATTTGCTATCACGTTCGGCTGCCGCTCGGTAGCTGTGAAATCTTCGGGTACTTTCGTCAAGCTTTAAGGTAATCAGGGCATTTCGGACTGCCCAGCCTAGCTTAGTATGGCGTATTTTATTATGCCTAAGGAACGCAACGAGACCATTCGAACCGCCGCGCGCGGCTAATAGTATTTAACTTTTCCCAAGGTTCGCATTTTATTACAACTATTAGCAGGGACGGTCAAACGAATAATTTATTTTCTGAAATATTTTTGGGGGGTCATTGACCAAATGACCCTATGGAAGAGCCGCCGCACAGTGGCGAGCCGTAATGCTATTCAGTGGCCAATACCTCCAAACTATTAAAGTAAAACCTTCAACTATTTGTTTTTTAATTCAAAGTTGATATAAATAGTGCTAAATAAAAACCGTCAACCCGAAAATGAAGTGTTATTAGGTTGTATATGGATTTAATTCCAATAAAGAGTAATTGAAATCAATTTTGAACTTAAAATAACAAGACAAAAAAAATTAAAGTTTCATAAATGTATGATCAAAAGGATGCCATTATTTTTTTATTTCATGTTAAATAGATGATTTCTTCGAGATAATATGTAATAAGAAAAATATTTTCTTGTTTATTTAACACGCTAATAGCTAATAAAATGTTTGGTTCCACATGATGCTTTATTACTACAATTTTAATAACGAGAAACATCACCATCGAAGCAAGGCGAAGTTTTGTATTAAGACCAGAAAGTAAGCTGATGTATTGCTCTTCTAAGAAAAAAAATATATGGCTGCTCAAAGTTGCACCTTTACTCGGAATAACAATTTTTTAAGTAGGCTGTGGATCACGTCAAAACAAAATCGTTACATCGCGCGCCATATTGATGTCAATATTATCAATGTAGTATTATTGTTGTTCGTGAATTCGTGGCAAAAACATGTTTGCGATAAGTCGAAAGTGTCTTTCCGAAAGATTTATTGCTAGTTCTAATGAGCAAGAGTTTTTTTCTCGTTTAAAAGAAGACTTTGAGCAGTCTTCAGAAGATTTTATAATTGTGAAGCGTACCATCCAAAAAACATTTCTGGGCCAATTTAGGCAAAAATGGAAACAGGCTAGTAGAGTAAAAGATCATTTTGACAAAAAGTTTAAAAAATGGTTGGCAGGCGACTTGATATTTAAAGAAATTGTGAACGTCCTTAAAGTGTCACATTCTTCAGGTGGAAGACCTATAAAAAATCTTGATGGAAGCTCTGAAAGAAGCAAACGAAGGAAGCTATCTAAATTAGAGGGAACATGTGATATGACACTCTCAGAGTTACAAGGTCTCTTGGTTCGTAAGTTAAGGGCAGATGGAAAGAAAGAAGAGGCAACCGTGATTCAGGAAGTACTATCTCTTGGAGCAAGTAAGTTCAAACAACGTCTATCGCAAAATACAGTTAAAATGTTTTCAAGAGATGAAGGTTTAGCATTAATGGTAGATGCAAAACTATCCAGACATCAATATAATTATGTACGTGAGCAGTGTGCGAGTAAAAATGCTGATATTTTCCCTAGCTATAATCAAATATTTAAGGCAAAAGTAGAATGCTATCCTGATTCTATTCAAGTTAACGAAAGAGGCGGTTCCATTCCAATGCAACAACTATTAGACCATACCACAAAAAGGTTGCTTAAAGTTCCTAATGTATTGAAAAAAATAGAGAGTAGTGAATCAAACACATTTTCATTACACACTAAATGGGGTTGTGATGGTTCCTCAGGAAATAGCTGCTATAAACAAAATTTTAACGACGTTAAAATTGTGGATAATTCTATTTTTATGGCTTCTTTGGTTCCATTGCAACTTGTTTCAAAAAATAATGAAATAGTCTGGCAAAATCCGCATTCATCCTCGACAAATTATTGTAGACCAATATTTTTTGAATTTTCAAAAGAGACGCCTGAACTTACCAGAGTTATTGCCGACAAATATGACAACGAAATTAAAAAACTGGTTGAGACCGAAGTATCTACAAAACATCGAAATATTAAAATTTCACATAACTTAGCTTTTACCATGTTGGATGGAAAAGTACGACAAGTTTTAACACAAACCTCCTCGGCTGCATGTTGTGCAATATGTAAAGCCAAACCGAAAGAAATGAACAATTTACAAGAAATTCGAAAAAAAAAAGTTGATATCGACTCTTATAAATATGGCCTCTCTAGTTTACATGCCTTACTTCGTTTCATGGAGTGTATTCTTAATATATCGTATAGACTTGATTTTAAAAAGTGGAGTGCCAGGACTGATGCTGAAAAAGAGTTAGTGAAAGCAAGAAAAAAACATGTTCAAAACGAACTTACAACAGGGTAGTGGAACCTCCAACGATGGTAACACTGCAAGAAGATTTTTCCGGAGTCCAGAAATAGTAGCAGAGGTAACAGATGTGGATGAAGAACTAATCAAAAAATTTTCTATTATTTTACAAGTTTTGACATGTGGAAGAGCTGTAGAAACAGATAAATTTGATTTATATGCACAAAATACGGCAGAATTATTTGTGGAAAAGTACAACTGGTACTACATGCCCTCATCTGTACACCAAATTCTTCTCCACGGAAGTGGCATAATTGATTCGGCTTGTCTTCCAATTGGGCAACTTAGTGAGGAAGCAGCCGAGGCGCGAAATAAAGACTTTAAAAGATTCCCTCAGATGTCCTCTCGAAATTGCTCCCGAACTGCTACCAACGAAGATATTCTTCATTCATTACTTGTTTCTTCAGATCCTTACCTAACCAACTCCAGAAACCAATGGGAAAAAAAGTCAAGTTTAGATGTAGAACAAGAAGCAAAATATCTCTTGATTTTGTGAAAGGTAGGATTTAGCTTATTGTTTTTAATAATTAAATGTATACTATGCTACAGTGAAAGCCCGAATTATGTATTGTATTAAGTTAAGTTTCGATTGATTGGATTAATTCGCTTAATGCCAACGAATTCAAATTAAACTGAACTCAAACTTGGAAAAATGTGTTTTCAGATATAGTCTTATCTATCCTAAATTGACCACGACTGCGACTCTAGTGTTTTTTAATGTAATATGTACCACTAATCTTTATTTTGAAGTGAACATTTTACAAGTACACCTAATATAAGTAATCAATATGTTCGTTCATATTATTTAAATATAAATAGCCGCCATTTTCTCCTAATAATTTAATTTTTTCTTCTCGATCCATGGACCTGCCTTGATAAATTTTAAGCAATCAGACTACCAATTTTTGAATGATTTTCATATACCTACGCACCTAGCAACCCCACATATGCGCACAAACAGTGTGACCCATTTGTTTTCGGGTCACCCTAAAAAAACTTTATTATTATTAATGCGATTTGGCTCGGATTTTCTAAAAATTGTAGGGCTTGACAAACTCCAACTTTTTACCAAAGATATTCCAATTCAGACAAAATCCAAGGCCTACTTTGCCAGTTTCTAGGCGCAAAATTTTAATAAACCACATTGATATTTTTTGGTAAAACTTGGTATAGGACCATTTTGAGGGATGCCAAATTCAGTGGTGTTCACAAATTTTTATTAAAAAAATCGCTAATATGGTTTATTGAAATTTTGCTACTAAAGACTGGCATAGTAGGCCTTGGATTTTCCATGACCGAGGTTATCTTTGCTAAAAAGTTGCAGTTTTTTAAGCCCTACAATTTGAAAAAAACCCGAGCCAAATCGCACAAATAATAAACTTTTTATGAGGGTGACCCGCAAATAAATGGGTCACCCTGTATATACAGGAATTTTTTTTTATTCATTCAGGACAGAAATCATCAAAATTTGAGGGAAAAATTCACCTAAGGCAAAATATTAATGTATCACCCTGTATATCGCAATGCTGAAATAAACGAGCATCCTACGCTGGTGTTTCATTCATTTATTTCATAAAAATTGCAAAATATGGATGATAAATCAATTGTAGAGGTGGTTAACAGTTATGGCCGGGTGGCTCCATAAGACCTCACCACTGTGCGCCGCTGCATTTTGATATGTATATAAGATAGCAAAACATAGCCTGAAAAAAAGCACTCATTTCAAATTTCAAATTCAAAATGTCAGCATTAAGTATGATATAGAGATAAACTGGTACGAATTCAACATGACGTAACAAAATAGCAGTGTGTTTTGTTAATTTTTTTTAGCAAATTCAGGCGGTTCAGACGGAACCCAACAACTTTTAAATTTAACATTTTTTTTATTTCTAAGAATAAAGCGTGTAGACCCTGTTCAAAATATAACCGAAAACCCTGTACAACTAAAGAAAGTCAATGAAAATATTTTTTATAACTTCGACCGAGCGTAACATATTGCATTTTGTCTTAAAGTTATTTTACATTGCAAAGAAGAACTCTTTGGTAACGTCACAAGTTAATAGTTTTGTTTTTTTAATTATCACTATCTTTGTATTAAACAACATACAGTAAAGTTCACTTAAGTTATCTCTAAAGGCGTTTCATAAAAAATACTATTTTTATTATGCGGTTAGGAAATAAAGTTATATGATTATATGTAAGGAAAAAACGAAAATGGTGTTTACACATATATTAAAAGAAAGTTTGATCCGAGGAAAGTTTGGTTTTGTGCCAAATTATCCAAAACTTACCTTAATATAATACTTTCATTTTATCACGAAAAGTGAAATATATTACAATTTATACAATATTGCCAAATAAATTTATGTACATACATACCGGGTGGCCCAACAGTGCCTTCAAGTCCAATAGCTCGGTTAAAAAAAATACGAAAGTTGTAGGGACTGCTAAGAGCTATATGCTAAAATTATTTTCGATTATGCAGGGTTGAGGATAAGTTTACATTTGTTTTAATGAAGCACCTCTCTATACTGTTCTATTTTCAGATTTCTACCTTTTTGGCCATTCACCCAATATATAGTTTACGGGGTCTATACAGAGTCGTTCAAGATTTATGGCCACTTTTCGAAAATATCAAACGTACAGGGTGTCCCATTTTGGGTGGTTTTGTGGGGTATCTCCGTTATTTTTATAGATAGAAAGTTGCGGTTTTCGCGACAGTATGTTACTTTTTCGTAAAACTAAAGATGCCGTTGACAAAATTATCATAGCCCTTTTAGTTTTTAAGATACAGGGCTGAATTGAAAATGTTGCATTTTTAGGCCCTTCGTATCTCAACTATCAGATAATTTATCGAACTGTTTCTTATGTAACTTTTCCCGTAGAACTCAATAACTCCGTTTTTGGAATTAGTATATAGGGTCAGGTCAAAAAGTTATCGGACCATCCTGTATATTTATAGACTATAAAATTTGTCTTTTTTTTACCTTTTCAAAAATATATAATAGCATGCACTTTTTCTCAGAAACATGCAAATAAATGACAATTTTCTGAAATAAATTAAAAAGAAATTTTAAAAGGTGTTGTTTAAATTGACGACCATTTTTTCTAATGCAAAATTGGCACATTTTTGTAATTCTTTGAAGAGCGTTAAAAAGAACCATTGGTCTCATTCGCAGATTTCGAAAGGCTAATTGAATTGCCTCGAGAAGTTCTGCTATGCCATGTCATATCGTGTTATATATACTTCATTTTGTATATAGCCCCATTAAGAATGCCTAAATGGTATAGCCCTCATCTGAAGAGTCTAATAGTTAAAAAGAAGGTTGTCCATAAAAAATATATATCTAGTGGAAATCTGTGTGATTATGAAAATTTTCTAATCTTCGTTTTCTTTGTTGTTAGCATCGATTTGTTGCAAATACTACAGGCAAAACAGTGCCCGACGTTCGGCATTGCTAGGATGCAAATGTTGAACTATATTAAATATATAGTAAATATATAAAAAAAGTATATTAAATTTGTATGGATGATGTTTATATTTCTTCAAGATCTTCTGACTGTCAGTTTTTGGCACACCAATTTCCTTCTCAATTTTTCTACATGAGGACGAAGATGTTGCTTCTATATATTCCAAAACATCTATCTCTTTTCGTTCTCTGTTCTCTTTGTTGTATGTTTTAGAGGACGCAGGTGAACAAATGATCCGTGCTGAACAAAATTTGCTTTTAAACGAGCAAATATCTTAAAAAACGGTTGCATTTCTGGATATCTAACAAGCAAAAACTTATAATGATAAAACAGATTTTTCATAGCCATAATAGCTTACTTACCTTTGGAAATATAATTCGACACAATTTTCGTTACTCTGTATAAAACATACCAGCATATCATAATTTTCAAACGCTGCCATTATCCGAAGAAAGTGATAAATATCAATTAAATAAAAATACCGAAAGAACGTTTATAAACTGCTTTATAAACCAAAACTCGATCCAAAAACCGATTAGAGAGACAAATATTTGACATTTACTTTTGTTTGTTGTCATAAACAATAGCCATAGCCTACTATTAAATTATGCATTTAATACAGGATGTTCTATTTAAAAAACTAAACTAGGGTCCGATAACTTTTTGACCTGACCCTGTATACTAAATTCGGAATTGAGTTCTACGGGAAAAGTTATATATAAGAAACCGTTTTCACATTTTCGATAAGTTATCTGATAGTTGAGGTACGAGGGATGCCTGAAAATGCATCATTTTCAATTTAGCCCTGTATCTTAAAAACTAAAAGGCCTTTCTATCTATAAAAATAACGGAGATACCCTCCTCTACATTTGACGTCCTGTATTTTTTTAATGCGTTAGCATAAATCATTTTAGCATGGTAAAAAGATTGGAATGGGCTTCCAAACGTAGTCTTCGTTCAACTGCGGTATTTTTCTTTAGTATTCTTCAATAAAACATAGTACATAAAAATCCTGGATTCAAATTTTCTCGATTAATATAAATGGAACGCTCTGTATATTATTATATTTTCAGATTCCTCCCTTTTTGCCCATTTACCCAATATAGGGTTTGTGGAGTCTATGCAGAATCGTTCAAGATTTATGGTCACTTTTCGATAATATTAGAGGTACATTTGACGTTAAGAGACCACCTATTTTGATTAGTTATGCGAGTAAAATGAGGTTTTTCAGTAACGTTATAATCAAAATGATGTCTATTGATATATCTATTTTTATGGAAGGTTGCTTTGTCAATAAATAACACAAAAAAGCATTGGCTCTCTTTGAATTTGTTGTGGTGCCCAGTGACAAAGATTATATTTTTACAAATGAAATTAAACTGTCAAAAATACAAATTAGAATTGTCAAGTAATGCTGGTGCTTGAGTTTTGTATTAAAAACTAAGTACAGTTTCTATTGTAAGACGCAAAGATGTTTCCTGGTAAAGCTTTATTTCAACCGTACAATAAAGGCTAAGAAAATGAATGAAAGAAGACATCGACAAGGACACAACTTTGTCGTTCATAACTCAATATCGAGATATAACCAATTCATATTGTTATCAATAACTATGATAATAAATACACATTTTTACTAAGAATTTTTTGTGCTGAATAAAGAGGTTAAAGTTTATGATTCGGAGCTGCCTTTAACAAAAGATTGCATAAGAGTAGACACTGGAAAAAATGTTCTTCGGCATCCGTGTATTATCTATATATTTAAAACGCCAAGCTAGATTTTTCAACAAGTTGGTGGGAGAGTTATGCTACACAAATTTATAATTTTGACCTTTCAATACTATTTTTGTATTGTTTTATTATATTTTTCTATAAAACAATAACATTTATAGACGATGTGGTGAATGCGCCCCATATTCTTGTAATTTCAGTGGAAACTCGCCATCTAACAGAAAAGGTAGAACAAGATCCGGGCCAGCTAGTATGTATATTAAAAGCCCTTTTGTCTTTTAGACTCAGTCCGGGAATGCAGAGATGCAGTTAGAGAGCTAGCAACGACTAAGGTGGTGAGATTAAAATAGATTCCTGGGCGTAGTGGTTTAGAAGGCAAACACCACTAAAGATAATTTAAATCGCATTTGACTTTGTAATAAAATTCCCTAAAATTTTGCTGATTTAACTAACCTCGAAGCTATAACCGTTTCCGAAATAGCAATACATGTATGCCAAACCTGGGACACACTGTATATATGTATATACAGGGTCCTGCAGTGATGCATCCATAGCTCGTATACCAATTAGGTTAGGAATTTCGTTCGTACGCAGACCGATATTATTATATGAGCGTATTTGAAGAAAATATTTTCGCATATAGAGGTTGGTCCAAAAAAAGTGTGACGACATACTTTGTTTTAATAGTACACCCCGTATTAGATAGATCTGTTTCCTCCCAGCTACGTAGTGACAGTTTTAATACAAGGAGTCTAACGATACTCTGATATAAAATAGTTTTTTCCTATTTTGTACAGGGTGTCCAAAATTTCGTTCCAAAAACGCAAACTTTCAAATCAGTTTTTAAGATTTTCAAAAAATGCACCCTGTATATTATTTCACTGTTTGATGCAAAATGTAAATACAATAATGTTTTGTATCTACAAGTCTATTAAAATTCTAAATCGTTTAAAGGATATTGACCCAAAACCAAAAGTCGATCCAAAAACCGATGAGACATTTGTTTTTGTTTGTTGTCATAAACAATAACCATAGCCTACTATTAAACTATGCATTTAATTTCAGAAAATTGTCATTTATTTGCGTGTTTCTGAGAAAAAGTGCATACTATTATATATTTTTGAAAAGGTAAATAAAAGACAAATTTAATAGTCTATAAATGTACAGGGTGTTCCATTAAAAAAATAAAGTAAGCTCCGATAACTTTTTGACCTGACCCTGTATACTAATTCCGAAGACAGTATTGAGTTTTACGAGAAAAAAGAACCAGTTTTCATATTTTCGATAAGTTATCTGATAGTTGAGATATGGAGTAACTCTGCATAAGTACCCAAAATGGGACACCCCGTATTTATACTGTTCAACACTCAAGAACGCAAGAACTAACAGTCCACCTAGGAATCAATACTAGTATATACTTTTAAATCGCCAGCAAATAACAATTTTGAACAATTAAGTATGTATGCTAGGTCATTTATAAAAAGTAAGAAAAGCAAAGGTCTTGAGTTAGGGCCTTGTGAAACTCCAGATGATACCAAATATTATGAAGGTCTAAAGCCCTCGATTTCTACAAACTGCTGCAGCTCAGTCAAGTAAGACGTCAAAAGCAAACTCAGACCTGAAGAAAAGCCCATAAAGTCCAATTTCAGCAAAAGAACACCATGATCGATCTGATCGAAAGCCTTTTGGAAATCCATATAAGCAAGATCAACTTGGCCAGTGTTATCAAGTGAAGAGCAAATATGTTGAGAAAAACAAGTCAGATTTGTGTCACGTGATCTTTTATCTATGAATCCATGCTAATCAGGTGAGATTATAGCCCTAACCTGACTAAAAATCTGTTTATATATACGTATTTCAAAGGTTAGGGTTTTCCCGTATATTTTTCCACCCACCTAGAGAGTTTATTTGAATAGATACGGAAATGTCGTAAATACAAAAGTTGTTGGGTTTTTTATGAAGATTTAGAATATTATATCATTAGTGCGAAAATATTATTGGAAATGTCAAATTTTGACAGATTGTCAGTTTTTTTAAATGAAACACCCTGTACAGGGTGTCCGGATTTGGTTGCAAAAGCAGGGTATCTCGCTTATTTTTAAAGATAGAACCTTGAGGTTTTCACGAACCTGAGCTAATTTTTTGTGAAACTCATGAAGCCGTAAACAAAATTTTCATAGCCTTCTTCGTTTATGAGATACAGGGCGAAATAGAAAATTTTGCATTTTGGGACCCCCCTCGTATCTCAGTTATCCTTTAACTTAACGCAAAGGGAAACATTGCTGCTTATGCAGTTTTTTACGCTGGATCCCGTGGCGTAGTTATATTTTACATTTGAGTTGTTATTTTTTAGATATGACCCAAAGTTGTGTTTTTTTAAATGGGACACCCTGTATATTTGCCCAGAAATTGGTTTGTCCTTTTAAAAGCTTCTCAAAAATATATAATAGTTTGGGTCTATTTTAATAAACAGCAACAAAAATCCTATTTTTTATAATTATCATCCCAAATTTTGCAGTAGGCCATGCAAAACGATGCCGTTTTCTTTTGTTTTCTTGGAAGCAAACGACATTTCTCAATTTTGTACGCGTATATAAAATATAGCGCTAGTTTTTTGTATTTATTTATTGTGTAAAAATATATTTGTATTATTATGGAAGAAAACCCAACTTTCGAACATTATGAAAAGTACGATATGTTAGCTTGTTTTATATTAAGGAATGAAAATGTTGAAGTGGCTTCTGAGATATATTTTAACAGGAAAATAGTTAATTTTTAGGTATGTTGAAATACTATTGCTTAATTTTTATTTAGATATCCAGAAAGGAGGCAACCTAATATATCCACTTTTTATCGGATAAAAAAGAATTTACTTAATCACGGATCATTTATCAAACCTCGTACGAAAACATATAATAAAGAAAATCGGGAGGCTGAGGAAATTACGGTTTTGGTTAATGCAGAAGCTTACCCTACAAACTCATGTAGAGCCAGTGAAAAGAGCATATGGATTCCCAAAACTAGAGTTCAAGAAATTCTAAAAAAGCACAAATACCACCCATACAAATTTAGGCTCGTGCAGCACTTACAGCCAGGGTATGCAGAGCGTCGGGTAGTCTTCTGCAATTGGTTTCGAGAAAAATGCGATATGGTTAGAGATTTTGAAAGGAAGGTTATATGGTCAGACGAAGCACATTTCAGTAATTCTGGTATACTCAATAGGCACAATAGTAGATTCTGGTCCCAGGAAAATCAACACCAAATATTTCCCAGAAGACAGCAGGGCAGGTTTGGTCTAAATGTGTCCTGCTTCATATTAGGAACACATATAAAATTTAATATATTTGAGGGAAATCTAACAGCCAATCGCTATATAGAAATTTTAGAGGCAGCTATACCTGAATTACTTGACGATGTTCCTCTAGCGCAAATTAACGTAATTTATTTTCAACAGGACGGTGCTCCTGCACACAATTCTGGAATGACGAGATTATTTCTGGACAATAATTTTACCAATCAATGGATCGGAACAAACGGACCTATAAGATGGCCCCCTAGGTCCCCAGATTTGTCGATTTTAGATTTCTTTCTCTGGGGATATCTGGAAAATAGAATTTACAAAGACCACTATGATAATGTCCAAGATTTAGGAAATGCAATAAGAGAAAATTTTCGCTATTTACAAAATCATCCCGTTATTTTGCTTAATTCCCTATAACGAATACGAAAATTGTGCGAAGCATGCATAGAACAAAATGGAAATCAGTTTGAACAGGTCTTTTGATTTCCTTGGTTACTGTAGTTCTTATACGA
Organism: Kuschelorhynchus macadamiae; assembly: GCA_030620095.1. Taxonomy (NCBI): domain Eukaryota; kingdom Metazoa; phylum Arthropoda; class Insecta; order Coleoptera; family Curculionidae; genus Kuschelorhynchus; species Kuschelorhynchus macadamiae. The sequence goes on along the minus strand of JAUTXW010000565.1, from coordinate 1,481,528 downwards.
CAGTTGATTTTTGCTGAAAGGCTTGTTACATAATAATTTATTACTGTTTTGTTCTTGTGTTACATAAATCTAGGTAGTTGGTACTTTTTTGGTGCGAAATTAGCAATACATATTTTGATAAATAGATTTAATTACATATTTATTTTGATTTATTGTTAGGATGTAGATATTGTTAACGACTTTAAATAAAAGGCAGCATTGTTTTGCATGGCCTACTGCAAAATTTGGGATGATAATTATAAAAATTAGGATTTTTGTTGTTGTTTATTAAAATAGACCCATACTATTATATATTTTTGAGAAGCTTTTAAAAGGACAAATCAATTTCTGGACAAATATACAGGGTGTCCTATTTAAAAAAACACAACTTTGGGTCATATCTAAAAAATAACAACTCAAAAGAAAAATATGACTACGCCACTGGATCCAGCGTAAAAAACTACATAAGCAGCAGTTTTTCCCTTTGCCTTAAGTTAAAGGATAACCGAGATACGAGGGGGGTCCCAAAATGCAAAATTTTCTATTTCGTATGTATCTCATAAATAAAGAAGGCTATGAAAATTTTGTTTACGGCTTCATGAGTTTCAGAAAAAATTAGCTCAGGTTCGTGAAAAACCTCAAGGTTCTATCTCTAAAAATAAGCGAGATACCCTGCTTTTGCAACCAAATCCGGACACCCTGTACATTAAATCATGTTCTTGAAGGTCTTTTTTTTTTAATTTCAATTATATATACTTTTAATATATTCTGTGAATTACTTTTGGATATATAAGCGTTTAAACATAGTGAGCCATGGTCAAGACAATTGCAATGAACGACGCCTTTTTGACGTTTACCGGTCAGAAGTATCTATTTACGAGCATTTTTAATATCTAATACGTTGGACGATGGGTTATTCGGAAGAAGAGAAACTCGACATGATAGAATTATTTTATTTACATGGTTAAAATGCATCGATAGCTCGTAACGAATATCAAAGACGGTTTCCAGATAGACCAACACCGACTCGTAGCATAATATTAAACATCGTTAAATAATTGAATGAAAGAAAAATACTTAAGCGAAAAGTTAGAATACTGGAAAGAAGAAAGGTAAATAATAATATTAGCTTAAATAACTAAGTTTTGGTTTTCTATATACCCTCTTTGGTTTATAATGCATTTCTGAATATTTCTTCTAAATTTTCTGTGTAGGGATGCGTAGATAAAATGAGGTTATTGGGTGTTTAAATCGTCGATTGTTTGGACTATATTTTGCTCTAAAGCTTGGATGGTTCTTGGCCTATTGTAGTTTATCTTGTTTTTCAGATAACCTTACAAAAATATATCCCATGGTGAAAGATCGGGACTGTTTGGTGGCCATCTTAATGGTCCATGTCTTCCAATCCAAAATGGATACCTGTCATTTAAAAAATTGGTGACCGGCTGGATATTATGAGGAGGGTTGTTGCCATATCAAATTAAGATATAAATTAATCGGTAGTTGTTCTAAATGCCCCTCGATTTCGTGTTCTAATGACTCCTGATACCTTTGTCCGGTTAAATTCCCATTAAAAAATATAGGTCCAATAACATGATTGTTAAGAGGGCCACACCAAATATGTATGTCTTCTTCCCTTAATTTTGACCGCCTGAAGAGCTCGCGGGTTTTCTTTTGACCAAAAATGCTTATTTTTCCGGTTAAACATGCCTCCAGTGGTAAATGTTGCCTCGTCAGTGAAAATTATGTTTGACAGATTTAGTTGGTTCGCCATAACACGTCTTTCTATTTTTTGGCAGAAGTGTAATCGGTCTATTTTATTTTGATCGGTTAATTCTTGAGTAGGTAAAAACTTATATGGCATATATTTATAATGTTTTAGAACTGAGTGGATTTTATGCCATGATTTGTTAAAAAAAGTGGCTGCATCGGGAATTGAGCGCTCAGGATTTTCTAAAACATGAATAAATAAGATAAATAAATCATTTTAATACAAAAGTTTCAAAATTACCTTCAAAATATAATAAAATATTTAAATCTTCTTCAGCGTTTTTTTCTACTATTCTAACTTTTCGCTTAAGTGTTTTTCTTTCATTCAATTGTTTAGCCATGTTTAATATTGTCCTACAAGTCGGTGTTGGCCTATCTAGAAACCGACTATGATATTCGTTACGAGCTATCGATGCATTTTTACCATGTAAATAAAATAATTCTATCATGTCGGGTTTCTCTTCTTCCGAATAACCCATCGTCCAACGTATTAGATATTAAAAATGCTTGTAAATAGATACTTCTGACCGGTAAATGTCAAAAAGGCGTCGTTCATTGCAATTGTCTTGACCATGGCTCACTATGTTTTAGCGCAAATTACCTTACCATTTCTTTAATGTTTAAACGCTTATATATCCAAAACTAATTGACAGAATATATTAAAAGTATATATATTTGAAATTAGAAAAAAAAGATCTTCAAGAATATGATTTAATATACAACTGACAAACGCAACAATTTTTGTATTTACGACATTTCCGTATCTATTCAAATAAACTCTCTAGGTGAGTGGAAAAATATACGGGAAAACCCTGTACATCAAGGGTTTAGATAGAGCCCCTATACAGTCCTTTACAATAAATCTCGGAAATGAATCACTATCAGAAGTTAATTTTTTTTGTAGTTTTTTCGCGGCCTCGATTATGTCCAACTCTTGTAATTTATTAATCCCAACAAGACATTGGCGGATTGAATATGGTTCAATGGAAGCATGATGATTAGATCTTGTATAAATACTTTGGAAAAAAGTAGAAAAAACATCAACAATTGGCTGGGAAGAGATAAATTCAACAGTACCATCTCGTATAATACCCGGTGTTTTTGTTTTTGTTTTAGTAAAGGACCAGAACTGTTATTAAGAATATTATTTTCAGTTTTTTGAATACAATTTTTAAATTCACTCTTTATTAACATTTTTAGATTCACTCGAATGTTTTTAAAAATAGTATGATAATAAACTATGTGATTATTGTGTTCAACCGATATCTTATTTCCTATTAAGAGATCTGCTTATTTTTTGCAGTGTATGTTGTTTATAAAATATTTAACCAGAACCAGACTGATTACATTTGCGTATGATAGGTCAGATGTTAGGTTAACTTTGCATAACGGAAATCACAATTTTTACATTAGAATAAAATTGGTGTTATTTTTTGTTTATTTGTTTTTGGAGAAAACTGTTGGTATTATAAATTAAACTGTTTGATTTCATCATGCAATACAAATTTGACAAATTTCACATTTCCCAATATTTCAGTTATGTTTATTTTAAATGATTTTTATTTTTAAAATGGTTTGATCTACGATATCTGACAAAACTTAAACTTTGTTTTGTCTTTTCAATCTGACAGGCTGAAATGTTTTAGTACATTTTTTAGAAGTTATTACTATTATACTTATATGTTTTCACCAGACTTTATATCACGTGAAGGTCATACCATTCACAAAACAGATAAGTTTTTTTAACAAAACTTATAATTTTATTAATAAGAATGCGGATATTTTAGATTAGGATTGGTTAAGTTTCCTTTCAAAGGATTTGTCCAATGTTCTGAAAAAGACTTTCGTAGTTCACAGCGGTGAGAGAAACTCAGAGTCAAGATCTCAAAACCAAGGATATTCGATTTAATCAATTTTCTCGAAAGGTCAATTTTTTTAGAAAAAGTGAGATGACAGGAAAACGGTCTATTACAGACACCATGTATATTACATAAAGTCATACTAGAATTGACCATGATATTCAAATTTCCCATAATACAGCGCCGTATTAAAGTTATGTTTTTTTAAATAGAACTACCCATGTTTTATTACAAATTTGGATACCTTGATCAATTCTAGCATGGCTTGATGTAATATACGTGGTATCTGTAATGGACCGTTTTTCTGACATTTCACTTTTTCTAAAAAAAATTTTCTTTCGAAAAATTGACTAACTCGAATATCCTTGAATTTAGGTATTTAGCGATTTTCCACCTCCATTAGGCTTTAAATGTGCTAACTAAAGCCAGTTGGGCAACTTCTCAACCTTTCTTGGTTCTGAGCGATCATTAATGGAATTTGGAGTCTTTAAAATCATGGAAACTAGATTTTTTCAAATGGCACTAGCTTTGAATATACTGTTGAATGTAGAATTTTGTAGGCTTCCCAGTGATCTGAGGTAGGTATCTATCTCTTTCGGTCATGCTTCAAATCCAGTTTTTTTGAAATATTCTCGTTATTTTTTGAAATTAGGTTTTATAAACAACTCAAAAACCAGAGGCAACCCGTGAGGACACGTATGCTTCACAAATTGAGATCTAATTACTAATTAACAATAAAATAAATACATAAATAAAAAATGAGTTTTGTTTTTATTGCACAAGAATTTAGAACTAAATACAATGCAAATGTTTTGCTACTGTGCATGCCTTTGTTCAAGACTATTGCAAATTGCAAGAAAGAATTGCAACATGTAAAATGGCTTTAACGGCTACCCGACAGGTCGATACCAGCCCAGCTCTACATTGATTTTGAAGTTGACCGATGACAGGTATTTGTTGAATGTCAAATCAACTAAGTATTGTTGTTAAAAATCGGACTGTTTTCAAGATTAAAAACCTCGTTTACGCAAGTGAGAGCGGGGCTTTGGTGACTTCCGTGTTCTCCAAAAGATCAAGTTTCATGCGTTTGTCATTGTGACATCCATGCATAGGAGCATACGACGGCGCTGCACGCGTGCATTTATTTATTTAAAATGAAATAATCGTAACGAGTAAGTACAAGTAAAGTTTACAGAATAGTATGATAATTCTCTAAACTTTGGTACAAGTAAGTTTTTAAAAGTATTGTATATAGCTAGAATTACTAAATTACAAAAATAAATTCAAACGCAGAAAGGGATAGGAGAATGATTCCCGACAGATAACCACATTAAGTCCGAATTAAAAATCGAAATAATTTTGTTTTAAAATGCAAAGGTTTCACACATATGTTTCCCAGAATGGAGTATTACTGCAAGCTCCTATATCTGAAAAAAATACACCTTCAAAACTTAATTCATAATTCTGCGTTTACTGGAAAGTATTTTAGTTTTGATTAATTTTATACCAAAGTTCTGTGTCTTATATTTTTAACTATCCAGGATATATTAGGTATAGTCAAAAGCAGTGATATCGTGCGGGTCATACGATTTATCAACGACAAACTTTTTATTTTATTACGTGTAATCTTATCATCAGCATAAAATCCGGAAGATGAATTAGATAGACCTATAATATCATATGAAAAAGAGGATAAACATATAAATACCAGCAGTTGCAAAAATCTTTGGGCGATGTCACTTCAAAGTCAGATTGACAAGTCAGTGACAAATTGAGTCATAGAAAACAATTTTCGGGTTTTTTGCATCCATAAGCGAAAAAAATGGTATTAAATCTAATAAAATATTACGAAAATGAAAATTCACCGGCCAATATCCAGGAGACAGTAGCAAAAGCTCTGGAAATTGGTATAAGGACTGTGCATGAAAAAAAAACATAATTTACTACCGAAGAAGATTAAATAACAATGTAAAAATGGATGTTCGTAATGCAAAATATGATTTATACACATCAAAAACTAATATAACCTTTCAAGTTTTAAAAGAAGCTTTAAAAAATCGAGGCATATTGGAAATTGGACTAAAATCGTTGTCAAAATTAATAAAAATGTTGGGTTTTTGATATAAAAAGGACTGTAATAGAAGATTTTTTTTCTAATGGAAGTGGTTCGAAATCTTGACAGGACGAGTCTGAAGAAAGTGTCAAGAGAAAAAATGGATGTGGCACGAGAAAACGGTTCATAATTTTGCATGCAGGTTCTTCAACAGGATTTCTCCTAGGTGCAAGTTTACTGTTTTCTTCAACATCCAAATGTATGGACGACCATGATAATATGAACTGTGAGCTGTTTGAAAAGTGGTTAAAAGAACAACTGATTCCAAATTTAGATGCTCCGTCTTTAATCATTCTGGACAATGCATCTTATCATTCAAGAATCTTAAATAAACAACCTACTTCATCCTGAAAGAAAAGTGATATTTATGACTGGCTAATAAAACAAAAACAAAAACCTTTCAATGGCAAAATCTATTAAAAAACCAACAATATATGCCGTAGATGAAATATTACGGAAAAATGGACATGAAGTTTTACGACTGCCGCCCTACCATTGCCAGTTTAACGCAATAGAATTAATATGGGCCGAGGCAAAATCATATTACGAAAAACACGTGAACGATGGTCTTACATTAGATGAAGTGTAAATTATTTGGCAAGATTCATTAAATTATATTACGTCGGAGTACTGGAAGAAATCTGTGGAACATACAGAGACCTTAATATGGGATTGGCAGAATCGAGAACGAGTTCTAGATGTCAAAATAGCACCAATGATCATTGCGCCATTTGAGGACGACTCAGAAGACGAGGACTTTTTAAGATATTTTTTAGTCCATAATATTAAAAAGTTTCTGAAGGATTATATTAGACTTTGGCGTGTATAAATCATAAATTGCATTATGAATATCCATTTTTGCATTGTAACTTAAGTCTTTTGCCTTTGGATTTTTTCGTGTACATTCCTTAATCTTTTTTGGAAGTAAATTATGTTTTTTTTTCATACACAAGTTTCTGTATATTCCTTATACCGATTCTCAGAGCTGGCTCACTGGCTCCTGGATATTACCCAGTGAATTTTAATTTAAAATTTTTTTATTAGATTTGACACCATTTTTTTGCTCAGTTTTTTAGTACATTTGTAATTTTGTAGGTAATAAATAAATAATTATAGAATACTTGTTCCAATTTTAGAGCGTATTTAAAAAAAAGTAAATTTTTTTATTAATTATAAGACAAAATTTGGTATATAAAAATCGATAAAATCGCTTTACCAGAAACTCGTGGCTAACGAAAAATACAGGGCCCTTAATTTTAGACTGAAATTTGAAGAAATCGGATAAGTAGTTTTTTAGCTATGCCGCGAACAGACAGACTGACGGACAGACATACCTACAGACAGACGGAATTGAGAAAACAAGTTTTCTGGCATCTGGGGACCCTTAAAAGTAAGAAATGAAAAAATCTCACGAGGGAAGTAATAACTAATTATCTTGTGTTTTTAACAAAAGTGTGTATAATATTTTTGCATAATAACATTTTTTTGTTATTACAATAAAAAAAAACAAGTTTTATTTGCAAAGGGGTGGCCCGCATTTAAATAAATGACACTGTATAAGTGGTTAGATTTTTAGGTCAAGCGAGCCTCATAATTTTTGGTGATTGATAAAAAAATCTCACCTTCATTAAGTGGCTGTCTAAACAGAACATATCTTGATTGTTCTACTGATTCGAACCACCTTCCACCTTTATTAAGGCGCTTGCCATTTTGTGTATTTTTGTTTTTGCCAATCAAAAAATTTTATCCAAATACATATTTAGCGAATTTTCTTATATAGTCCCTCGGCATTTAATATATAAAATAATATTAAGTGGCTATCTTAATAATATTGCGTAATATAATAAAAAAAAACTATTTTCTTTCTCCCTGTATATTTGTAAATAGCCCATCGAGATTTAATAGCTCGATAAAAGAATCACACAACATTTTGGTATTCACTGTGTTTTCTGATTTGATTAATAATGTTGGTGCAGGGCGGCTCGTCAGGTTAGGCCTCTGAGGCCGCGCCTCACCCCCAAAATAAAGGAAAAGAGAATTTTTTTATATAACTTTTTATCTATTACCAATTAGAAATATACTTTTTAACACTTTTACAACATAATAACATTAAAAAAAAAACAAAATATAATCCCATAATAAATATTTTAGAAAATAAATTCTGACCACATCAAAAAACCGACCGTAAAATCCGTGCAAACCCATTCCTAAAGAAAGTGCTCTCGAATGAGGCGAAATAATTTTAGCTTGGAAAGTTTCGACTTCTGACCTATTTATCAACGGCCGGTGCCGATGCCGGCGAGTCACCTGATTACGACAGAGCGGGATGGCGATTGCCGATGCACGCGTTTTCTATTGCATTATTGAGGCGATAAATCTGTAGCTTGGATATGCTTTTATTGGTTATTTAAATCACATGACTAGCGAAATATTCCAACGGCTTTTTTTTACGTGGTGCGTGCGGCTGAGAAAGAAATAGGAAATAGATTGCGATAATCGCTGATTGAGGGCGTTCTGTCTTTTAAGGTGAATAAATACGCGTGAGTAAGTTTTTGTTTTGTTTTAATTTGGTAAGTTGGACCGTTCCATTTTTTGTCTTTGCTTTTTGCTTTTGAAATGAATCCTATTCACGATATTATTGCTTCATTAATTGAAACGCCTTTTTTAAGAAGAAGCGAAACTGAAAAGAAACAGATATTAGGTAGCCGTCCGACGCCGAAAATTTTAGCAATATTTAACGATAAGAGGCAAGGCAAATATTCAAGAACTTTTCAAATATCTTGGTACGAAACTTATAGGTGGCTATGCGGAAGTATTTATAAAGAAAGCTTATATTGTTGGCCTTGTATTTTATTAGGTTGCGTCAAAAATAATTGGAGTTCAGGGGGCGGATATTCGGATTTAAAAAATTTTTCACGAGCAGTAAAATCGCATGAAAGTTCGAGAGAGCATATTAAAAATTCGTAGCACTTACAAGACTGGAGCAAAATAGGGCGACTATTGCGGATGCACTACCAGAAAATGCAAGTCTTAATAAAATTGCTTATAATGAAAATGTTCGAAAAAAACGTTTATTATTAAATTATTTAATTGATGTTACTATTACTTTGGGTAAACAGGACTTGGCATTTCGAGGTCATAATGAAACAACAGATTCTTTTAACCGTGGCAATTTTAAGGAAATATTTGCATGCTTAATAAAAAGAAATGCCGAACTTACTGAACATTGTGCTAAATTTAGTAATATTTTTACGGGACAATCTAAGACTATATAAAATGAACTAATTGGTTGCATACATGACTATATTCAAGAATATATAAAAAAAGAAATCAATGACACCGATTGTTGTTTTTTTGGCGTAATTGCGGATGATAGTACTGATATAACAGAAAAATCACAGTGTTCGATAACAGTTAGGTATGTGACCAACGGATCTTCAAAAGAAAGATTTTTAGGATTTTTTGACGTTAGCGATAATAGAACAGCAGAGAGCCTTTTTCATTTAATACAAAACAGCTTAGAGACTTATGACTTTAAAAATAAATTGGTCGCGCAGTGTTACGATGGGGCTAGTGTTATGGCAGGTGAAATAAATGGGCTTCAAACAAAAGTTAGATCTATTGCTCCTTTAGCTATGTTTACTCATTGTTGCGCCCACAGATTAAATCTAGTTTTACAACAGGGAACAAAACTGATTACCCAAAGTCGTATATATTTTGCCACTTTATTAGGAATACCAAATTATTTCCACCAATCACCAAAACGGTCTTTTGTGCGTAATCAGATAGTAGGTAAAAGAATTCCGCGAGCTGTAGAAACGCGATGGTATACACGGTCTAAAATTTTAAACTTAGTGGCTAATGAATGGGACAATTTAATTATAGTATTTGAAACTATTATTAATGACTTAAGTTCTGGAACAGAATCTATTAATGGTGCAAAAGGATTTCTAAAGCATTTTAATGATTTCGAATTTTGCCTTTTAACGCATATTTATAAACAAATTTTTAGTTGCACTGATGTACTGTTTCAAATATTACAGTTAAAGCATTTAGATATAAATTATTGCATTTCGCAAATAAACCTTGCCAAGCAACGAATTATTGAATTTAGAAACGAGGACCATTTCAAAGAACTTTTCAATATTGCTAAAAAAGCCACTATTCTGCCAACTAACACACGTCGAGGGCAATGTTCTAGCGACTTTGATATTTTTACTAAATATAAAATATTATATTTCGAAATAATAGATTGTATAATTCTTCAATTAGGGACGCGGTTTGAAAATTTAAATAATTTAAATTTCTTTGCTTTAGTCGATTGCACAAAATATTCGGAATATGTTAAATGCTTTCCAGACGACTTATTTAATAATTTATTAAAAAATTATCCAAACATTTTTGACAGAGATAGATTAAAGAATGAGCTTTCTGTATTGTATAGGGATGAACAATTTTCAAATTTAGATGTCGAAAAAAGTCTAGCTTTGTTATTTAAAGATTTTAAAGCAATTTTTGCGGAAGCATATAAGCTTTTTAATTTAGTTTTAACTATTCCCGCAACAAGTGTATCGGCCGAACGAAATTTTTCATGTCTTAAACGGATCAAAACCTACCTAAGAAACACAATGACACAAGAACGGCTTTCGGGTTTAGCAATGATGTCAATAGAGCAGGAATTACTGTCAGAGCTTAGTGAAGACCAAAACTTTTACGACCAAATTATAGATAAATTTGCAACCTTAAAAGACAGACGTATAGATTTAATGTACAAAAAGTAGTTTTTTTATCTTATTTCATACAACTATTTATTTTAAGTTTTAATAAACTAAATTATGTTTTTATTATCGCAATCACCGCTATATTTTAGTGATTGGTGTACATATTTTACTTGTTTTGTTTACTTTTTATTTATTTTTTTAGAGTTTATTTTTTTAGTTTTTAATGGTTTAGTAGGGCTATTGGCGATGACCTCCATTAAAAAAAAAAAGGTCAACGCGTCGCAGAATAATACCTCATGGGTGACGTGGAAATTTATTCACATTTAAACAAAATTAACCTCATGTAGCCTCACCCTTCAATATACTCACGAGCCGCCACTGTGTTGGTGACCTTTGGACCCGCACGATAAGACTGCATTCGACTATATAACTAGTTTGTGCATTGATACTTTTTGCTTCCCTAGTAAAAGGGAAGTATTGTACCTTTTCGCGCAACCAACTAACTATATTACTAAAAAATAAATAAATAATGCATTTGTTTATAAAACTGAATCCTAAATTGGCATGTTCTGACTTCATATGTTAGATTGGAAAATTCTCCTGTTAATTTCAATAAACTATTTCAGGATCTGCACGTCTAGTTTCATTTTTCTACAGTGGAACACAAAAAACATATTCCTATTATCGTATTACTAATGACGTCTGTATGTGTTGGTAAACATACAAATTGGATGCAGCATAATTTTTATTTTGAAATAGGTCTATCACATAAATATTTACCAGTGACTTGGCAACAGTATTCTTACGAAAGATATTTGTGATTTTCCAAAACCAATATCTTCCACAAGAATAAAATCGAACGATCAAACGCGTCATACTTTTCTGTTTACCACATTTTACTCAATGATATATTTCGTAAAAAATGTTTTTAAGTGGAAATATAATCTACCTATATACAATCTGAACGGAAAGTTTGTAACAACATCAAATGATAATAATAACATGTGATTTTATTATTTTCATTATAGCACATTATACAACTGCCTTAATCCCTTGACTGGTTGTAGCTCTCGGGCGGAGACAGTGTCTTTAATTTCGTAATTATAGGTAAATCGAAACGGAAACTTTTTGAATAAAAAAATATATTATTCTAGGCTGAAGACTATGCCCAACGTTAAAAATAATAATGACATTAGCAAATTTCACAAGCTGATTGCCCTCCTGAAAAGAAGAAACGAAGGATATAAGTAAAATAAGCCAAGATCCTCATTGGTGACCAGGTTGATGAATTTTTAATGGATGCCACAGACAACCAATTTTCTAATCTCTTCTTCATATTTTAGGTGTAGCAGGTGCCTATAAAAGTAAAATGCGAGACACGCAAGAAAACCGGGCGGAGTCCATCGGTTTAGGAAGGTCGGCCAAGAAATCTCTATAAACCAGTGGGGTCTCGTCGTTTTTTAAGTAATATGGCACTCTTTTTTTGACTATGCGCCCTTCAGATAATTAAAAAATGTAACTATGCTTAATGAACCTCTATCTATATTTGTCTGTTTTCTTTCGTGTACTGCACTTCTATATCTCTTTTGTGTTGCAAAAACGGCGAACTTTCGAATTTTAAAATGAGTTAATTTTGATTTCTCTTGATCGATTTACCTATAAATATATTTTTTCTTGAGTTCTGTCATTAACTACTGCCTACGTCCACTATTATTGGACCACCCAGTATAGTGATTCACGATTTACAAGTCCAGATTTTACAAGGGTAGCCAGCATCAGATCCAGTGAACAGGAGTTATCAAAATTTTAATTTATGCAGTTCGACTTTAGGCTACTCGGGTATGCCAAAAGTGGCCGTCTGTCTCCGTTTGTCATATTACTTTATACAGGGGCTGTCATTGTGAAGTACTATACAGAGCGTTTCCTAATTGCGTACTGATGTTAAAGGGGGTGTTTTTATGTCCTAAAAGTCTTAAGTTTTGAGATACAGGATGGTAAAGTTTAAAAAGAAAACATTTTTTTTCATCCCAGTCCTGATGCTATTGTAGATAACTGCACGAAATTTGATACACGTCTTCTATGCATTAAGGAGCATACGAATTTATCCAGGTTAATTAGATATGCACGTCACCGGTAGAAATTTCAAAAATTGATTGTTAATAAAAAATGCCCTTTTATGCATAAAAGACGTGTATCAAATTTTACACAGTTATTTATCTATAACAGCATCAGAATTAGGATTTTAAAAAAATGTTTTTTTAAAACCCTGTATATCGAAAGTTAAGACTTTTAGGTTCATATTAAACTTTTTTCTTAAAAAGGTTCAAGAATCACCCCCCTTTAACATTAGCACGCAATGAGGAAACGCCCTGTATAGTACTTCACAATGACGCCCCCTGTACAAAGTAATATGACCGACGGAGACAAACGGTCACTTTTGGCATACCCGAATAGCCCAAAGTCGAACTGCACAAGTTAAAATTTTGATAAATCTTGTTCAATGGAATCAATGCTGGCTCCCCTACTATAACTACACTGACGTGTTAATTTTGGAAAAATATGAGTTCTGTAGTTTTTAAAATATTAATTGCAATATTAGATATTTTTTGGCATCCGGTATTGAACAGAAAATTAATTATTTTGAAGCAATTTATTGACAGCTACTTTATGAACAATTTTACAAAATATGTAAAAAAACTAAGCCATTTTTGAGGTTGACGGCTATGATTCTAATGGCGTTTCGTCGTCACTACTTGAAGATCCCAGTGTGATAACTAAATCATCAATAACCGTTTGAATTTTGCCATCTACTTCCTAGTATTTATCTTCAATAGAACGAACATGTTTAACATACGATTTCCAATTTTCAGCCGATATTGAGTCAATCGCTTCTAATGTTATTTTATTTAAATCTTTAATTGAAAGTTCACCGGTGTTGCGCTCTCGAATATATTTTTTTACTCCTGCCCATGCAATTTCAATAGGGTTGAAGTCGCACATATATGGAGGTATCCTTAAAGGTGTATGACCGAGGTTATGTAAAAGACCGTCAATTTTATACCTTTTTTCTCTAGGCTTGTTAGCTGATATTACTTCATATAATTGATATTTGATGAAGATGAATCAATCCCTGCCCTTCGCGAGATTCCAGGAGCTTTCTGACCCGGAAAGCTGGCACCTGCAAGGGTCCCTTATTCAGGGTTACGAACGAAGTCCACAACGGCCGCAATGGCGGAGAAGAAGATCTTCGGCACGGCAGAGCGGGCGGATGTGGCAGCCCCGTTTTTAGGGATAGTATAAAAACCCCCACCGCAGCGTCTGACCCAGAGTGGGCGGCTGCAAACAGCGGCGGATCCTCATGTCAGAGGCGGCTGAACTTCACACTCACCAAGACGTCTGGCCAACGAGGTGTTTCATGGCTAAACCCCTCTCAGATGCACACAGAGCAATACAGATGGCCCCCAGTTCCCAGCGGTTCGACTAACCCTGACCAAGGCAGCGGTCAGATCAGTTTTCGAACGGGGGGTGCTAAGAATCCCTGGGTTAGATCAGGCTGCCAACTATATATAGCTACCTACAACGCAAGAACATTGGGAAATGAAGAAAGATTCATAGAACTGGAATATGAGCTTAACAAGATAAAATGGGACGTCCTGGGAATATCAGAAGTAAGAAGAAAAGGAGAAGACTGCCTCAGACTAAATTGTGGTCATCTCCTTTTTTACAAAGGAAGCGAACAGAATACTAATGGCGGCGTGGGAATCCTGGTGAACAAACGGTTGTCCTCTAACATTAAAACTTTGAAAGACATTTCAGAAAGAGTTATCTACATCACCTTGAGAATAAATTCCAACATAACTATAAAAATCGTCCAAATCTATGCCCCAACGAGCAGCCACGATGATGATAAAGTTGAAGCGCTGTACGAAGAAATATCGAGATGCCTTTCAGAAAACAAAACGAAACACACATTGGTCATTGGAGATTTCAACGCAAAAATAGAAAGCACAGTGAACGAATCAAAATACGTCGGCCCAAAAAGAGCAACTTTACGTAACGAACACCGTCTTTAAAAAAAGAATTAACAAAAAGTGGACCTGGACAAGCCCAAATGGAAGAACTAAGAACGAGATAGACTATGTACTTTCACACGACAAACACATTATTCAAGATGTCGATGTCCTCAATTCCTTCACAACCGGTAGTGACCACAGACTTGTAAGGAGCAAAATCCTTATAAATGGAAAACTAGAAAGAGCCAAGAAATTCAGCAACAAACTTAAGCCTTTAGACGCGAGCACACTGAAAGAACGCAAAGAAGAATATATGCAGCAACTAACAGAACAACTGAGAAATACATCACCACAAATCGAAGAAAATATCAACGAAGCGAACACTAGAATAACACTAATAATAAAAGAAACAGCTAAAAATAACATGACACTAAGAGCAAAAAGAAAAGATAAGTTGACAGAAAAAACAAAACAGTTACTGGAAAAACGAAGAGATCTCATAAAATCGAACAAGAGAGACACGGTCGAATACGCAGAAGTCAACAAAACTGTAAGGAGAATGGCGAAACAAGACATTAGAGAACATCAGGAAGAACAAATTGAGAAAATTATAGAGCAAAACAGAGGCATAAAAATATTTAAGAAGGAGAATGCACACAAAAAAGAGATCAACAAGCTGATAGACAAAGATGGCAACACGGCAGAAGATAGACAACAAATACTGAAAGTCACGGAAAACTTTTATACGGATCTGTATGAATCAAAAGCCGACGAAGAAACCTTGAGATTATCAAAGGAAGATAAGCGAAGAATACTTAACATTGGCTCAGAAGAGCTGCCAGACATCGAAATCGAGGAAATTGAAAAAGGCCATGAAACAAATAAAAAACGGAAAAGCCGCAGGAGAAGACGACATCCTACCGGAAATGCTGAAGGAGGGAGGACCGCCGCTTATGAAAGAACTCAAAAAACTCTTTAATAAATGCCTCATCCAAGGAACGATACCGACCGATTGGGAGACCGCTATAGTTGTACTAATATACAAGAAAGGAGATCCTAGCAATTTAGAGAATTATAGACCAACAATTATCTCAAATATACAAACTATTCATGAGAATAATAACTAATCGACTTGACATGAAGTTCGAAACCTACCACCCTAAAGAACAAGCGGGCTTTCGGAAGAACTATAGCACAATTGAACATCTTCACACAGTCAGAATACTCATAGAAAAGGCGACAGAATACAATATCACAGTCTGGATGACTTTTGTCGACTTTCGAAAAGCTTTCGATACAGTAGAATTCTGGGCAATTGAAAGAGCTATGAAAAACGCAAGAATAGATCACAGATATATCAACATACTACACGAAGTCAACGACCGATCCAAATTGAAGATAAAGCTCCACGAAGATACCAATGAGGTGAAAATAAATAGAGGAGTTAGACAAGGCGACATAATCTCACCCAAACTATTTACCTTGGTATTGGAGGACGTCTTCAAGAATCTGCACTGGGAAAACAGGGGACTTAACATATCTGGAGAAAGACTCAACAACCTCAGATTTGCCGACGATATCGCCCTTTTTGCCGAAGATGAAACGGAATTGAAAGAAATGCTCCAGGAGTTACAACAAGGGGCACAATATGTCGGTTTAGAAATGAACACCTCAAAAACAAAATTTATGACGAACGTGCAAACAATTAATAATACAATATCCCTACAAGGACAAGAAGTAGAAAAGGTAGATTCATACGTATATCTGGGGCAAGAAGTCACAATCGGAAAAATTAACCAAGAACTGGAAGTCAATAGAAGAATACGTCTGGGATGGGCGGCTTTTGGCAGACTAAAACACATCATTCAGTCAAGACTACCTTTAAAACTGAAGTGCAGAGTCTATAATGAATGTATCCTTCCCACAACGACATACGGCTGCGAGACATGGGTTCTTACCAAGAAAATTCTCAACAAACTACAAGTTCACCAGAGAGCAATCGAAAGAAAAATGTTAGATACATCCCTTAAAGACCGTAAAACGAATGAGTGGATAAGAAGCAGGACCAAAGTCCAGGACATAACAAAACGAATCTGCTCTCTAAAATGGAACTGGGCAGGACATGTGGCCAGAAACAACACTAACTGGAGCGGAAAAGTTACCAGATTTGGGGAGAAAAAAGAAGCACTGGCAGACCCCAACAACGCTGGTACGATGACATTAAGAGAACAGGAGGTCTCAACTGGTATCAAGTTGCTCAGATCCGGGAAAACTGGAGAAACATGAGAGAGACCTATATCCAAAGGATAGAAAACGGCTAGAAAGAAAGAAAATAAAGAAAGAATTGATATTTTCTCCATGTTGGATTACATACAAGATTGTTCGATTTAAGCCACGATATCATATGAGCTTTTGTAGAGTATTTAGTTGTCACTTTATCTTCTACGTGAGAATGATAAGACGCATAATCCATTACCAAGACTGATTTGGGAGGAATGTTAGGTAGCTTCTCGAGCAACCACTTTTCAAAATTATCTCTATTCATCTGTCCATGATAGTCTTCAGTTGTTAGTTCCGAGCGAAAAACTAAAGCAACACCCGGAACAAATCCGGCTTCTGAACCAGCATGAACTGTAATAAAGCGACTACTAGAGCGGATTCCCTGAACAACACCTGTAACACTTTCACTTTGCCAGCATTTGTTCACTGTCATATCATTATCTACCCAGGTTTCGTCTAGATACAAAATATTGCGTCCTTTTTGCCTATTGCCTTACAGTTGATAGATATTTCACCCGCCAGTGAAAAATATTTGGTTTTTCAATGAGCAATTTTCGTTTATTTTGTGCCAAACAAAACCATTTGATCGTAAAAGCCGATTTAGGGTGTTATACCCGTACGGAAAATCTATTTTGTTCTTTGCAGCACGAAGTAGGGGTTTGCAGGTCGGAACCTTCTTCAAGTTTATTTAAAAATCCTCTATTGCTCGACGAATTACTTGAAAATCATCATCGTCAATTTTATCTTTGTGTGATAATCGGGGTCTTTTTTTACCAGGAGATTTTAAAGGTGAAGTAGAACATGAGCGATCATTATGTTCTATTTGAATTTTTCTTACACTACTTTCCGAAACACCAGTGTAAAATGCAACGCGTTCTGTTCGATTTTGAATTGGAATAGTCAAACTATTATTTCCAGCTTCTCTAATACAGCCCTCTATAACGCTCGCAATAATTTCACGTGCACCGCTTCGAATTGTTTCTCCTCTTTTGTTCGCCATCGTTACTTCGAAATATTAATTCAAATTCAACGCAACGCATTTATGTAGAAATGAAAATAAATACTGGAAATGTATAGGTGCCACTGGAAACAGCTAGAACCTTCTAGCGGCAAGTTCATGGAGACTCTAGGCACATCCCAATTACAAGTGGACCAGTGCGAAATTTACTAAATCCTCGATTAATTTTCCGTACCGCTTAGCTGGCGCACTTTATAGGTGAAGCGGCAAACTATTACAACAAATAAAATAACATAAAATTTATTTGCGTACACAAATTTTACTTTTCCGCTTGCTTAAGACTATGAACCTTTATTTTAAGGACCGCCCGGTTTTCTTTCGTGTCTCGCACATTAACGAGTAAGTTGAGTTGACGGTGGAAGATGTAACTGATTTGGATCACTCAGTTATGATTAATATTAAAAATACCAAAAACAAATTTGATAGAAGTTTCATTGGTAAAAATGCAGGTAGTAATACTGTCAATTTTACTGAAATCTGCCGGAAGTATATGGCAGTGTTGCCAGACCCTAAGTCGGCTATTATCAAAAAATGCCCACAAAAGATTTGCGTTAAAATTATTACAGATTCAAGTAAACTGTTTTACAATTATAAAATGGCCGTTCAGCAGCCCTAAAAAAAGGTCCTCACTATTTATCAGCGTTTATTTTATATTTATTTATTAATATTAGTTTAAGAAAAACTGCATAGGTACCTATATTTAATGAACTACATAGCATTCAAATATAAACTTTGAAATAGTTATCGAACTAGGGTTGCCAACTTTTTGTAGGGGAAATAAAGTATTTTAAAGCCGGAGAATTAAAGCAAACAGTATTTTAGAATTTTTTTGAGGGAAAATGACGAAAACAAATGACTATAAACAGGTTATGTTCATGCTTGTTGACTGACTCACACATGGATCATGAAAATAAAAAAAATATATTACAAAAAAACAGTATATAAATCAATTTTCATCGATTAAAAACGTCCGAATTAATATCGAGTTAGAATATGTACCGCGCGACCTCTGGACAACTGAATTTCCTCATGCCGACCTGATGCCCCGACCGATCGATCGAATTATGAGAAGAGACCGGCTGATTACCCAAATCGCGATTTTATATTTCATTTGCTAACACGTTCGGCTGCCGCTCGGTAGCTGTGAAATCTTCGGGTACTTTCGTCAAGCTTAGAGGTAATCTGGGCAATATGGACTGCCCAGTCTAGCTTAGTATAGCGTATTTTATTATGCCTAAGGAACGCAACGAGACCATTCGAACCGCCGCGCGCGGCTAATAGTGTAGCGTATTTAACTTTACTCAATGTTCGCGGTTTATTATAGCTATTAGGAGGAACGGTCAAACGAATAATTTATTTTCTGAAATATTTTTGGGGGGGTCATTGACCATATGACCCTATGGGCGAGCCGCCACTGCCCACTTGTAGTATTGCAGTAGAAATTAACAATGCAGAAAACCGTGTTATATTTCTCACTAGAATCGCTATAGTAGCAATATAAGTATTAGTTTTAAAATATTAAATTTAAAAATCCTATTGAATCAAAATTGTGTTAGATTTGCCTGTTGCTAACGGCTTATCATCAACTATCAAATGAACTTATTATGGCAGATTCTGATAATTATCATAGCAATGGCAACGCTGCTTTGTTCTATACAAAAGATCGCTACCCTTGTTATAAACGAGGACGATACCCTAATTCCTAAACGTATTACTGAGCAATTATTTTTTAACCAAACAGCGCCATCTGTTTGCGGGAAACCAATGTTCTGCATAAAATCTATTAATATTTTGCCTTTCTTTTCACATTTGAAATACAGTATTCCGTAATTTTAGTATAAGTGGCGGTCAAATCTTATTTTCAATGGTTTAGATGGCAATAAAAGTAAACGTTTTCTCTATTAACAAATTGGCATATTTAGTTGTATAGTAAAATACTTTAAAATTGGGGTAACTAATGAAATGTTGCTTAACATTTTTTTTTGTAGTAATATATAAAAAAATCCGTAAATCTTCTTTACCCGGAATAACCCCCTTTTTGAATTTTTCCTTTTATATTGAAGTGTGGCCCAATTGAGTTCGGTACACACATCACATAAGTGCTACCGATGCTACACTTGATTTTTGGGTATAAATGAAAGTAAATTGGAAAAGTAGTTTTTACATTGACACATCGTCATCTTAAATTCGTACCAGTTCATCCCTATATTAAATTTTCATTTTGCTAGATTCATACCAAAAAGCAAGTGTATTAGACCATGTCAAATTGAGATTACTGCTGACGTTTCGCCTTAAATTGCATGAGGCATCTTCAGGGATCTTTACTTCACGAGACCTTCAGGTCAACTTAATAATGGATTTTTTTTTGATGGGGAATGCTTTTACGCACGAATTCCCTTTCGGTGGAAGGGAAAACAATTTGAGACTCGTTGCTCTATCAGGTTTTCATCTGTCAGAGTCAACAATACCCACTAAACCCCAACGGACCCCCATCAGATGGACTATCTTTGGACTAGCCAAGGATCCTTCGATGGGGTCGATGCCGTCCTTCCGGGAGAAACTCCTATAAAGGACATGGTCCGCACTGTGGCGTGGGGGGGAGGTCCTCTCTTGGCAGGATGTTTTTGCCACCTGTCGATACTTGTCATCTGAAATAAAAGAAATTATTAATAATGAAAAGTGTCGTCTTACCTGGTTGAGATATTTCTCCGCTGTCCTCCTTTCGTCTGTTCGGTTTGCCGATGTATACGTCCTACTGTCCCGTGGTTTAGTCTGCCGTCCAGTACGTCTGATGGTCTTCGTTCCAGGGTCCTCTTCTGGGCCCTCAGGGACACTGCCATTCCGTGATCCTTCAGTGTTGAGGCTGAGGCGGGCTGTTCTTTTACCTCAGGTTTAACTGCAGCTCGCGCCGGAGCCAGTTGAGATACCTGGGTTCCTCTTCTTGGGGTTTTTGTTGGCTACTTATTAATACTCTAAGGGCTTCTGTGAGCAAGATCTAGTTTCTGAGGAGCACAGAGACTTAGATATTTCGATTTGCCCACATCTGTCCTTGAGTATATTAGTGCAGGAGCCCGTGTTTAGGTCTTCTGTACCTTGTCCATTTGTTGCGAATCGGAGCGAGTGCATCATAGTCTACCAGGTCACGTAGGTTTTTGTTGGGGTGATTTTCGGCTGCCCTGAAGGCTCTGGTGGAGAAGATGGAGTATAGTATAGGTCCCAGCACAGACCCTTGTGGTACTCCAGCTATTAGTTATCTTGGAGCTGAATGTGAGTCATCCACCTTGACTGTGAATGATCTTTCGTAGCAATAGCTCTTTCAGCTACTTTGCTTAGAGCAGAAAGTAAGCTGATGGGCCTGTAGTTTTGTGGTTGTGTCCTGTCTTCCTGTTTTTTCAGTGACGATGACCTCTGCCTTTTTCCCTGTGCTGGGGAAATGGCATGTTCTTATGATGGAGTTGATCATGTTGGTCATCGCACTGTATCCTTTCTTGGGGAAGTATTTCAGCATCTTGTTGGTGATGCCGTCGGCTCCTAAACCTTCACTTTCCTGATGATGTCTCGAACTTCTCCAGGTGATACAGAATGTGGATTTTGTTGTGGTAAAATCCAAGCATCCAAGTCTCTGTCAGTGTGCTCTTCGTCCTCCTCGGGATTTTGATTTAGCTGACCTTATTGGACTATGGCGTTCGCTAAGGCTTCAGCTTCGTCCTCATCGGTGTAGATTGGGCCGTTTACACCTTGGAGAGGAGGAATTGGACGTTTGTCCATTCTAAGAGCACGTTGCATCTGCCAGGCTGTTTAGTGATGCGTGTCTAAGGATCTCAGTTTTTCCTGCCACTTGTTGTTTCTGTGCTCTTGTAACCGATCTCTCAAAAATTGGGAGTGTCGGTTTAGAGCAGTCCTGTCCTCTTCCTCGTGAGATCTGGCATAAATCCTGCGGAGGCGTCTGTTGGTCCTGATCTCATTTCGGAGATTTTCAGGAAGCTCCCGGGTTTGTCGATGCCTGCTTATGTCTTCCACTACTGTAGTTTCATGGAAGGCATTCAGAATGGCTGTCTCTAGACGTCTTACGGCTTCATCTAGTCCCTGAGGAGCGGGGATCTCAGGGATTTCGATTGCAGCTTTCAGACGCCTTTGATAGGCCTTCCAGTCGGTCGTCTTCTTGGTGTTGTGGTTCACTCTGTTGAGGTTTACTCCTAGTTGCAGTTGTGGTCGGATGTACCCTCATTCAGAATGTTTATGTCCAGCTCTTCCGTGATGTTTTTCAGGAGTGCAGTGTCCAACACAGTTGGTCTCCCGTTTCCACGGGGGAGGTGTGTTGATTGCTCTGGTCCTTTTATGGTGAGTCTGTAGTCTTCGCATAGTCTGGACAACTTGCGACTATTTGCATTGGTATGGGAGCAATGCCATTCTTCAGATTTGCAATTGAAGTCACCAACGATGATCTTGGCTCTTCGTCCTCTTGCTGAATGCTCGATGTCCTCTTCCAGTAATTCCTGTGATGGGGCTCGATGCGCAGAGGTGATTTTAATCGGTCCTTTAGGTGTGTTAACCTCTATGGAGATGGCGTCTAATTCCACATCCTCAACCCTCAGGAAGAAATGTGGAACGCGTTTTCTGACCAGGATAGCGACTCCTCTCATAGCTCGGTGGCCTAGAGGGTCGTATCTGTAGATGTGATATCCTGAGAAGGTAAGTAAGGTATGTTTTGACTCCTGTATTGCCAGAACATCGAGATGATGTTCTTCCAGGACAGCCTGGCCCTTAGACCGCAGGTATTCCAGGAAATGAGTTTTAAGATTTCTTCTTAGTGTGCTGGCATTGCTTACGGAGCTGTTCCTCAACAGCTTTTGTTATTGTGGGAATTATGGTTTCCACAATAGAGGGCATCATCCCGGTGCTCTCCTTCTTTTCCTTAGGGGGAGTGGGAGCAGCTTTGGCCACTTCCACGTTGGTGATTTTTCCTGCAGGTTTTGTAGCTGCAGGCTTGGCAGAGTTTTTGAAATTGGCCCATGGGGCGATAGGTGCCTTTTTAGGGCTAGGATATTTCGGGCAGCCCTTATAGCTTGCCGGGTTTCCTTCCTTTTCCTTGGCTGCAGTTAGCACATATGGCGTTTTTGTTGCCATCTTCTTCCTTTTCCGGTTGTTGGCATGCGTCAGACCTGTGCATTCCTGCACTTTTGGCGCATTTATCCGGGAAAGTACAAAAAAATTGGGTGTGGCCGCATCTCTGGCACTTGAAGTACTCCTTTACAGTGCCGTCTTTTTTCTTTTGACTACACGGTTAACGAGGATGCCAACTTGCATAATTTTGTGGCTCGCAGTTTTTACGAGGAACAGAGGCATGGGCTTTTTAGTAGTCCTCGAGGTCATTCTTATGACGCTGGCGTCAGGGATACTCAAGTCCTGTAGCTCCTGGGAAATCTCTGCCACAGGGGTGTTCATGTATAATCCGCGGATTACAGTATGAGTCCTCTTATCTTCGGGAAGCTGATATGTGTGGTAAGGTCGATTTGCTTCTTTCAGATGATGGGTCAGAGTACTATGGTTGCTGGCCGTGTTGGTGTATATTTGAGGCCTCGAGCGGGATGCCTTGGCTTTATTAAAGCCAATGTTCGCGCCTTTAATGTTCCTACGGACTTCTGTCCAGGTCCCGTCTTCTTCGATTACGACCGGGGGGATTTTTGGGGCTGGCATCTCTTTGGGAATTACACTTTTTATATCACTTGTCATTATCTGCCGGGGAGATTTTATTCACTTCCTCTTTGTTTTTTTGTTTCGTTGTGAGTTGCTGCTGAGTCTGCCTTTCTTCTTGTTGTGTAACAAGAAGTGATTCTAGCCTGTCGAGCCTCTCTGTAAGCTAGTGGTTACGTATCTGAATGGCAAATGTATCCAATAAAGGTCATTGAGTGTTAGTGCAGAACCAGAAACAAATGGAGATGTATCCACAGTAGAAACTGACGATTTTTACAACGGACTCACAAAATTTTAATCAATTTGTGGAGACAATTGTCTTTTCTGCAATATAAAAAAAACAGGTCAGTCACAACTACAGTCTTGTCTTTATCTAGCTTATTAAAATTAAGTTAGATAAAACATTTTATTATTTTGGAAAATATTGAAAAGCTGCCTTTTTGTTTCTATATTTTAAATGTATATATTTGTTTTATTTTTGATAGTTTTGATACAAATATTGACTTATATACCTAACTATTATTAATTTTTAATATACTTATATACTATGATCTTAAAAGTTAAAAAATATAGTCCGTACAACTTATTGAAAGATTGTATTTGATCCTCTCTGGGTGCCATCTGTACAATATAACATTAAGTATTGGTTAAAATCGATATCCCTGTAAGATTTAATCAAGGTATCTAAGTTTTAGGTCTGGAGTTTCAGGGTGCCCTCTATCTGAAATAACTCCTAAATATTACTTTAGATCAATAACTCGTAAATGCCACCTTTCCAAATGAGAACAAATCCACATTTTAGTGACACCAAATTTTACAGGGTATGTTAAAGAGCCGGAGTATGTGTCCAAATTTTATTTTTTTAACGAAATACTTTTGAAATGTTTTAATATATCTTATGTAGCAAGGCCTATAGGTAATTTAAACTGTTTTTGTTATATTAATGTTTAAAATTTAAAAATTTTGCACTTTAAGAGGCTGTAAAACTTATTTAATAAAGCGGGAACTGAATGGAATTGAGTGTACAAAACATGGCCTCATGTGGTCCGTAGATATAATTTTTATATGTTAAATTTTAATGTTGCCAGAACCGGAGAGTGTGGAATTACACCCCCACCCCCATGTATTAAATACCGTTGAAAAATCCTGAAATGTTTTTTCGTGATTATAGATAGTTTATAAAACTGATAGATAGTGGTAAGTAATGAAATAAGACAACAACAAAAACTGCATGAAAACAAATTATTAATCAAAGAAATATGGAGGAAATGAAAATTATAAAATCATATATTTCTTCATCATATAGTGATAAATTATCGGTTTTAAGTTTTTCAAATATTACTAACGCATTTACATAAATTAAATATAAAATAGAACTTAATAAAAGTATCTAACTATATATTCATAATAGTAGTAATAAAAAGTACATTTTAAGAAAAAAGAAAAGGTTTTATGTGGTTCCTTAATTTTTATAGACATCTAAGTATCTATTAATCTATTACTATTAAAATGTGTTTTTACACTACTGCATGTAAGAAAAAACATTTTCGCGATTTTACCAGACATCCATGAAAATTCATTATGCATCCAGATTTTACTACAAGGTTGGTATACTATTTCATAAATTGTAAATTTACCCGACGTGGCTCGTGAAGCTGGCCGAATGCGAGGGAAAATAAAAGAAGAAGAAATTTTGTCTTGCTTGGAGATAGTAATTTTTGAGTTCAAGGGCAGTATTTATATAAAAAATAAGTAAGAATTTATACAAATGTTATGTATTATTATAACATTAGATGCCTTATTCACCATGCTATATTTCCATAAAAAGACCTGTATTCAATAATTTTAGTTATCATCTATTTAATCTGTTTTTATTGTATTTTTATAACATAAAATATATTTTTTTTAAAAGCAAATTGTGTTTTTTTTTCGAATAAGCCATATCCATCTACTTTTGTTGTTAATAGCATGCTCTTTTATGTTTGTTTAAAAGCCATCCGCATTATCGATATTTAGCATATTTGTTATGTAAATTTGTCACAAATGGAACATTACAACTGAAACCAAACATAAAGTAGCATCTTTTAGCAATAATTTCTGCCATACGACTGAAATGCTTACGTTATAACGCCGTTTCCGATCTCTATGACTGTCATTAAAATAATAAATGGAGACGCAGTGTTTATGAGATTTATAATAACATTTTAAGTTAGCGTAACTTTAACCTAACGTTTTTTTATTTTTAGTTTTGCAAATCTCAAAATAACATATATAAAGTAATTTCTACCATTTTGCCTGAGAAAGCAGGTATTTTTACACAAATTGAATACAAATTTTCAGTTATATACAGTGTTTTTAATTATTAGTTTTTGTAGTAAATTTGATGAGAATCAAATGTTTTCAATAATAACTAACTTAATTTTATTACAAAGAACCACAATTTTTAAGTGGTATTTAATGAAATTTTCTCTGTAATAATGTTTTGTTTTTGTGTGCCAAATTTAAAAATACCAAAAGATAAATGTAATTCGGTCCTAAGTAATATGTAAAATTACATTTATGTTACAAAAAATTCACAGATCTTGCACCTTGCGCAAGAATCCTACGTATTGAAAATACCTAACATACCTTTTAAATTATGTTTCATTTTGTCTTTTATTTTTTTAAAGGTTATAATCGTTTATGATTATTAAATAGGAACATTTTAGTATCAGATGGGCGAAGAAATGGATCAAATTAAACTAATATGTATAATATATAATGCTTCTATTTTAAATTTTAAAAAAATATTATTAAAATCTATACAAAAAACCGTGGCAATCTAGAAACTTAACTTGGGTATTAAAATATTGTAACATTAGTAAATTGCTTGTATTTCATAATATATAAAAAAATATTAAAATCTATAAAAAAATGTGACAATCTTAGAAACTGCCCTTATTTAATAATATATAAAAAAGAGGATTACAATCCAAATAAGAAACTAAGCAATCTAGAAACTCAAAGCTTGGGTATTAAAATATTGTAATATTATTAAATTGCTTATATTTCATATATAAAAAATATTATTAGAATCTATAAATAAAACGTGGCAGTCTAGAAACTTAAGCTTGGGTATAAAAATATAATACAATAATAATTCAATAAATTTTTTGGATGTCAAAATTACCAAGCTTCCTAGCAGATTGGATTTTTAAGTATACAGAAAACCTACACATACTGCTTATCATTTATGAAAGCTCAAATCATTCTTTTTGTTTAAATTGTTTTCATTTTATAGTTATATTTATAGTGCTTTGACACTCCTTCTTTCAACTGAGCACCGACAAGCAGAATTAGAACCTATTAAGCAAATGGCATTTAATAACGGATCAATCCTTATCTCGTAGATAAAATAGTTAATAAAATCACTTTTAAAAAACTGAAACACCAAGCTTTTCCAATTGAACCTTTAAAAAACCCAATACATATTTGTCATTTCTATCTTTTCATCCTCCCCGTATTAAAACTGCAAATGTTTAAACATTGTGATGGTATACCAGTATTTCTGAAACTAGCGTCTTTTTACTTGATGCCTATACCAAGTAATAAAAAATAATAAAACAAATAATATTAATAATAATAATATTAATAATAATAATAACGTTTATTATTTACCACATGTATACATATATAAAAACAAAATTAAAAATCACAAAGGTAAGGCAAATAAAAGCACGCATTTCAGACTTCTGAAGTTCAGATTCTGTTCTACCAATGCGGCTACAAACTAATATTAAGACATTTTGGCAAGTAGCTAGTTATTAAAAATACAACAATAAATGCTACAATATTAAAAAATGAAGACACGAAAGGAAAGAAGGGGGAAAGAAAAGGAAAGAAGGAAGAGTGAGGCTGAGAGTAATTTAAATGCTATTGAGAATTAAGTAACTGAGTAGTAATGTTTTTTTTTAAACTTTGTAATGACGTAGAAATTTGTAATAAATCTGGAGGCAACGAATTTATATTTAAAGCAATGTTATAGGAGAAGCATCTCTTAAATATTGCAGTTGTATGGCGCGGAATCGTTAAGGTATTCCTGCGTAAATTCAAATGATATACGTCCGTGCGAAAAGTGATTCTGTTATACAGATAAGGAGGTGATTTAAATTTAAGTAATTTATAATAAAAGCAAAGGGCATGGAGCTTACGTCGGTTATACATATTTGGCCATGAAATTGCTTTAAATTTGTGGTTACCCTGTCTCTCCTCTTAATACCAAAGATAAATCGAATACAGCTGTTCTGCACTTTTAGAACTCTTCGTAAGTCATAACTATCCAAACATGGATCATATATATGATCGCAATGATTAAAATGTGATAATATTAATGAATCACAGAGCTCCTTTTTAGTGGATTGATCAAGGTAGTGTCTGTGCGGAAACAATGACTTTAGAGAGCAGTATGTTTTTTTAAGAAAGTGAGAAATATGAGAACTAAATCGAAGATGTGAATCTAAAACAAGACCTAAACTTTTTGCGCTTTCAACTACATTTAAACGTTGATTTTCTATGCTTATAGCCATATCTGGCTTTATTTCAATTAGAATATTTTTATTACCAAATAAGAGAACAACCGATTTAGACGGATTTAAATTTAGCATGGGTTTAGAGGATATAAGCGATTAGTCTAAATCGAAGTTAATTTTAATAATGGCTTGATTATAGTCAGAAGGTTTAAAAGATAAATACAGCTGGGTATCGTCGGCGAACAGATGGTACTGACAGTATTTAAAATGTGTATGGAAAGTGCATGTATAGATACTAAATAAAAGAGGTCCTAAAATGCTGCCTTGAGGAACCCCAGAATCAACTTTAAGAAAATCTGAATAATTTTGATCAATTTTTACACGTTGAAATCTATTGGAGAGAAATGATTTATTAATGTTTGACGCATTTACCGAAAACCCTATATAGTGTAACATAGAAATTAATATTTTATGATTTAAAAAATCGAATGTTTTACTAAAATCCAGTAAAATTAATGCTGTGATTTCGTTATTGTCTGGAGCGGAAAAGATATCGTCAGTAACATCCGCCATTGCCATCGCGCAACTATGTTTAGGGCGAAATCCGGATTGTTTCGTTGGTAAAATATTATTTAGTTTAACATGTATGCGTATTTGAGTTTCCAGCACTCTTTCTAAAATTTTTGAGAACGTTGGAAGTATGCTTATTGAACGAAATTGTGTTAAATCCTTCGGAGAACTAACTTTGAGAAGAGGTGTGACAATAGCTTTTTTCCAAATGTCAAGAAAATATTAATGAAGAATACATTCATTAACAATGTGTGTTATAAAACCAATAATATGAGGGCAGCACAGGGAGATTAAAGTTATATTAATATCATCTGTGCCTATTAATTTTCATTATGATTTGAAGAATATCATTGTCCGTTACAGTATTAAAAGTTAACAAGGAATTCAGATTATTTTTAGTGTTATTTAAGTAAAAATTTAGTAGATCGTTATTTACCGAATTATTTGTTTTGGTTGAATTCATAAAAAATGAATTAAATTTATTTCTATTTTTAAAAACCTGCGGAATTTCCTTTGTGTTTACTGGCCTCAGTTTATTATGCTCTTTCCACTTATCTTTTATGGAACTATTTTGAAAGGTATGCCTATAATAAGCTTTTTTTTGTAATTTATTTATTTCTTAAATTCCTTAACTGTTTATAATAATCCCATTTGCTAGGCAGTTTACTAGATTTAAAATCAGGAAAGGCTTTATCTCTTAATTTCTGCATGCGTTTAATATTTTCTGTGATCCATGGCTGGAGAGGTTTATTGCGTTTAGTAAGGTGCCTAATAGGTGCATGTTTATTAAATAAGGCCAATATACTATTATTTAAAAAGTTTATCTTTTCGTCAATATTTTCAATATTATATATTTCATTAAATGTTATTGCTTCCAGGTCCCTTTGAAACAAATTTATATCAATATTTTTTTAGTGATCTATATAGTATTTTATTAGGTGGTTTAGGGTCGCAAGAATAGTTAATCTGACAGAAAACTGAGCAATGGTCAGAAAACTGGCAATCAATAACACCTTTATTCACAACTTTATCGCAATTCGTGAAAATAAGATCAATTAAAGACTGAGTTCTATTGGTAATTCTAGTCGGCTCTAAAATAATTTGTTCTAAATTAAAGGGTTCCACAGTTTGCAAAAGCTGCCTTGTCAAATGGCTTTCATAATTTAAGTTATCCGTGTTAAAATCGCCTATGCAAAAATTTTTTTCATATGAGGAGGAAATATTAATTAACGTGTCTTCGAATGTATTTAAAAAAGAGGCAATTTCAGAATTTGGAGGTCTATAAATAGTGCTAATAATAATTTCGTACCTTTTTAAAAAAGTCTTTATCCAGATACTTTCTAAAAAATCAAACTTTTCGGTCAGAATAACATCATATTTGAGATCGTCCTTGATATAAACAGCCACACCTCCCCCTCGACGGGCCTGTCTGTCATTTCTTTCTAAATTATAGGTTTGTAAATTAATTGCCTCATTGGAGATATCTGAACGTAACCAGCTCTCTGTGACACCTATGAACTCAAAGTTTTTGTTTTCGTAATACTTCTTAAAACTGTCGAAATGTGAAATTATCGAACGAACATTGATGTGGGTTATACTAAAAGACATTTAAAAACTCTCAGCACAGAAGAAGAAAAGGTAAAGGATTTAGAGAAGAACGATATAAATGAAGGAATGTAGAATTTATATAATATATAAAAAATGAAAAAAAGTATATCCACCAAAACCTACAGCTACCTGCATAAGATTTTAAAAATAAACCTACAATATCTTTGTTGAACGAGAACCAAAAAAAAATCCTAGTATATTCTAACCAAAAAAAAAATATCATCACATAGGCATCAATTATTAGTAAAATGAGTCTAATATAATGATATTATGTAAAATACGTAATTTTATCCAGCAAAGCAGAATATAAGTGTCTTGAGGAAAACACGCAATTATGAATTAGATGTCCACAACATGTACTCAAATGAAAAAAAAAATTATAAATCATAACATCCTAACACAAATTCTTCTCAAAAAAAAAAACAGTGAACGAACGTTTTGTAAACAAAATAACATAAGTTATAATATTCTACACATGTTCCCAAATCATTTATGGTTTTACCACAAAAAATAATAAAGTACTGTGTATATATATACCTAAATACGAAGGGTATTGAGACATAAACATCATACCTTGTTGTGAAATCCCCTTTGTAAAAATAATCCTATAAATACATTATTAAATTTGGAAACGCTGTTTAGGGAAGTTAAAATTAGGAGTACATCTCTAGGTGTTCAAAAATGTTCAATACCTGTGTGTTTTTAACTAGTCATAGTTTAAAGTGTATATATTTTTATTCACCCTGTATTAAAAATTAAAAGTATCAAATTTGGTGATGTGGCACAGTCAAACTTTAAGTATCCGTAACATATGAAAAAATTAAATCTGCATGCCCCGTCTCTTTTTGGCAGTCATATTAAATTTGGGTTTATTTGTAAGTTCACGTAACTTTTAGTTTTCCTGGTACAATATAACAAAATTTTCAACTCTGCCTAGGGTTTCAGAAAGTAGAAGGACAAAAAAAACTTGGTAAAAATCGGCTGAATAATAACATAAATATACGCATTTGAAATTAACCCTTGTAAATCTTTACACTTTTATTTAAGATCTAACATCTGATGAAGCCAACATGTTGGCGAAACAGTTGTCTAATGTTCCATTTTTTTGTAAAATAAGTTAAGTGGAAATTTTAAACAAGTGTTTTCGTTTACTTAGTTAAAAATGATAAATCTCTGGTAAGCAGTTTTTACGTGTGATTAATTTTAATACTAGCGATCGAGAGCAACGTAATTAAAATAATTAAAAGTAATCATTATGTTATATTCCCAATTAGTGAATTAGCAGTAAAAAGAAGTTCAAAATAAAATTGTAGACGATCCCATTATTCGATACCGCCCACAATTCTTAATGTATTTAAATAATTAGCGACGTTTTGACACTAATGCGTAACAAAAGAGTGGCTTAAATCTGATAAAGATCCATCATAAACCCATTAACAATATCTCTGTTTAAAATCTTAAAAGGGGTACTCAACTAGTATAATAGACAACCAATAAAGGATAACCCAAAATTCTAAACCGAATATTAACATATATCCCGCTTTTTTTAATTCCTTTAAGAATGGGGTGGAAAGTTTTGTTAAGGTTCAACTTAATCTGATTCCAGGTAAAAAATGGTGTCGTATTTTGTTCCTGATACCGAAAGA
Source organism: Kuschelorhynchus macadamiae (assembly GCA_030620095.1). NCBI lineage: Eukaryota > Metazoa > Arthropoda > Insecta > Coleoptera > Curculionidae > Kuschelorhynchus > Kuschelorhynchus macadamiae. The sequence goes on along the minus strand of JAUTXW010000565.1, from coordinate 1,449,749 downwards.
AGTTCGCATCTTATGTCTTATTATTAAAAGCTTTTGAAAAGTGCAATGCAGATAGTTTATTTGTTTTTCGTTTTTACCCAGCCTAACTTTGTAATTAATAATAATAATATAAATAATAGTAATAACACCTCAGGGGTACAGAGAAATACTTTTGTATCTCTCTATACACGGGCACGCATTCCAGAGGTACCCTAGCCAGCTCTCCGCTGTCCTTTACCCTCTTATATCCTCAACGACACAGAAACCCATTTTCTCCCCTTACCTCATATTTCCTATCACTCCCCGAGGAGCAAACCTCGTTCGCAGAGTATAAAAATCCCTGGCAGTAGGTAAAATGCAACTCTTATGAAAATGTACAATTTAAGGAATAAACGGGTGAATCGACATTGTACCACCATAACCTCTTGTCGCGCTCAGGAATTAGGTAGAGGATCCTGTGTGTTAAATGAGTTACAGTCTCCCTCTACTAGCGACGGAAGCAGCGTGATGTCGAGTATGGCTACTCAAAGACCCCACCACCCCTTGTAGCCCCCACCACGGACGCCACACGTTCAGCTCTCGCTGTTTCTGAGGAGACGCATGTCACCAATCCTCAGACCACGAAGCCTGAAAAGCCAAGGAAGCGTATGAAATAGACACCAGAAATGAGTTATTTCATAATGCACTCCTATTATAAGATCACCAGATTTGAGACCGACTTAACCACCTACCGGACCGGCCTTCATAGTGCTTTCCTTCAGAAATACCGGAACATCATCGAGCAACGTATTGCTGAGCAACGGTGAGTAATTGTCCGGAATAAACTTTTGGCTGCACCAATCCTGGAACAACTTAAAAGAGAGGTACAGCTTGAACTTGAGAACGAACGCGTTGAGCCCATAGCTCCGCCTGCAACAGAGGAGGAAGTACGAAATAAAGAAAACATAAGCGAAGACGAATCTACAAGACAAGAAGTCATAAACAGAGCCAACAATACCCTGGACAACGGAAAAATATCATTATACAACGAACTCCAAAAAGCTGACGCTGAGTTTAACGGCTTAGTCGGGAGACCCACAGCATCCTCAAAATTTTCAACATCATATTAGCAGAGTTTAGTTTGGAGTATGACACACTTGAGAAGCTCCACACAGTCATCTACTGCTCTGCCGTTGCGGTCTTTAGATGTCATAAACAACATGTGCATTCTAAGAAGAAAACAGGCAAAGCTACACAGCAACAAAAACCCATATGGCAGAAAAGACTTGAGAAGGCAATTGACGATTTGAGACAGGAACTAGGAAAACTCACAGAATTTCGGAAGAATGAACACCCCTTCAGCAGACCTAAGACGCGCATTAAAAAGATATTTAAGATGATAGGTACAAAATCCACCGATCTCAAATATTAACAAAAACTAGATGAGTATCGAGATACACTAAAGCAAGAACTAAAAGCTAAAGCAAAACGTCTACAGAGATGCTTAAAGAGAAAACGGCAGAACTGGCTTTTCAACACCAATCAAAAACAGTTCGATGGGATTACACAGGCCAACACACATTTTGGTGCCTGCAATTTTTTAACTGTTCCTGGGTAATATTTGGAAGCAGAATGTAAAAAAGTTCTCAGATTTTGTCTATCAGATCTAGTTTAAAAAAAATTGTGTATATATTTTACGTTATAACTGTTATAATATATAATATTACTATTGCCAGTTAAAAAAACAAAGACACACGGATTTAAGTATTTATTGCAAAAATTTAATTTACATAATTACATTAGTCACTAATCACATAAAAATTTTCTTTTATACGACTTTCTAGAATGGAGTTTACTAGGGCAGTCTCGCTGAAGGCTCCAACAGTAGTCCACCATCATGTGGCTATCCCATCGTCCTTAATAACGATCTTCCATAGTTTTAATATCCTGATGGAATCTTTCCCCCTTTTCTTCACTACAATCACCTAAGTTTTCTGGAAAACGATCTGGGTGGCTGTGGAGGTAGTGAACTTCTATACTCATGTTACAGCCGAGAATATTAAAAGTTGAAAGCATAGTTTCCACTAATTCTATGTAATTCTCTGCTTTATGATTGCCAAGAAAATTTTGTACTACTTGAACAAATGAACACCAAGCGTTAGATTCAGTCTCGTTCATTGATGTGGTGAATTGTGGAGCTTTAACAAGTTGCCTTATTTGAGGACCATCAAATATACCAGCTTTTAGTTTTTCCGTGCTAATGCCAAGAAATTTACGTGACAAATACCCAAAACAATTTCCATCTCGATTTAAAGCCTTCACAAATTGCTTCATTAGGCCTAGCTTGATATGCAATGGCGGAAGTAAGGTTTTTTCTCTTGAAACCAAAGGTTCGTTGATCACGTTTTGTTTTCCTTGAATCATGAAATATCTTGAAGGCCAATTTTTGTTAACCCAGTGCACATTTTTAGCTCTGCTGTCCCAAAGGCACAAAAAACAAGGTTATTTTGTATAACCACCCTTCTGTCCAAGGAGGAAGTTAACCATTTTTAAATCAACACAAATTGCCCACTGATGTTCTTCGTATTTAATTTTTCTCAAAACTAATGCAATTGTTTCATATTCTTCATTCATGGTAGTGAAATGACCAATAGGAATTGAGCCATATTTGTTACCGTTATGTAAACGAACACATTTTAAACTACGTTTTGAACTGTCAATAAAAAGGCGCCAATCATCTGGAGTGTATTCAGGCAAACCCATTTTTTTCTAGCAGCCCTTTTATATTGTTACAGAATACCAAGTCAAAAAGGCAGTAGATCCTTATCTCTTTTACGATAAAATTTAATATTAGTACCTGGACAAAGTAGATTTTTTTCTTTTAATCTGGATGCAAGTAATTCAGCGGATTCCTTTGAGAGATTCAGGTCTCTTATAAGATCGTTTAGTTCTTCTTGATTGAAACACTGCGGAGTTGCTAAATCTGCTTCAAATTCGCTGTCGTTTTCTGATTGAATTCTTTGAACTTCGTCAGACGTTGATGTTTCTGTATCATCTTCTGTCAGTTCGGGTAGACTGCTGAATGATGGAACGGGTATTTCTTCCGAATGCGCTACAGGCCTTCTTGCATATGTCCATTTGTGTCTATTGTTTCTATTTATGTCTTTAATATTATCCATCGTATCCATTTGGTTAATTAGATTGTGGGAAATTTCTATTTTGACGACTAAGTATATATTTATCTCTTTATTTGTTGTCCTTTATCAGAAAAAAATATCAATTAACTTGTAATCTGTATCTCAAAAACTAGAGCTGATAGAAAAAATCTGGTGGCATTTTTGGAATCAGCACATTAAAAATTCTTGTTTTCATTTTGTTACCCTGTGTTATCAATAACACCAAAGACCAAACCAATACTTAGAAGATACTGCCGAGCAAAGAGACCGAGTATTGGTCGAACATCTGGGAAAAACCAAAAGAGCATAACCGAAATGCTCATGAAATCTCAACGTGATCAGATTCCAAACACCACGAATGGAATTTGACTCTATCACCAAGGAGGAAGTTAGCAACTTTATTAAGGGAACGAGGGGGTCCTCCATGAATCTTTGGCCTGCCAGTTTACTAAAATAATGCATCATCCGGAGATAACCCCCATATTTCTAATGCTAGGCACTACAACTATGCCACTCAAAAACAATAGGACAGAAGACCCGTCCCAGTACAGGCCCATCACCTGTTTGCCCACCATATACAAGATCCAAGTATGCATTGCAAATCGTATCTATCATCATATTGACAGTCATAACCTATTAGCCTAGGAATAAAACGGGTGCATTCGAGACCAGAACAACTTATCATCGACTCTGCGGTACTTAAGCAGGCTCAGAAAAAACGTAACATACATAATGCTTTTATAAACTATAAAAAGGCGTTTGACAGTGTACTACATTCTTGGCTCATAGACGTACTAGGAATATATAAAATTCACCCTATCAATCTCTTACACCGATGATATACACATCAACAGGGGAATTTACCAAGGAGACTCGTTAAGTCCACTTTGGTTCTACTTAGCGTGAACCCCTTCTTCACGTTGCTCAACAATACAGGACATGGCTTCAACATCAAAGTGGAATGGAATTTTGAATGGAAAAATGTAAGGCCTAACATCGAAAAAGGAAAAATCATTAATGGTGATGTAGCCCTACCCAATGGAGAAATAGTTCTAGTGATGAACCAAGGAGAGACCTACAAATACCTAGGATTCCAGCAACCTAGACTGCTCCAGGATAAGCAAGGAAAGATCAAGACGAAAGATCAGTACGTTCAAAAAGTGCGACTACAATGAACTACTCGCCTAATGATGACTATAAGTAGAAGTCACACCACTCGAGGTCATTAACTTTCCGAATGACCTTGCCACGATGAGAAGGTGGAGGATCTCATGTTGTCTTGACCAATTCGTATTCCTGACAGGTGCAAAAATTGAGAGATTTCTTGACCAATATGGCACAAACATCAAGCCTCCACCGCATAGTGACTTTAAGTGACAACTCGTACTCTCCTCTCAATCCCGCAAGTGGCAACATCCTAAAGTCACTTTCAGACCCCGACAAACAAGAGCAGTGGGCTCAAATGGCACTGCACGGCCTACATCATAATGACTTGAACCATGCCAAGAAAACATCCAACAGGTGGCTGAAGGATGGACAACTATTCCCAGAGACAGAAGGATTTTTGATAGCAATACAGGACCAAGTTATTAACACACGAAATTCATCATCAAAGACCGGTCCGTTGAATTCGATAAGTGTCGAAAATGTAGCGAGAGATCAGAGAATATACAACATATGACATCTGGTTTCACTTACCTAGCAAACATGGACTACCTCCAGCGACATAACCAAGGGTGTAACATCATTCACCAGAAGCTTGCCAATCAATACAGGCTCCTGAAAACCTTTGTGCCCTATTATAAATACCAACCAAGTTTAGTGCTTGAAAGTAGTGCCTTCAAACTGTACTACGACAGGGCAATTATCACCGACAGACGGGTAAAGAATAATCGGCCTGATGTTGTACTGTTAAATAAGGAAACAAAGGCATCTTATGTGGTAAATGTCTCTGTAACCAACAATAACAACGGATAAATATCAAGAGGAAAAGGCCAAATATGCGGAGCTAGCCATCGAGATACAGCAGATGTGGCAAATGAATAAAGTTCATGTGATACCGATCATTGTATCATCAACTGAACCAGTTCCAAAAACACTAGAACAGAGTCTGAAAATCACAGGACTGTATACTAACACTTTCATCGACATCCAGAAGGACAACACATAGAACTAATACAACCCAGCTCACTCCTTTTTATGCGTGCATCCGGGATGGGCTTGGAACTCAACGTTTGTAAAAAAATTGATTGTCAATCTCGATAATAATAATAATAATAATAACAATACTAAATGCGTATATTGTCGACAATTACCTTTTGTTACATCCAAAAAAGCAATGGGAATATAGAAATAACTTATGTTCTGTATTTACGTGGCAGAACCAAACGAAAATGTTAAAAGATCTAGAGATTTTTATTATACCATAATAAAAAAGGAATCTTACAAATTTCTATTTTATCAAAACCATTACAAAAATTATAATAATTTCTTAGGAATGTGACACATGGATATTATAAAGAACAATTTTCAACCGGATGCCAAAAAATTATATGCGAAAACTTACACTTTATTTTAACAAATAAACAAAAGGATCACAGGATTGATATTGAATGCCTATTGATAGATTCAAAAAAGATAACTGATAAAAAGTGTATATATGAGGAAATTAATAATCATTTTGTAAATAAAGCAGCAGTTTTTTCCAGCAAAATTCCAAATGTACCAGTCAGTAGTAATAAACTCAAACTCAAACTCAAAAAAGCTTTATTGCCTAAAATAAAAGCATCATTGACAAAGCTAAATAAAAAATAAAAAAGATAAATGATATATTAGAACAAACATATACCTAACTGTATTATTGACAACGCTAAATAAAAACACTATAAATATAGATGTATCAGCACAAATATATAAATAGATATGGCCATGTTTGCTTGCTTCTTTGTATATACTGTAAAATACTAACTTAAAACTAAAGAATTGTATATAAAATTTAAAATAAAAAGAAAAAAAGAAGAACAGAAAAAGAGCTTAAAAGCCAATAAATCCAGTGATAACACAGGAAATTTATTGAAAATGTCAATTAAAAGATAGGACGAACAATACATTAAAGCTAAAAGTAAAACTATACATAGTCAAAGAAATATGGCAGACAGAAAAAATATTTAGCAAAAATGCACTCAAGATCTATCAGTAAAATATTCGTCAACTGTATAATAGGCCTTCCCAAGTAAAAGTTCTTTAACTTGCTTTCTAAATTTTCTCCCACAAGAAATTTTTCTCATATGTAAAGACAATTTGTTAAACATTTTCCTTCCATTGTAAATGAATGATTTTTTTATTAGTTCTGATGAAGGAATCGGTAACCTAGATACATGAGTACCTCTTTTGGGATATGCGTTTTCAGTTAGGATTTCTGAACGAAATTTTTTAGGAATTAAGCACACCGTTTCAAGAATAAATAGGCACGTGAGGGTCAAAATATTCAAGGATTTAAATAAAGGCCTACAAGAAACACGGGTCCTAGCTTTAAATACGTACCGAATTGCTCTATTCTGTATAATAAATGTGGAATTTAATATATAGTTAGGGCAGCTTCCCCAGAAACACAAGCCATAGCGCAAATGTGACTCTATCAAGGCATGATATACACTCTTTGCCACTGAAAATCTAGCTCGCGAGAGACAATTCTTAGGGCATAGCAACCCCTTGCAATCTTAGAATTCACATTCAAAATATGTTTCTCAAATATTAGCCTATCATCTATGTAGAGACCCAAGAACTTGTTAACACATAAACTGTCTATTGGTTGGTTATTTAAATAAAATAATGTTGGTTTTTGTTATGTTCAGTGTAATTGAGTTTGAGTTACTCCAGTCTTTTATTATTTCCAAGTCCCTCTTACCAAGATGCTCCAACTGTTTGGGATCATGGTGGTGCCATAAAACAGTTGTGTCATCGGCAAACATGGTAAACAAATCTTGTATGGTAATGCTTGGCAAATCATTAACATACAGCAAAAAAGCAATGGTCCCAAAACAGACCCCTGTGGAATACCTCCAGCAATATTTAATTTGCCTGACTGGTCATTTTTAAAACTTATAATTTGACACCGATCAGCCAAGTAGTAACTAAACCAGGCACAAGCTTTCCCCCTAAATCCAAAAAACTTCAAGCTTACTGAGAAGTATTCTATGATCCACACAGTCAAATGCCTTAGATAGATCACAGAACACCAGCAGCAACCTCTCCGTCATTTAGACGTTCGTATACGGTTTTAAGAAGAGAGAATATGGCGTCATCTGTGGACAATGATGATTGAAATCCAAATTGTCGTGTGTTAAGAATACTGTGTTTTTTGAGAAAGAGTAGCATCTTCGTTTTCATAGGTTTCTCTATAACTTTAGATAAGATGGGGAGCAGGGAAATTGGCCTAAAATTGGAGGAAACATCAGTTTCACCACCCTTAAAAATTGGAATTACAGTAGCAAATTTCAGATCAGATGGAAATTCTCCGCATGTAAATGACCAATTAATAGCTTCAGCTAAGGCGATCAAAGTGTGATAAGGAAGCCTCAGTAGCACCCTAACAGAAATATTATCCCAACCCGAGGCTTTGAGATTTTTAATATCTTTAAAAACTACAATTAGTTCTTCTGGATTAGTTGGTAGGATATAGAACGTGTCGTTTATTACAGTAGTTTTAAGATAATTTTTCAGCTATAGTGCAATAAAAGGAGTTAAGTCGGTCTGCATTAATATTGCAATCCAAAGTAGTATTAGTTCTACCAGTTAAGTCGTTAACAATTTGCCAACATTCCTTTTGTATATTGTGGGATTTTACAATTTTTTGTGAAAAATGTATCTTTTTTGCCAAGTTAATTGTTGATTTGTATATGGAACGATATTTCCGGTAATAATTCATGAATACATTTCTATCAAATAAAAATTTTCTTAAAGTATGCAAAGATCGCATATTTTGGGCAGATACCTTCAGACCTTTGGTAAACCAATCTTTCTTTTTACGATTTTTTACCATTCTAAGGAGAAAAGTTTTATTAAACACATCACAAAGAAGTCGGTGAAACTGTTGAAGAGGATTTTCTGAATTTAAAATTTTATTCCATTGCACAGTTAAACATAACTGAGAAAACCTATCATAATTTTGCTTAGTAAAAAGTCGTTTTAGCTGTTTCCTGTTGCTGGATTTAGTTTTAGTGGCAATCTTAAATTTACAGTGTACAGCTTCATAGTCTGAAAGACCAGCATTTAACACAGAACAAGAAACAGCATCGTCTTGCATGTTGGAATACATATAGTCAATCAATGTACCAGAATATTTTGTTTTACGCGTGGGTTCAGTAACATGCATATTTAAGTCAAGTGAGCCAAATAAATTGTCTAACATATGCGTACCTAAACTAGATTTATCAGCATAATTAACATTTAAGTCACCAGCTAAAATAACATTAATGTGTGAAGGAAGTTCAGTTAAAAGACATTCTAATCTAGTTATAAACAAAGATAATTCTGTATCTATATACATCATCAATCATCAATGTTTTTAGATCCAAATGATATATACCAAGAAAAAAAGAGAAGAATCTATTGAACAACTTGATTGCAAAAAAGCCAGTGATTTTGATAACATCTCACTAAAAATCACCAAACTTTTAAAAATATATATTAGCCCTGTTTTGTAGATATTAACTAAGGTATCGCTATAGTTATAGGTATTTTTCCAGAAAAAAAGAAAATAGCTAAAGGTGGTAAGTTTTGATAAGGTTCAACTTAATCTGATTTCAGGTAAAAAATGGTGTCGAAGCTTTTGAAAGGTGCAATGAGAATATTTTATATTGGTTTTTCAGCCTATATTTGTAATTACCTTCTATTAAATCCAAAAAAAAACAAAGATAATATAGAAATAAGTTGTGTTCTGTATTTATTTAAGGAAAACGTAAACAGTTTAACATGTTTTAGATGTTCTACTTATGGCCATAAAACCAGCGAATGTAAAAAAAATAAAACTTGCTCTTTTTGGTCAAAAAATCACAGCCTACATGAATGTAACAAAAAAGAATCCGCTTGTAAAAACTGTAAAATTTACAATGAAAAATTTATCCAGAATATTAATTACAAACATGAGTCACTAAGTAATGAATGTCAGTTTCATTTAAGAAAAATGCAAGAAGCTAAAGAAAGAATAAACTACTCAATATAAATCAACAAAGTTGTAATTTATGTACATAGCCTTCCAATATTATATATAAATTACCGATCATTAAAAAACAAATTAGATGAAGTTGATTTTGGCATTTGAAGAAAAAATCGACATATTGGTTATAACAGAAACTTCGATAAGTTTAAAGGAACTATAAGTCTAGTGATTTTAATTCAGTTCATGCAAGTAGACAAAATCGTGGTGGAAGTTTAAGGATATTTATTAAAAAAACATTAAATTTTGAAGTTATAGAAAAATTTTAAAATTAACTCTCATATATATTAGTACAATTAAAATTCCCAAAAATTATTATTTGTAGAATTTATAGACCACCATTTAGAAAATATCAACTATGGGGGACCAAATGCCGGCCTGGTGAAATGTTAAAAAAATTATCACTATGAAAGTAATTATCCAAATTAACTTAAATTAGGTACAAAATTCAAATGTTACATAGATATGAAATTGTAACACTTTGGTATGAATCGGCCTGAAAAACTATTTATTAGATTAATTTCAGAATTTTTGTGATATAGAGATAAACTAATAAAACCGTGGTTTGATGGATTCACGGGTTTAGCAGCGAAAAACAGGTTAATAATAATTCTTTTTATTATAAAACCAAGTTTTCAGTCCGATTTTGAACCTTCTTCAAGACAACAGGCTAAAATTATAAAAATATAAGATAAATAATGCTATGATAGTTATTACAAATCTACTTACATTTTACATTATAATTATTGAATTATTAAATTTAAATTAATTTTTTTTAATTTAATTAAACATTTCTTGTAAAATAGTATAAAACAAGGATATACAACGTAATAATTTATTTTAGAATTTAAAAAAAATTCTTGTTACTGTAAATAAAATATACCAGAAAAATTTATTTGTTTTGTAAGCAATGCCAGCCTACTACCAAAAACTGAGTCTATCTCTAAAAAAAAGCAATTTACTGGGCGATTCGAATAGAAAAGTATATATTATTATTTATTTCCGAGAAGCTTATTGTGAACTGAATAATACAAAACAAAAATATACGGGGTGTCCCATTTAAAAAATTATAAGTTTGTGTTATATCTCAAAAACAACAGCTCAGATAAAAAATCTGACGCCTCTGGATGCTACTGAAAAACTGCATCAGAGCCACTTTTTACCTTTTCGATAAGTTAAACAATCTAAATACGAGGGGACCCAAAACTGCAATAATTTCAATTTCACACTGTATCTTAAAAACAAAGGGGGCTATGAAAATTTTGTTTGGGTCATCTTTCGTTTCACAAAAAAGTAGCACCATGTCGCGAAAACGGGACACCCTGTATATGAAATATCGGTATTGTTTCGTTTTGATAGGCTTACCCGGTATATTCTTAGGTAGATTAGCCCAGGTTCGTCGGTAAAACTGTCATTAAAGCTTGTTATATATATTTCCAGAAAATCAGGTGAGTTTGGCAACACTGCACATTATTTTGTTTCTTGATTTTGTCAAAAAAATCAAAATAGAGAGATTTTGCATTGAATTACTAGGAAATGTTACGAGTTTTTACTTTTAATCTACTCTATATACCATAGGCTATTTAAAGTTTAAAAAAATTACATATGCGTGGGTTCGTTAACGACACAATAACCCACATGGTCTAAAACCTGTTAAAGCAATATTCTTGTACCTTAAGCAGATTATAGTAGTAATGAAACTATATTCAATCTGATACTTCAAAAAGAGTAACCTTTTTAAATTATTTGTATACGAACGAAGTAACTTTATTACTTTAAATGAGTTTCATTCTTCTCGTCGCTAAAAAGTAAAAGGGCTTTTTAAACGATGTGTCGCTTGAATGGAAATCCCCTCAGTTAGGTCCCTAATAGTGCTTGCGTTACATATTATATATAATAGACGTTCGAAACATTTGTGCCCCCAGCAACTTCATAATGACTTTTTGAACACAATTAGGTTTGTTTTATGCTCTTTATTGAATTCGACATGGCAACATTTGTTGTGGGACGCAAAATGATTTTTATTAAGTTATGTGAGTCTTTAGGGTTTTGTAATTTCATGAGCTATATTAAATCGTAATAGATGTACAAACATGCATGCGTTTTTATGGACAATTTAATATTTGGGTATATTTAATATATAACAAAATTGCGATTTGTTTTCTCTTAAAAACTAGAAAATATGACTGTGTCAATTGGTGAGTATAAAAATGAATAATTAAAGCAATCAGAGATATTGAAGTTTAGTGTATTTGATTTAAAATATTATTTATAATTGGTTTCTATCAGTAATGGTTATTATATATATATATATATATATATATATATATATATATATATATATATATATATATATATATATATATATATATATATATATATACACGGTGTTAATTAACGTCGTGGACATATTTCAGGGTGATAGTACTCGACAAAATAGGAAAAAAATGCCAATATATACAAGGTCAAAAACACACCATTTTCCTTATACAGGGTGTCAAAGTTTTTTACGTTTTTTTTCCAGTTCCTTCTGAGACAATTAGTTCAAATTTAGAACACGTATTATTTTTAAGAACCTCTACGATAAAATATTAAAATCGTGGATGGTAGTATACAGGGTGTTACATTTTGTTGCACCACCTACAAGTTTATCTTGCGGAACTTTTTTTTACAGCACCCTTTATGAATTCTGATATAAAATTTAAACTCTTTGTTAATTTCTTTAGCTCTTTAGTATTTTGCATTATTCTCGTATCTATCACAGTTTTCGACTTATTTGCAATAATTCCCATAGATGCAAATTAAGTGTAGGCTTAATAATGAAACTGGAAAAAAAGGCTGAGGAAGGTCATTTGTTAATTCTATTCTTTAATCTGATATTTTGTAAGAAATATTTTTTTATTTGACGTTTCCGTAGTTGTTTCGAGCTGTTTAATGATGTTGAATTTACAAATCAAGAATATGCAGAAATTTATTTCATTTATGGACTTGCCAACGGCAGTTGTTATGAAGCCAGACGACTCTATGAACAGAAATATCCAAATCGCATGGTGCCCAATAGACAAATATTTGCAAAGGTACATAATCGGCTATGTGAAAATGGATCATTCAAGAAATCCACTCATTTAGCAGGAGCAAATAGAACGGTTAGGACTCCTGAAGGCGGGGAAGCAGTCCTGAATGCAATAGAAAATGATCCTGCTACCAGCTACTGCTGAATAAAATTGAGAAAATTACCGTAAAGAATTCTCTGAAAAAGACAAGTATAATAGAGTTAGTTGTAGTGGCGAGTGTAAACGATTTTTTGCATGAACTGCACGGGCCTTGATAAAGCTACCACAAAACTCATGATGTTACAAAAATCAATCCACCTCCAATTTTTTGTGCCCTGTGTGACTCCCCCAATTTGAAAAATCTCAACGATAAAAACGCAATATTATCGTAAAATTTGAATCCGCATGAACTTTCGGTCGCCAACCACATAGCCCAATTGTCAAGTAGTGTACCGACAATTTCTAAAATGTATGACATTTTGCTGAGGAGTGAATACAGGTTGGACCTCTTGGAGAAAAAGATTGACGATACCCATAAATTGACAGAAGAGTTTTCCACTTACAAGCCAGATATCTTGTAAAAGTCTCTAAGGGATCCTTCTAAAAAATCTGCAGCGAACCACCCTCCTCCCACCCCAGCGACGAAAGTACACACTAACTCGAGCTCTGGCAACTCACTGGATATCTCCTCTCTAGTTACTCAAAAGGGCATTATAATGACTTCAGGCAAAGAGATTATTGCTGCCTGCAAATGAAATGCCTTTTTGAGCGACGACTGCTACAGTCTTTCCAAGAAGGCTCGTCATGTCCAAGAACCCGCTTTTGATCCAATGACTCCCCCAACAATGAAGCTTACGTTGGCCAAAAAAGTTCTGATAACCGTTTTCTCATGTCAAGACTAAGAGAGCCTGCCATTTTAAAGGCCTTCAAGTTATATCTCGCCTTTCTACATGATTAACCTTCGTCAGTTCACTTTGAAGGATTCACAAATCAGCATCAGGCTGTTTTTGGCGTCTGAAGGCATTCCTATAGATGATAATACCTTGCATAAGATTTATTACGACTTCCATGATGCTTATGGATTCAGTACAGCAGAAGTGGAAGCCGATCTCGCTGCCTACAGATTTTATGTAATTTCGGAGAGAACGATCTATCTTCAAAGGATCAGAGAATGCCACAAAACTACTTTTCCATCAATTCCCCGAAAAAAAAAATTATAAAACTTGACGTGTCCTGAGGAACTCGATTCCTCAAAACTTTCTGTTGTTACGGGTCTTATTAGTTAGGTTGCAATTAGTATCGCTTCTCTAAGAAATAAAACTGACGAATTGTACCTATTTCTAGAAGAATTGGAGTTCTTCTAACTTGTTGCAATTATTGAGCACTAGCTGAATCTAAACGAAACCTTTTATGTGGAGAGATATTCAACAATAGCTAGATATGACAGAAATAACTCAGCTTATGGAGGAACACTGATTCTATAAATGAGGATTTCGTCTGGGTAACTAAATATGACCATTTGTTAGCCGATAACTTTTTAATTTTTTATGGTATATAATCAAAACTTTGATCTCTATGTTAATCTGTTTTTATAGATCACCAAATTCTCTTGTACAAAGTTTTTTTAATTACCTGCTAAATTTGCTAGATAGCAGGAAAATTCTATGCGGGGACCTTAATATTGACTATGCTACTGTTTGTGCCACCCAGAAATACTAAATTTCTATATTCGACCATTTCGGTCTTGCAATGCATGTATCGTCTCCAACTAGAATTTCAAAATATCTTCTATCATTGATTACGTGGCGTCTGATTTTTCTCCATCAGAGGTTCAATCTCAGGTTTGTAGCACAGGTCTTTCAGATCACGAAGCAATATTTCCAAATTTAGTATTCCTTTTAGGCCTTGCAGGGGCACAATTTTCTCGGCCGCCAATTTTTCAGAATTTTATAATATTTGCTTAAACACCGACTGGAATTTTGAATTTAAAAATGTCAACTCAAGTGTTAGAGCTTTTTAAAATAAAATTTTAAGTGCTTTTAATAAGGCCTTCCCGCTTAAGGCTATCAAACCTAAGCGTCACAAACCGTAAACCACGAAAGGACTACGCATTTCTGCTAAAAATATGCGTTCTCTCTTGTATATACAAAAATTCACCAACTCTCTTCTTATTCTCGACTATATCTCTAATTATAGGATGATCTATATTGAACTAATCAAGTCAGCAAAAAAATATACTATCAAAAACGTCTAACAAAGTCTAAAAACGTTTCAAAGGAAACCTGGTCCATTATCAATGACTTCAGAAACAAATCAAACCCTGTGACTCAGATCTTGCCAAGGCCAAATGACCTAAATGATAATTTTATTAATGTAAGTAAAAATGTTACCTCTGGTATCTTGCCAAGTTTGGATCCTCTTTCGTTTCTCCCTCCATAGAAAAATGTCGCTAATAGCCTTTTCTAAAGCCCTGTTAGCAGCATGGAACTATCGCATGAAATTAATAACATTACAAGCAAATTTTCGTATAGCACTGATGACTTATCAATTAAAATATTCCTGAACCTGCCTTACAATACTAATAAATGAAACCCTTATAAAAGGTATATTCCCTGAATGCCTTAAAACAACTATAATTATTCCTCCTCATAAAGGGGTCGAAAAAACTAACTCTTGCAATTATCGCCCAATTGCTCTATTACCAGTACTATCAAAAATCATTGAATGGTTATTGAAGAATCGTCTTAGGCCATTTCCCCTTAAACATCAAATAATATCCCTGGATCAGTTCGGATTTTACTCAACAAGTGCACCAGTGACGCCATGTTCTCGTTACTTAGCGACGTCTATTTATCCCTCAATAACAACCAGGGGCGTGCAGTCTATGGAAGTAAGGGAAGCAGGGCTTCCCCAAAAAAAAATTACAAAACATCTTCCAAAATGTAATTTTTGAAATAGGAAACCATTAATTTAGTTTATATTAAAAATGCTAAAATATTATCTTAATTATCAAGCCCATAATAAATGCGGCCTTGACTCCGACCGAGCGACAATAGAAAATGGAATAGAACCTATGCGGGCCGCTAGCTTCTCTGCAGCCAAGTCCTGTATGCTTGATTTCATGTGAATCGAGCCAGAAGTTATTGAACATTCCACCAGCTGTTTGCAATTTTTGCATTTCAGTCGCGTGCTTTAAGTGGGGGCGGAAGCTATCGTTGGAGTAGGTTCTTTGTTTGAACGGCTATCCGTGTGTTGTGTAATACTTACGTCACGTCGTGCATGGTGCGATATGGAAGACAATAATACGGACTTGGATATACAAATACCGTCAACTTCGGCTGTCGGTAATAAGGTCGAAAATGTTGGAGAATTTAGTAAGAAGAGTGTGTGTGAATGTATGGTGTGTGTCTTAATAATAAAGGAATTTTCAACATTAAACTTTGCTGATAAGCTCAAATAATTTCCAAAGGAAGGGCAAAACCGCCTATGAAAAATTTAACGACTGGAATAAAACTGGTTTTTCCGATTTAAACAATTTCCATAAAGCTGTAAAAAGACACATTATGTCCAAAGCGCATTTGCGGGCCATCATAAAAGAAAAAGTCTTCGGCAAAACCAGAATTGAACACGCCCTTAATAAAAAGTTGGAAATTAGTCACCGCCAACACAATGAACTAGTCGATAAAAATAGGCAAATACTAAGAAGATTTATCGATGTTGTTTGTTTTCTCGGACAGCATGAATTGGAATTTAGAAGTCATGGCGAAACAAGGGTTTCTTTAAATAGAGGAAATTTCAAGATTTACTTAGTTTAATGGCTAAATATGATGATTGCTTAAAAAATCATTTAGAGCAGAATCGAATCCAGAATGATTTAATTTCCGCTGTTGCAACCAATATTCTAAAAAGAATTAAGCAGGAGATTGGCGAGGCGCGGTTCATTGCTATTGTTCTGGACGAAACAACTGATATCACTAATTTTAGCCAATTATCTATAGTAATACGCTACGTTAAAAGATGCGGAAGTATTCAAGGGCGATTTTTAGGTTTTAAGAATGTGTCCGAAAATCGTACAGCAGATGCATTATATACCGTAGTTTATAACGTTACTAAAGAAATTAATGGAGAGAAAAAATTAGTTGTTCAAAGCTATGATGGAACTGCAGTGATGGCAGGACAATTAGGGGGTCTGCAAGCTAAAGTTCAAGAAGCTAACTCAAGTGCTGTGTTTGTCCATTGTTTTGCTCATAAATTAAATTTAGTTTTATCCCAGTCCATCAATCACATTAAAGAATGTAAAGTATTTTTCGTTACTTTAAGTGGCATGGCTGCTTTTTTTTCCAAGTCAAGAAAACGTACACAAACCTTGGACTCCATTGTCCACAAACGATTGCCCGAAGTAGCTCCTACTAGGTGGAACTATAATGGAAGACTTGTGTTAACAGTATCTGAAAATCGTGAATCACTGATTGAACTATTTGAGAATATAATAGAAAATAATGAAACGTGGAACTCAGAAGCAATAAATAGTTCAAGGGGGTTTTCGGACTGTTTGAAACGAGATTTTAATTTTAATTATTTGTTGAACATATTTTCAGAAATATTTCCATTCTCGGACGTTTTTAATATATTACAAACTAAAACAAATGACATTCGTTTTTGCCTAAAAAAGTGGATGATTTTAAGTCCATGTTAAGCCAAGAAAGAGACAACTTTGACCTATTTTGGGAGAACACGATGACGTTAAATGTATAGCCACAAGCCAAGCGTCTTCGAACAGACAAGGTGGGAGATGTTCAAACATACAGATGCCTCTTTTATGAAATAATCGATCAAATTCAGCAACAAATAAACTATAGATTTAACGGTTTAAATGATTTTAAATTCCTCGAGCTCTGCAATTTTGATGCATTTAAAGGAAAAAATTTTCCAGAAGATGCGCTTAAATCTCTTCTTTTTCATTATGGCCAGTTCTTCGACCGAGTGTTACTGCGATCTGAACTAAAAGTGATATACGAAACTGATGACATTAGCCCAAAAAATAACGCTAAGGAACTAATGCAATTTTTAAAAGACAAGGAGCTGGAAGATGCCTACACCGAAGTGTCGAAATTGTGTGAATTAGTATTGACAATACCTGCCACAAGTTCATCAGTAGAACGCAATTTTTCAACACTTAAACGTATAAAAAATGTCGTGAGAAATTCAAAGGGGGAGGAGAGACTTTCGCATACATCGCTGTTGTCCATTGAAAATAAACTTCTCCAAAATATGTCGAAGCATCGACGTTTTTATAATGACGTCATTGACGAATTTGCAAAAAATGATCCAAGAATCGAATTATATTACAAATAGGTAAGTTTCTAAAAATTGCTTCCCCGTCTTAAAATTTCACCGCACGCCCCTGATATGAACTACCCCACCGCCTCAGTTTTTTGTGACTATGCAAAAGCCTTTCACTGCTAGTCATAAAATTTTGATAAGCAAGCTTTATGGAATCCGTGGTATTTCTTTAAATTGGTTTAAATCTCATCTCCGGAATAGGCAACATTTTGTAAGGGCAAATGGTTCTGATTCTGATTGTAAATTGATTACAGGTGGAGTCCCTCAAGGTTCGGTCTGGGGACCTATTCTTTTTTTGTTATACATTAATGATATCACCAACCTAAAAATCAATGGAAAAATCTCTCACTTTGCTGACGACACAAGCATAACATGGAGTGATTTTTGATACACAACAACGTCTTTACATTCTAATATTTCCAACGACCTTGTTATAATTAAGGCTTGGTTCGATTCCAATCTGCTTTGCTTCAATGTGGATAAAACGGTGGCATTATCTTATAAGAAGACTTTACAACCACTTCGGCTACTTAACAGGAATATTAAATACGTTGAGTCGGTTAAATTCATGAGTTTGTATTTGTAAAATGGTCTAAGCATATTGACACTAACTAAAAAACTTTCTACCGCCTGCTTTGTCATTCAATCAGTTTCAAAAGAACTGGACGTGTCTGCTGCCAGACTTACTTATTTCTCTCTATTCGAATCCCAGCTCCGCTATGGCCTTCCCTTTTGGGGAGTTAATAATATTAAAAAAAAAGAAATATTAACACTTCCTGCATTATTTATTTTAGAAACCATCTGTTTGATGAGAAAACATATAAACACATTACCGGAAAGGTCAGAACACGTATATCCTACCAGAAAATCTAGACATACCATATACCTACCCATTCCTTCCACAGAATTAATAAAAAAATCAATTATTTACAACGTCATAAAACTTTGCAATCATCTTCCAGAACATTTAAAAACAATCTCTATGTTTACACTCTTTCGAAAAGAAACCAAAGTGTACCTCATTGAAAGACCTTTTTACTGCGTTGATGATTTTTATAATGAATAAACCTCATTAAAATGTTTTTTAATTGCTTGTTTACTTAAATATTTTTGGGTGTCATGTTCCAACTGGAATTTGAAAATATTTTATAGGGAATGAACTGTCTGATAGTCATTAATTATTTTTGTTACATATTAGATTAAAGTTATACATTTTCTTTTTTTTAAATACACTTTAATTACTATATTAGTTCAGTACACTTTTTGTTTAACTTCACTTATTATGCTCGTTAATGATAACAATGTTATATTTACAATTTATGTATTTGCATTGACCTATCGAAAAATATTTTTTTTTTTCGAATAATATTTCGTTTTTTCATTGTTTTGTTTTTTTTTTGTTTTATTTTTTAATTTTGCTTTGTCCATAAAATTTTAACAATTTTTCTGTGGCAATAAAGCATACTTTTGTTGGTTTTGATTGATGATTGATTGAAATCATTTAAGTTTAAAATAATTAGATTCTGAAATGGCCGAATATTTCCCTTGGTAAGTATACTAAACAAGAAAGTTTTTGACAAAATTTGCAGTGATTTATCAACTCTTGGAGTTTTGTTATATAGAAAAAGGGACAAAAGCTCGTTCAGTCGTCTCTGAAGATTTTCAAATGGAGGTTTTATTATATTTCACTGACTATCCTACCAACTCTTTAAAAGATGCATAAAGGGATATGAATTTCTCCATGACTCGCATATATCATGTATTAAAAGAAAACAAAATATCATCATATAAGTTTCTTCCAGTTCGATTTTGAAATGAAGCTGATTATATCAAAGGATTTTTGAATACAAATGATAAACCTGCATTTTGAGAGAGGGATTTTAAATAAAATCCTTTGGAAAAATGAGGTGATATTTTCCACTGCGGGAATGCATATCAGTACAGGGTGTCCCATTTAAAATTTTAGAGTTGATGTCATCCCGCAAAATTGGGACACCCTGTATACATAGAAAAATTTTTTAAAAGAACTTCAGATTTAAGGACCTTTTTTTCGTATCTATTACAGATTTCCAGATAGTATAGTTTGTAATTTTATCTTTTTGGCTTTTTCGCAACTGAATAAAAATATTTAACTTTAAATTAATTGAAGCAAATATTTAATATAATTACATACCTCAACATGTAGACTAGTCTGTCTACGGAATGTTTCGATACATAATATAAACAATATTATTTAAGCAAGCATAAGAAATTATATCATTTACCTTAAGTTTTTATAGACACAGTAATTGTACAAATACTTTCATCCTATCGGGACTCATCAGTGCGCCGATCGTAAGAGAAAAACATTAAAGAATTGATTTCAAAACTTTAAAATGTGTCAGTTTGTTTGACATGTAACCTAGATATGAAAAAAAATTAAAATTTTGATATCAATTCTTTTCTATTATTTAATGTTTTTCTCTTACGATCGGCGCACTGATGAGTCCCGATAGGATGAAAGTATTTGTACAATTTCTTATGCTTGCTTAAATAATATTGTTTATATTATGTATCGAAACATTCCGTAGACAGACTAGTCTACATGTTGAGGTATGTAATTATACTAAATATTTGCTTCAATTAATTTAAAGTTAAATATTTTTATTCAGTTGCGAAAAAGCCAAAAAGAATTTTGTTTGTTAATCTATACGCAACAAATAATCTGAACACATTTAAAAATAACATTGTAATTTTATGTGGAACACGGTGTACAGGGTCTTCCATTGGGGAGGAAAAACGGTATTTTTTGATTTCCCCCGTATTTCTCAAGACACTCAAAATAACCAGTCGATATATTTTAGCTCGGAGATTTCGAAAATCGTAACAAAAACAATTGAATGAGAAACAAAGGACTTACACCAAGAATGCATTGGATTCTATCGTCAATTCTAAGTGTTTTTTAATAAGGGGTACTATATGTCTATCTTCAACTGTTTTTGATTTATTGATGTCGGAAAATTGACATTTTTGCATCTTTGAGCCGTTATTGCACCTGAACGGTTGGATCTAGAGCAAAATAACTTTCACATTCCTATCTTAGTTTTTGATCTTATGATGCCGGTCAAACAAAAAAACGGAAATTATTTTGCTACCTATTTAATTGAATATATTCATATGAAATGCAGGTGATCACAGTTTTTTTGTTTGACTAGAATCATAAGATAGCTTATCAAAACTGAGATAAGAATGTGAAAGTTATTTTGCTCTAGGTTCAACCGTTTAGGTACTATCACGGCTCAAAGAAGCAAAAATGTCAATTTTCAAACATCAATAAATCAAAAACAATTGAAGACAGTTATAAGTCTTTTGTTTCTCATTCAATTGTTTTTTTGTTTTTTTGTTACGATTTTCGAACTCTCCGAGCTAAAATACATCGATTGGCTATTTTGAATTTCTTGAGAAATACGGGGAAATTCAAAAAAACTGTTTTTCCTCCTCAATGGAAGGCCCTGTACATTTGCAGACCTACCTTATATAGTCAAAAGCAGTGTTATCGTGCGGGTCATTCGATTTATCAACGACAAACTGTTTAAGTTTGTTTTTCTTTTATTACGTGTAATCATATCCTCCGCATAAAATCCGGAAGATGAATTAGATAGACCTATGATATTTTCATATGAAAAAAAAAGGATAAACATATAAATACCAGACAAGTTATCGGGTGAAGAAAACGTTGAACCTTCTTCAATGAAACAGAGCTCAAGCAGTCCATCTTTGCCAGTTTTGAGACATTTGAGACCGGAGTTCAGAGCTCAGTTACCATTAACCAGCCCTAGGAACGTAGCGGAGACTCAGATGCAAAAGAGTTTAACAGTTCCTTAGTTAACAGACGAAGTGAACGTGAACGGGCACATAAAGAGTGGCGAAGAAAGTGTCGGTGATGAGTTTCCGGTTAACAAACAAAATGGCAGTGAGCGATGCCACTTCAAAGTCAGATTGACAAGTCAGTGACAAAATGAGTAACAGAAAACAATTTTCGGGTTTTTTGCATCCACAAGCGAAAAAAATTGTATTAAATCTAATAAAATATTATGAAAATGAAAATTCACCAGCCATTATCCAGGAGACAGTAGCAAAAGCTCTCGGAATCGGTATAAGGACTGTGCAGGAAATTGTGCATGAAAAAAAGCATAATTTACCACCGAAGAAGATTAAGAAATGTACACGAAAAAAGCCAAAGACAGAAGACTAAAGTGACAATTTAAAAATGGATGTTCGTAATGCAATTTACGATTTATACACATCAAAAATTAATATAACCCTTCAAGTTTTAAAAGAAGCTTTAAAAAATCGAGGCATATTGAAAATTGGACTAAAATCGTTTTCAAAATTAATAAAAATATTGGGTTTTCGATACAAAAAGGATTGTAATCGAAGATTTTTATGCGAGTTGCCACATATAGCAAGTCAGCTTATCCAGTTTTTAAAGAAATACACGGAAATTGTTAATTCAAAATTTAGAAAAGTGGTATTTTTAGACAAGAGATATTTTCTAATGGAAGCGGTTCGAAATCTTGGCAGGACGAATCTGTAAAAAGTGTCAAGAGAAAAAAGGGATATGGGACGGGAAAACGGTTCATCATTTTGCATGCAGGTTCTTCAACAGGATTTCTCCCAGGTGCAAGTTTACTGTTTTCTTCAACATCCAAAAGTATGAACTACCATGATAATATGAACTGTGAACTGTTTGAAAAGTGGTTAAAAGGACAACTGATTCCAAATTTAGATGCTCCATCTTTAATCATTCTAGACAATGCATCTTATCCTTCAAGAATCTTAAATAAACAACCTACTTCATCCTGGAAGAATAGTGACATTTATGACTAGCTAATAAAACAAAAACAAAATCCTTTACCCAATGAACTGAAACTAGAACTTCTTTTAATGGCAAAATCTATTAAAAAAACCAACAATATATGCCGTACATGAAATATTACGGGAAAATGGACATGAGGTTTTACGACTGCCGCCATACCATTGGCAGTTTAACGCAATACAGTTAATATGGGCTGGGGCAAAATCATATTACGAAAAACACGTGAACGATAGTCTTACATTAGATGAAGTGCAAACTGTTTGGCAAGATTCATTAAATTATATTACGCCAGAGTACGGGAAGAAATCTGTGGAATATACGGAGAAGTTAATATGGGATTGGTGGAATCGAGAACGAGTTCTAGATGTCGAAATAGCACCAATGACCATTGCGCCATTTGAGGACGTCTCAGAAGATGAGGACTTTTTAAGTGATGATGGTATTTTTTAGTCTATAATATTAAAAATTTCTGAAGGATTATATTGGTCTTTGGTATTCACTGTGTTTTCAGATTTGATTCACAATGTTGGTGACCTTTGGGCCCGCACGATAAGACCGCATTCGATTATACTAAGGTTGACTCATACAGCGTAGTTTCTAAACGATTTTGTATAACTTTGAATTTTTTGACTAGGCTGTAACAAGATTATCTTTGCGAAAAATTATATGCGGATTGAGGTGCAAATGACTGGTAAAGACTAAGCTCCATGGTTGAGTGATAAAATACCTCCTTGCGGACAGTTTTTTGTAGCCTCACCTCAAGAAGAAATATTTCATATACTCATTTGTTTGAGAGCAAGTTAAATAACCAATCTCTAACTTTGCCAGAATATCCCTATTAGCTGACATAGGCGGAATGTTGCGTTTGTCGAAAGCAATATCGATATCTATAAACACTAATGCGACCGGCGCGCGACCAGGGATGTGTTAGTCTGCTTGTAGTCACTGCTTAATGGTAAGGATTTAGCGAGGCTACGTAGACCCTTAAATCGCCACCATAAGATTGGTTGTAATTCTATGCCATAAGTGTACCATTAATAAATTTAAGCATTTCTTGTCTGATCTATAAACTCGTTATGGACTTCTAGAAGAAAACTGACTATTATTTTTCGTTCAGCTCTGTTAAGTTTTGGTACATCCAAAATCCATGGTATATATAAAAAGAGCTACATTTCAATTTTCTCTCGTGTCTTAAAAATAAAGGAGGCTATAGAAAATCTGCTCAGGCAACTTAATTTTCACAAAACGTGGCACCGATGGGAAAAAATCACATCGTCCCTTGTTTTTCAATAAGCAAATTACGTCACATTGAAAATGTGACCCTATACGAAACTAAATTGTGTTATCCTTCACTAAAGTGGTAGAGTAAAGGGAAGGTTTAATAGAAATTTCGTTCTATTTTTACCCACATTTATTATTTTTTTAAGATAGTAGATAATTATATTTGGCAGGGAAACTTAGTAAATTAATGAAAACATTATTAAACTATATTGCAGGTTCAAACAAAACCATCTTTTAAATTAATGTTTGCTAATGATTTTAATGGACAAAATGTCATATGCAATGTAAATAAAATGTACTTTTATGTAAAGAACTCAAGATGAGGGTTTACTCCTTCACCAATATGTCAAGAAAGGATCAAAACATGACGCTCTGTTTGTTTCAGAATCAAGGAGCTATTCTGTGATCGTGGTATCTGCTCAGTGCCCCGGCAAGGTTCGTCAGGCAGTTTCCTTGGGGTACCAGTATTAAAAGCGAATTGCCCAAACACTGAAACAAACAAAGTGGCATGTTGTTCGACTTGCGGAATATTGAAATGCGGGAAATAGGCAACAAGTGGCGCCATCTATAGGTACTATGATGTACTAAATCGCTTTAGATGCTACTTACATGTCATGTTAAACGACATGCCATTTTGTTTGTTCCAGTGTTTGGGTTATTCGGTTTTAATACCGCTGCCCCCAAGAAAACTTCCTGATGAGCCTTGACAGGGTAGATACCACGGCCGCAGAAGGACTTCTTACTTCTAAAACAAAGAGAGCGTCATATTTTGGTCGTTTCTTGACACACTGGTGACAGAGTAATCCCTCGTCTTGAGTTTTTTCGTATGACATATATATATATATATATATATATATATATATATATATATATATATATATATATATATATATATATATATATATATATATATATATATATATATATATATATATATATATATATATATATATATATATATATATATATATATATATACAGGGTGGCCCAACGAAAAGGTCCCACCCTTATTTATGACTTTCCTGGTATATTTTGGGAAAAACGCTTGGACACGTCAATTTTGATTTTTAGGGGGACGTCTTTTCATGTATGATTGTATAATACAGGGTGTTCCAAAAATAAGATATCGCATTACACTTGACATTTTTAAATGGAAACCCCCAATTTTTTTTCTATTTTTGGATTCTCCAGGAAGTTTTTAGTAACTTTTGTATAATAGAGTTTATACCTATCTTCAACCATTTTGAAGTTATTTGAATAATTGAATAATATCAAGTATTGATAAATTAAATTCAAGAAAGGGTCAAAATAACGAAACTTTATTATCAAAACGGAAACATTGCAAGGGCTACTGCCCGGTTGTTTAATACGTTACATTCAGTCAAAAATATTAACCATAAGTATGTGGCTAAATTAATAAGAAAATTTGAAGCAACTAGATCTGTATCTAATATTCGCCGGAATCAGGAACACTAAACCATTTACAGTTTTACATTCACATTAAAATTTAAACAAAAATTAGTTACTTAGCTACAATGTGTCAAAAAGTCAATGTGGTAATAAATGTTGAAAGTGGTGTCCGTTTACCTCCATGCAATAATAAATATTTTGCTCAAATCTATTCCTAACATTTTCACACATTTCTGGAGTTATTTGTCTGCATTCCGCCGTGATCCGCTCCCGAAGATCTTGGATGGAGTCTGGCTTCGTACTAAAAACCTTACTTTTTATATGTCCCCAAAGAAAGTAATCTAAAGGACTCAAGTCCGGAGACCTTGGTGGCCACTCAATGGGGCCGCGCCGTCCGATCCACTGATTTGGGAAATGGGTGTCCAAAAACTGTCGTACTGGAGCTACATAGTGCGGTGGTGCACCATCTTGTTGGAAATGAAGAAAATTTTCATTATAATTAACCTCATTTTCTATTATTTCGGTTATTCGTGGCTCTATTGTATTTTCCAACATGTCCAAGTACAACTCCCCCGTCAAGTTTCCAGGAATAAAGAAAGGTCCTACAATATGATTTCCGAAAATGCCGGCCCAGACATTAATTTTTTGTGGGTATTGCGAATGTACCTCTCGAAACAAATGTGGATTCGAGTCGCTCCAATATCGACAATTATGTCTATTTACAGCACCATGTAAATAGAAGGTACATTCATCCGAAAAACAAATGTTAAATAACAAATTTGGGTTATTGTTCAAACGTTGTGTCATTAATTCGCAAAACTCCAACCTTCTATCATAATCGTCTTCATTAAGCTCATGGACAAGTTTAGTTTTGTACGGGTGAAATTTATAGGATTTCAAAATTCTTTGCACTGTTGAGCGTGTAAATCCTGAAGAAGTAGCCAGACCACGAGTACTTTGGGTGTTGTCAAGAGCCACGTGTCCCAAAACTGCTATTTCTCTGGCTTCATTTCTACTTGGACGATTTTCCTGATTCCGGCGAATATTAGATACAGATCCAGTTGCTTCAAATTTTCTTATTAATTTAGCCACATACTTATGGTTAATATTTTTGTCTGGATGTAACGCATTAAACAACCGGGCGGTAGCTCTTGCAATGCTTCCGTTTTGATAATACAGTTTCGTTATTTCGACCCTTTCTTGAATTGAATAAATCATTGCAAAATATTATAATAGAACTAGGCAACTTAACGATTTCAAATCAAAGATAAAGTTGTTCTATGATTTACGATGACATTGACGGATGCTAAATTTCTTGCTGGTATCGGTGATTATTATTTTTTTCCGTATTATCAGTACTAAATTAAATGAGGCGAATTTTATAAAAAAAATTAAAAAAACTTCAAAATGGTTGAAGATAGGTATAAACTCTATTATACAAAAGTTACTAAAAACTTCCTGGAGAATCCAAAAATAGAAAAAAAATTGGGGGTTTCCATTTAAAAATGTCAAGTGTAATGCGATATCTTATTTTTGGAACACCCTGTATTATACAATCATACATGAAAAGACGTCCCCCTAAAAATCAAAATTGACGTGTCCAAGCGTTTTTCCCAAAATATACCAGGAAAGTCATAAATAAGGGTGGGACCTTTTCGTTGGGCCACCCTGTATACATATATATATATATATATATATATATATATATATATATATATATATATATATATATATATATATATATATATATATATATATATATATATATATATATATATATATATATATATATATTACAGGGTGTCCCAACTAAAAGTATCCACCCCAAATAACAAGTCGCCATGACAAAAAAAATAAAACGCTCGGACCCGTCGATTTTGCTTTTGAGGGGGAAACATTTTGCGCCTATTTTCAATTTCGCAACATCACCCTCTGAGCGGGGGTGAGATTCACCCCCAAAATGTTAAGTGGAAAGGGGGGTCGAGTGATACCTTATTTTGAAGGGTTTCCGACCCTGGTTACAACTGCCAAGTTTGAAGCCTCTGCTGTCATTCCCGAAGAAATGGCAGCTTGTCCAAAAAAAAAATTAATTAATTAACTGCAAGAGTTGGCTGCTTTAAATTTAGGGGATGATGCAAGCTAGTGAAAAGATTTTAATAATAATTACTCCGGACGAGAGGAAAATAAAAATAGTAAATGTAAATTAATGGGGAATTTTTGCGTTTAAGAAATGTTTTCTACAAAGACTAAATTATTTTATGAATTGTTCGAAATGTTCGCCATTTACTTCCATGCAATGATACAGACGAGCCTCGAATTCCTCTCGAACATTTTGAAATGTTTCAAGTGTTACCTGACGGCATTCAGTTACTATTCGCTGTTTTAAATCGTCAAGTGATTCTGGCTGCACCTTAAAAATCTTTGTTTTTAAGTGTCCCCAAAGAAAGAAGTCCAACGGCGTCAAATCAGGTGATCGTGCCGGCCATTCGATGGGACCTCTTCTTCCAATCCAGTGATCGGGAAAAGTATTATCGAGAAAATCTCTTACCGGACGAGCGTAGTGAGGAGGTGCTCCATCTTGTTGAAAGAGTATCTGATCTTCAGCTAAATCCTGGTCGTTTTCTAGAATCTCAGTAATCTGCGGATCGATGGCATTTTCAAGTAAATTTAAATAACTTTCACCATTTAAATTGCCTTCTATGAAAAAAAGTCCAACAACGTGATTGCCTAGAATTCCCGCCCACACGTTTACTTTTAAAGGATGCTGGCTATGGGTTTCCCTGAATAAATGGGGGTTGCTGTCGCTCCAATACCTGCAGTTGTGACGGTTTACTTCTCCATTTAAGTAAAATGTGGCTTCGTCAGAAAAACAAATATTGTACAATGAAATGGTATGGTTGTTTAATTTTTCAGAAATATTCTCACAAAACTCTACTCTGCGATCAAAGTCATCTTCGTTCATTTCGTGAAGCAATTGATATTTAAAGGGTCGAAACTTATGGGATTTTAGAATCCGGTGAACACTGCTTCGGGAGACTCCTGATATTGCAGCTGTTTCTTTGATGGAGTTACTTGGGACCATAGCAACATGGCCAAGGACTGCAACCTCAACATTTTCATTTCTTATTGGTCTTACTCTTTCATGCTTTTTATTGACAACTGAGCCGGTTTCGAAAAATTTGTTCCACAGTTGTAATACACTTCTATGAGTCAAAGAATGTTCGGGATGAGATTCATTAAAACTTACAGCTGCAGCTCTCGCACAATTATTGTTTTTAATGTAAAGAACAATAATTTCGATTCTCTCTTGTATCGTAAACGTCATAGGCAATTGTTAGAAACTTTCGTCTTTTAACACTTTCAGACAAAATAAATTTTAAATAAAATGCACAAACTGTAATAAACGCATGAATGCTTGACACTAAATAAACGATAACAATGTGATTTTATTTTGTTTGTTGCTGATGTTTTATGATAACAGTAAGAATGGAATGCTGATTTTTTTTTTAATTTTGTACAGTGACAATTTGACAAGTTAGCTTAAACGTTTTGGCAACGGTCTGTTTCATTGCAAGGGAGTAAATGGCGAACATTTTGAACAATTCATAAAATAATTTAGTCTTTGTAGAAAACATTTCTTAAACGCAAAAATTCCCCATTAATTTACATTTACTATTTTTATTTTCCTCTCGTCCGGAGTAATTATTATTAAAATCTTTTCACTAGCCTGCATCATACCCTAAATTTAAAGCAGCCAACTCTTGCAGTTAATTTAATAATTTTTTTTTTCGGCAAGCTGCCATTTCTTCGGGAATGACAGCAGAGGCTTCAAACTTGGCAGTTGTAACCAGGGTCGGAAACCCTTCAAAATAAGGTATCACTCGACCCCCCTTTCCATTTAACATTTTGGGGGTGATTCTCACCCCCGCTCAGAGAGTGATGTTGCGAAATTGAAAATAGGCGCAAAATGTTTCCCCCTCATATATATATATATATATATATATATATATATATATATATATATATATATATATATATATAAACCAAATATAAAAAGTCCAACTGAAAATACGTTTTGGATTCTTTGGTTCTTATGTTTTGTGTAGAGGGTGTCCTATTTTCGTTGTATTGGTGGGGTCTCGTCTCCCCTAACAGTTAAGATAGAAATAGGCTGTTTTCAAGGCATTGTAGTAATGTTCCTTTTTGAGTTACAGGGTGAATTGAAAATGTTGCATTTTCAGGCACCTCTCGTTGTTGTCCTCTTAACTTATTGGAAAGGCGAAAACTAATTTTTTCAGATATTTTCGCCTAGATTCCAGTAGTGCACTCAGTTTTTTCTTTCCTAACTTTGAGATATAAACCAAACCTTTTTTTTAATGAGACACCCCTGTATATTTTTTTAGTTTGATCTGGCTCACTTTAAGCCTTCCAGAAATATAAAATAATTAATAGTTATTTTTCTAAGCAAGATAAAAATTTACAACTTTAATAAATTTGAAAGATTTCGAACAAACGGATCATAGCACAGTTAAAAAATCAATAAATAAAAATAATAATCTTTGCTAAACAACAAAAACTTTAACTAAAATAAGTTACTCATTACTTGCCTGCCTTATGATAGTTAATTAATAACGAAACTAGACAAAGATCACAAATATTGTTCAAATTGATTTTCATCATATCTCAGACATGCTTCGCAAATTTTTCTAATTCTGTTTAAGAGAGAAAAGTATTACAAAAGCTACGTAATAATGCTCTTAAAAGGTTTAAAAGTACATAAAAACCAAGATCACTATATTTACTATAAACAGTTGTATATCTATAAATTTAATAACAGTGACGTTAAAGAAAAATGGACCGAACTGCAAAAATTAAACATTGTGAAAAACTACAATTCCTTCTCCAATGTTGATGACATAAATATTTTTTTCATTACAACTGCTCATAGTTCTTCCCATGCAAATGAAGAATTATTAGATTTTTATAAAAATAACTTGAAACATAATTTTCGGTTCAACTTTGATCTCAGAGAAGTAGACGAAGATGAAGTTTTTAAAATAGTACTATAATAACTCACGCTTTTGGGCATCATAAGTTTAACATAGTTTTAATTAAGTTATGTTCGCCTTTTATTATTCCCTACATGACACATATTTTAAGAAATGCATTAAACGGTCCTACTTTCCCGAGGCATGGAAACACGCACTTGTTTAACCTCTACCAAAGTTAAATCAACCTTAGGAATATAAAGATCTATGATCTATTAGTATTTTACCAACATTCTCTAAAGTCTTAAAAAAATTATTGAGTTGCAGGCACAAGAATTTATTGAAATTTATGATTCCCTACCCTCAAAACAATCGGGCTTTCGAAAAGGCTGTAGTTGCATCTCAGCAATCACGGATGTCACTTTTCGTCAAGCTTTTGACCTAATAAATCACGAAATTTCATTATCAATCCTGCACTATGTTGGTTTTTCCGAGAAAACTATAGAGTTTTAACATGATTTCTAAACAACCGTAAGCAACAAGTTGGGAGATTGTTGCTCAAATGTTGAGTGTGTAACGGTGGGAGTTCTGCAGGGTAGTATTCTAGGGCCTTTATTATTTACTATATATACCAGTCAATACTTATAAATATCGATCTACAACATTTAGTAGATGTATCTACTGATCATCAGTTAAAAATTAATCCTCTAAATCCTTTCTTACACTACTGGGGCCCGAATGTTATCGGCTAGTTCGTAGCTAAAAGAGCGCTAAAAATTGAAATCAACAAGACGATTCTTAAAATATCCAATTCTTCAAATTCTTGAGAGTTATTATTGATTCTGAACTCCGTTTCTCTCTCTCTGACTATTTCTTTTTCTCTCTCTCTCTTTTTCCTTTAGCATTTAATTATTCTAGATCATACATTAAGTATATGCAAGGCCTAAACAGAATCTGGCTTTTGGCCAGAAGTCTGCAATGACATGGCCCTTTACTTTCATAAATTTGCTTTGACTATGTAATAAATAACAGTTTGTTATCTGGAAAGTAATAAAGTTATTTTATTATTATTATGTTTAAAATAATAAAAGTTCGTGCACACACATTTCTAAAGGATACTTGGGCGCTGTTACGTAAATCGGCTATTGATTCATATCGAGTTATGTAAACTTTATTTTCTAGATATCCCCACAAAAAATCCAGTACTGACAAGTCTGGAGGCTTTGGAGGCCATGTTACAGATCCGTTGGTTCTAATTAATTTACTTCCGAACTCATTTATATTTCAAGTAAGGCAGCTGTGCAATGTGTGCGGGGACCCCATCCTGTTGATAGTAAATATATGACGAATATTTTCCAATATTTCCAGATGTCTACTGGTTAGGGTTTGTTCATTAAAAAAACATCTGATATTTAGTGCCAAAACGATCCATGATGCACTAAATTCGAAACATCCCTGCCGTTCACGATGAAATATTACGTGTGATTTTTCTTAGATCAATATCGGGCGCTATTAAAAAATGTGTAAAAATGCATTCGTCATACCGCATCTCCAAGATCTTAGAGTTGACATATGGTAACTTTTCAGGCATGCATATAGAGATCCTGGTAGCATCCCATGGTTTTTTTTGGTTCTTCAAAAATATAGCCTCTACATTAAAACATGCAATGACAGATGCCAAGGGCTTATGGCTGGCACACTTAAATAAATAAATAAATAAATAAATAAATAAGGCCTTTATATTAAGTATATCATATACATATTATTACAAAGTTAAGTAAAAAAAATAGCTAGAAAACATAACAGTTAGTAGTCAAAGCCTGGCGCAGTCTAGCTTCTTTAGCTACTCTACTGAACCAGACTCCAACCAAAATTGATTAAATAATAATTTGCCATAGATGTATATAAAAAAAATTGATTTTTATTAGTGTAGGTGAAGTAAGATAGAAAAGAGACAACAATAATAAAAAAAAAAGAGTGTAAGGATCTAGGAGAAGCTATATAGACATAGAAAGTTCTATAGTGAAATGTAAAATATCACTGTTTAACCAATATTAATTTAATAATAAATTTTGTTCACTTAAAAGAAATTTTTTATATTTATATTTAAATGTATTAAAGTTAAGCGCTAAAAAAGTCTGAGGAAGAGCATTGTAACATTGTACAGCATTAAAACTAAAAGATCTCCGGAACATGGCACTCTGATGATGTGGCATTGTTAATCCCCCCTGATCACGAATATTAAGGGAATGCACATCCCTACGGAAAATAAGACGTTCCTTTATTGAAGTGGGTGAATTTGTACCATTAATAATTTTGATCAAAAATGTACAGAAATGTAATTTTCTTCTAAAATCCATCCTTAACCAGTTCAAATCACGATATTTGTGGGAAATATGATCATATTTTCTAAGACCATATATAAAACGAACACACGCATTCTGCACCCTCTGTACACGTAAACGACTCTCACTAGTAAGACACCAACCATACACAAAGTCTCAATAATTAAAATTAGATAGGACCAAGGTTTCGCACAGAGTTTTTCTCATTCTGAAATTCAAGACATGTCTATTATTGTATAAAACTTTCAAAGCCGAATAATATTTTTGAAATATTTTCTTTAAATGTTCTTCAAATCTCAAGTCGGTATCCAAAATAATACCAAGATTTTTCGCAGAGTCAACTACCGATATTCTGTTACCATCAATACTAATATTTAAATTATTTTTTAATGTGCTAATTTTATTTTTATTGCCAAAGAGTAGCAGATGAGACTTAGCAGGGTTTAATTTAAGGTTATGATCTTGGCAGAGTTGGTTTAACACACTTAAGTCTTGATTAATGAGTTCTTCAGTATCAACATGATTATCCGAAATAAAACAATAATAAATTTGTGTGTCATCTGCATATGCTTGAACTTTACAGTTCTTTACAGATAGAGGAATATCGGAAGTATAGACCAAAAAAAGTAAGGGTCCCAGAATCGAGCCCTGGGGCACCCCGGAAAATATTTGCACCTGATTAGAAAATGTGCCGTTGGAAAAGATCTTTTGAAAGCGATCTGATAAAAAAGAGGAAATCAAGACGCACGATGACTCATCAAAGCCATATTATTTTAATTTAGATACAACGAGCTGGTGATTAATTGCATCAAATGCCTTAGAAAAGTCTAACAAAACCAGAGCAGTAATAAGTTTTTTATCAGATGCACGCAAAACATCATCAATAACATTTGTTAACGCAACAGCTGTACTGAAGTCCTTACGAAAACCACACTGAACATTTTCAAGAATTTTTGACAAAGCGGGTAAGATACTTATAATCCTAAGATCATTGAAACTCGTGGGATTAGATTTTTTCACCAAAGGTCGTCCAACTGACAATTTCCATTGACTTGGAAAGTAATGCGATTCAATACAGCAGTTAATGATGTGAGCTATGTACTTGTCAATAAACGGACTGCAGTATTTTACCATTAAAGGAGTAATTTCATCGTGACCATAAGCATTTGTTTTGATATGATTTAATATTTTATTGATTTCCGAGACGTCAGCAAGAGCAAATGAAAAATTTAAGTTATTTTTAAATGAATTATTGTTATAAAAATTAATTTTATTTGTACAATCAGAAACATCTTGAACACAAGTACGAAAAAAATTATTTATATCGTTGGGGTCACTTAAATTATTTGGTATAGACATGTTTTTAGTAGGACATATATTTAGATTTTTTAAACCTGCCCAAGTTTTTCGGGGGTTTAAGTTCATTTGGAGCGAATCTATATAAGCTTTTTTTTCCCTTCTAACCATAGATAAAGTAAAAATACGTAAAAATTTGTAGTGATCCCAGTCATTATTGTTTTTTGTTCTTTTAAACTTTTGATAAGCCGAATCTCTTTGTTTCATAAAGGTTTTTAGGTTTGTAGTTAACCAGGGAGCTCTGGGTTTAGTGACTCTCGCTTCACGAACCGGTGCATGTGTGTTAAACTGCGAGACAATTAATTGATTGAAGTTAAGAATTTTAGTGTCAATGTTATTTTCATATAATATACTGTCATGCCAAGGTAAATTACGTAAATCTTGCTGAAATTGATTAATGTTGAAATTTCTAAAACATCCATATGTAATTATCCTGGACTCCGTACACTTTCTTTCCAGATTCAAATCACAATACACCATTTTATGATCGGAAATCAAATCAGCCGAAATAACACCCGAATTACTCACCAAGGAAACATCGCTAACGAATATATCACTTCTGGAACCTGTTCTGCTCTGGTGTTAAGTTAGAGGTCAGCTCCATTATTATAAAAAATATGGCCAAGTTTATGTAATCACTCATTTTCAGCAAGAACATTTTGAAGTGATTCAAAATATTTGACCATAGTTTCTCTCGACATGGTCCTACGGCTTTGTCCACAAAAGTGTTTTCTGCTTTGCGAACGCTTATCTCTGGATTTCTCCGCAAGAATGACTGTAGCCGTAGTCTACCAGCTTTGCCTGAAAATTATAGATGAAAATCACTGATAAACACAGATTTTGGGACATCAGAATTTTTAGGTACTTCTAACGTATTTTGATACCCTAAAATCAAATGTGAAAACAGAATTTTTCTGGCATAATTTTTTAACCAATCCCCATATTGATGAGAAAAGAATATTTCTGACTTATGTT
Source organism: Kuschelorhynchus macadamiae (assembly GCA_030620095.1). Taxonomy (NCBI): domain Eukaryota; kingdom Metazoa; phylum Arthropoda; class Insecta; order Coleoptera; family Curculionidae; genus Kuschelorhynchus; species Kuschelorhynchus macadamiae. The sequence continues at coordinate 1,414,789 of JAUTXW010000565.1, read as the reverse complement.
CAAAATAGTTTTAAATATTTAAATGACCAAGACAAATATGTTTCTCTGTTAATGAATGAAATTTATATTGATCTTTATCTTGACTATAAGGGTGGAAATGTGGTTGGGGCATCAGTGAACAATGAATCATTAGCAACAACTGCATATGCGTTCATGATTGCAAGTATATGTTCAGATGTTAAAGAAGTTGCTTACATTGCACCTATATCAAAAATTAATCATGAATTGTTTTTCTATTTTGTCAAAACGATAATTACTCGTTTAGAGGCTACAGGATTGACAGTCTTTTGTGTAGTCAGTGACCACAATTCAGTTAATGGAAAAGCAATGTCTAATTTATCCCCAAAAAAGAACTTAATTACATCCTGTCGACCCAAAAAAGCCAATATTCTATTTGTTTGATTCTGTACACCTTTTAAAATGCATTTTCAGTAACAGGCTAAACTCAAAACCTGATCAGACACTTATACAGTGTGCCCCAGATTCGCTTCTCTATACAGGGATCTCGGCTCCTATTATACCTACAGCAAAGGTTAAATGGTAAAAGTTTTCGAAAAAACTTATTGCATTCGATATCCGGCTTCAGATTTACGATCGATCAATTGGTTTTGGAAATATTGGGGAAAAACCGAAAATGGCGGGTTTCGTTTTTGGCCAGTATATCCAGAACGGTAAATTTGACAGCTGTCAAAATGTGACATTATTCGGACATATTTTTAAGACAAATAAGATGGCATATACGACACGTCTTTATTGTTTTTTGTTAACCCGCAACCCGCCTCAACTTTCATTTTTCTTATGGCCGCCATATTGAATTTTTCGATTTTTGGAAAGAGCCTAAAATTTCCAGTCTAGTGATATCTCAAAAGTGAATTAAAGATTTTAGTATGATTGAAATATTACACTTCGTAAAGTTAGGTTTCAGTTTTTTCTAAGAAGGCCATGATTTATCTGCAACAAAATTGGATTTTGACTTTGACGTTAAGTTAAATAGTTGAAAGTATCAAAGCTGTGTTTTAATAAGTAGTAGGTACGCTTTTATCCCAATAAAATCATAAATCTGACACATAAATTTTCAAAACCTATAGAAAATGGCCGGCATTCCGTATTCAAATAAAGAAAAGGTTGACATGTTAGCTCTGTGCTTTCAACCATATAGAAACTCCGACGTTACCTCAGCAAGGTATTTGGAGATGTACCCCGAACGACGGCAGCCTCATAAAACCCAATTCAGGAAAATCGTAGTTAATTTAATTAACCATGGTGCCTTCGAACAACCTAGAAGCGGATACAATAATAACAATGAAAATCGAGATAGAAACATTTTACAAGCTATCATCGAAAACCCTAGCGCATCGGTAAGAACTGTAGAACAGGAAACTAATGTGCCAAAATCAACAGTACAGAGAGTTTTATAAAAGACTAAGTACCATCCATACAAACCCATAATAGCACAAGGACTTAAGGAAACTGATTTTCCAAGACGACTACAGTTCTGTGAGTGGTGTACTAGGAGATGTAATGAAAATCCTGATTTTGTAAATCATGTCTTGTGGTCCGATGGACAGCAGGTTCACGAATTGTCGAGTCTTTAATAGGCACAACCGTCAACACTGGGCTGTGCAAAATCCTCACGAAGTGACAGAGAGACGTCTACAGATCAGATTTGGAAGTAACGTTTGGTGTGTGATCATTGGTAAGTTAATCTAACCAATCTTTTTTAAATAGGCACCAAATGATGGTCAAATAATAATCTTTTTTTTTTCGTTTAGTTCTTTAATGATACCAAAACAGTATAATCTAATAAAAAAAAAGTAAAACGTTCTACTCTAGCCAGTCAACTTACTTTTTTGATATTGTATTACATCTTTATTCAATCATTTTGTATTGTAGTTTCGAAGAACCTATAAAAATAGAATTGAGTTGAACACTTTATCTAAATTTTCTGCAGATTTAGCTAATTCTATAAAAATTATTTTGATTGTCTGAATTTAATGATTTATTATTATCCGGGAAGCCTAGTTCTTGCGTTATGAAAAAAATACCATATTAATCAAATGTCTAATTATTTTTCGATTTTCATTATGATTTATAGAAAGGCGTTCAGTATTTCCGAATAATTTAAATTTTAAAGCGCAAGGGGTTTGTTCTTTTGAAATTTTATTTTTTATTAAGGCACGGTGTACTTCTTTGAGATTATTATATCACTGAAATAAATTGATTTAGTATTTCCGAAATTAATATGCAATACCCACCAAATAATTTATTACGGCTATTACTTCCCGCTAACCAAATATGTTTTTCTTTTTCATAATAAAGCTGAATAGGTTTCAACTGTATACAAGATCATTCATTACGGGATGTTTCGATAATTATTTTTATTTAAATTAAATTTTCCCTTTATAATTTATAGTTTCTATTTATAAATTATTAATCATTTCAGGAAATCGACTTATTGGACCATTTTTGTTTGACTACAACCTAAACGGGCAGAGGTACCTAGAGCTTTTGCGAAACCAGGTTGTACCAGCCTTACGAGCTATTCTAACGGAAGATGAATTAAGAAGAACTTGGTTTCAACAAGACGGATGTCCGGCTCACTATACCATTCAAGTCAGGAACTTCTTGAGAGAGCAGTTTGATGAAAGAATAATTTCTTTAAATGGTCCAATATCTTGGCCTCCTAGATCCTCTGACCTGTCGCCCTTGGATTTCCACCTCTCGGGTCACACGAAGAATGAAATCTATGAATTTGATCCCCCCGTGACCATAGAAATCCTGAGACAAAGAGTTCTGGACACATTTAGAAATATTAACCGAAATACACTTACCAGGGTTGTACGAAAAACAGTCACCAATTGTCAAAAATGTCTCGATGCAAATGGACGTCATTTTGCAGATTTGTAAATTAATGTTACCCACTTACAAAGTAGTTAAAGCTCATTTAGATTTTTTAAGTCGTTATTTACGTTCATGTTGTATTGAAAATTCAATGCGTTCAATACATTACTGACTTATTAATGTAATCTTGTGACAAATAAATCAAGGCCTCCTTTAAAAACCTTGAAACCTAATTTACGAAGTGTGATATTTTGATGACACTAAAATCTTGAATGCACTTGTGAGATATCACTAGACTGGAAATTTAAGGCTCTTTCCAAAAATCGAAAAATCCAATATGGCGGTCATAAGAAAAATGAAAGTTGAGACGGGTTGCGGGTTAACAAAAAACAATGAAGACGTGTCGTATACGCCATCTTATTTGTCTTAAAAATGTCTCCAAATAATGTCACATTTTGACAGCTGTCAAATTTACCGTTCTGGATATACTGGCGAAAAACGAAATCCGCCATTTTCGGTTTTTCGCCGATATTTCCCAAACTTATTGATCGATCGTAAATCTGAAGCCAGAGATCCCTATATAGAGAAGCGAATCTGGGACACACTGTATATCCTGACTTTTGCGGCGGCGAAAAACAAACTGCATGTTTTTTAGCTCCCAAAAAAATGCATGACTTGAACAAAAACATGTTACTAAAATTTGGCTATTCTTTGAATTTAAAAGCTCTATATCCATCTGGCTTGAAAAGACAAAATGTAAAACTTGCATTGAAAATTTTTAATTCTTTTGTAATTGAAGGCCTATAAAATTTTGAAAAAGATATCACTAGTGGGCAAGATACAGCCGATTTTTTAAAAATAATGCTTAAGTGTGGTGGAACATAGTAAAAGTAAAAACACAATTATTAAAATATTAACAAATCCAGGAAAGAAGCACAAACTAGGAGGTGTTGATTCATTCCACTTTTTTTTCAGATTCTTGATAAATATTTTCTGATCTGTGTCATTTTTGCTATTTAGGAGGGTCCAAAAATATTTAGATTAGATTGGCAGATGTACCTACTTCCTAACCTGACATTCTTAGAGTCGCATAAACCAGATATTTAATTTACACTTTCAAGAGTTTTATTAAAACTGAACCATTCTTGAAAACGCCGCTCTGCGAACACAGGACAAAAACTCAAGTTCCATTTCAAGCGATTCTCAAGTGATGTCCCTAAATCCAAAACAAACCCTTTGTGCTTCGGGAAACCGCCATTATATCTTCTTCTTTATTTACCGTAAAGCATTTTGATACTTTTTTCAACACCACGCATTGAAAGCTACCAAACATCTTTTTTGCTTTATGCTCCATGCATACGTGCCCCCCATTGCGCTGTGGATACGTTTTGTGGTAGAGGCGTCGGGTTGTTAATAATGTCCTCTTTTATAAATACAGTGACCCGAATGAAGCAAATTAAATAGAACCAGTAGCGTACGTTTTTTAAAATTTTTAATTTTAAATTAATAATTTAAATTGCATTTTAACAATAAAGGATAAATAGAATATTTCACTATTGAAATATTATTTCTGTATTTGCTAAACTATAGGAGTGTTTGTGTTAAAATTCTGTAGTATACAGCACAAAGGTTATAAAAAGAACTAGTCATATTTTAGAAATAATGAAACACAAACCCAACTAAGCAAAAGAACATTGTAATATATATTTGTCTCTGTATCAGATTCTTTGAAAAATTGAATTTGTTAAATAACATGTGTGCTGAAGATTGTACCTATGCTGGACTGGCGCGGCGAAGTAACTTTGCAATCTTGCTTGTGGTTCTGCGTATAAATGGAAGAACTACACTTATTAGTTTCAGTTCGAGGAGTAGGATGATTATAATCTTTAATCGAACGTCTAATATTCATTGCAGTCAGTTACTCTGTTTCCGATTGTAAAGAAATTTAGTCACAAATCGCGAGGGCTCTGTAAACCAAAGAATTGATAACTGATTGCTTTTGTGCCGGATGATGATGAGAATTTGCATCTAGGTATCTACTTGTATGCATTGGTTTTCTATATACAGAGTGTCCTAAGGAACCATCCCCACTCCTTTGTACAAGAACATCTAGAAAGGGTGTCTTCGGATTAAATTTCCATTGTAAATTTAATATTAGCATGTTGTAGATTCATGTGATCAAGAAACACGGGGAAGTTTTCTGGACCATGCGGCCATATTACAAAAGTGTTTTAACATATCTGAATCACGAATTTGATTTTAATGGAGACGACTCTAAGTCTTCCTCCTCAAAAGCCTCCATGAAGATATTGGCTACTACTGATGACAGCGGAAAGAACAGGTTTGTTCACAAAAAGTTCCTTGAAAAATAAAACAAGTAGATGTAAGATAAGCTTCCACTAGGTCTATTTAGTTCTTATCAAGATTATTATGATCCAGTATGTTTGATATAATGGAAATTGAAACTTGACAGGAACATTTGTGTACAGTGATTCTACATTGACCAAAATATCTTCAGGATCCAACGGGATTGCCTTAAGGTTTTTGATAAAAAAATCTCTTATTCCAGAAAACGGATTAAGAAAATTTGAAAGATATTTACCTACTTTGTATGTGGGAGAGTCTAATGCACTGATAATCGGCCGAAGTGGTACATTGTCCTTGTGTATCTTCGGAAGACTGTAGAACCTGGGAATCTTGGAGCTGCTTGGTTTTAATGATTTCTTCTCCGCTAGTGGTAGACTGAATGCGTCAATCAGATTGGTAATGCGTCTTTCTATTCTACTTGTGGGGTATGCCTGTATAAGCTTACAGGTGTTGTCCAAAAGTTGAGTAACCTTTTCCACGTATTCCGTTCTGTCCATGACGACCATGGCGTTACCTTTATCTACTGGAAGTACCAGAATATTTGCGTCATCATTTCTGTTTTTTCGGTTACGGAGAGGTTCGACTTCGGTGGTTTTGAACTTTTAATGATCTTCGCTGCCTCATATTTGACTTCATCGGATTGTTCCACTGGTAATCTTCTGAATGCTGCTTCAACAGAGGATACTATGTCTTCTACGGGAATGCTACTCGGCGCTATTGCGAAATTTTGGCCTTTGAAAATGACGGAATGTTCTGATTTCGTTAACGGCTTCGATGACAAGTTAATAACTGTATCCGCACTGGATTCTAACTTCTTTTGTTGCTTATGTGTAACTTCTTGATGGATTTTTGCTACCTGGGCGATGATGTTGTTCAAAGTTGTAAATGTGGTTCTTTCTAGTCTTGAGGCTAATTTCAGATGAATTTCTAATGGTTTCCAGGGATTTGTCTCTAATTTACGACGCGTTGCCATAATCCTTTCTCTAACTAATGCCAACTGGCGAGTAACTTCTTGCTGTTCCGGAGATCGCTAAAAGTTTTGGTATCCTTTTTGGTTTTCTCCCCATAGAGGTTAGCTAACATAGAACATTTCCTGGGATTAGACCGTGTCAACTCGGAATTACTATCCGACGTTTCGCTCTCTATTGCACGAGAAATCTTCAACACAATAGCTCACTCAGTGTTCAGATCTCGTAGAGTAAAGATCCCTAAAGATGTCTCGTGCAATCGAAGGCGAAACGTCGGATAGTAATTCCAATACACGGTCTAATCCCAGGAACGAGGATTTCTTAATTAACCAATGCCGTGAAAGCTTCCGTTCTAAATTAGAGAATCAATTGAAATTATCATGCGGATCGGGTATAAATACTTGAAATCTGCTCATCTGAGCTCATTCAGTGTTCAGATCTTGTAAAGTAAAGATCCCTGAAGACGCCTCGTGCAACCGTAGGCGAAACGTCGGAAAGTAATTCGCATTTTACACGATCTAAACTCAATAATCATGACTTTCTAAATAGATAGATAGTAGTAAAGGGAATGGGAATATTGTTTCCAGAAAGTGCGATTTGTTTCCAATTTGGAAATAGTTATTTTCCTAACAAGTGATACGTCATAAAATTGTAAACAACCCTAAATAAATTAGAAAAACTTTTTATTTTAACTTAAAACAGAAATAATATTAATTTATGATTTATACACGTCAAAGACTAATATAATCCTTCAGAAACTTTTTAATATTATAGACTAAAACATATCATTATCACTTAAAAGTCCTCATCTTCTTAGTCGTCCTCAAATGGCGCAATGATCATTGGTGCTATTTCGACATCTAGAACTCGTTCTCGATTCCACCAATCTCATATTAATTTTTCCGTATGTTCCACAGATTTCTTCCAGTATTCCGGCGTAACATAATTTAATGAATCTTGCTAAACAATTTGCACTTCATCTGATGTAAGACCATCGTTCACGTTAATTCTATTGCGTTAGACTGGCAATGGTATGGCGGCAATCGTAAAACCTCATGTCCATTTTCCCGTAATATTTCATCTACGGCATATATTGTTGGTTCTTTAATAGATTTTGCAATTAAAAGAAATTCTAGTTTCAGCATATATATTTCAGGATTTTGTTTTTGTTTTATTAGCCAGTCATAAATATCACTTTTCTTCCAGGATGAAGTAGGTTGTTTATTTAAGATTCTTGAATGATAAGATGCATTGTCAGAATGATTAAAGATGGGGCATCTAAATTTAGAATCAGTTGTTCTTTTAACCACTTGTCAAACAGTTCACAGTTCATATTATCATGGTAGTCCATAGTTTTGGATGTTGAAGAAAACAATAAACTTGCACCTGGGAGAAATCCTGTTGAAGAACCTGCATGCAAAATGATGAACCGTTTTCCCGTCCCACAGCCCTTTTTTCTCTTTTACACTTCCATTAGAAAATATCCAAGTCTCGTCTAAAAATACCACTTTTCTAAATTTTGAATTAACATTTTCGGTGTATTTCTTTAAAAACTGGATACGCTGACTTGCTATATGTGGCTCGCATACAAATTTTCGATTACAGTCCTTTTTATATCGAAAACCCAACATTTTAATTAATTTTGACAACGATTTTAGTCCAATTTCCAATATTCCTCGATTTTTTAAAGCTTCTTTTAAAACATCAAGGGTTATATTAGTTTTTGATTTGTATAAATCGTAAATTGCATTACGAACATCTATTTTTACTTTGTCACTTAAGTCTTCTTTCTGTCTTTGGCTTTTCTCGTATACATTTCTTAATCTTCTTCGGTAGTAAATTATGCTTTTTTTCATGAATAATTTTCTGCACAGTCCTTATTCCGATTTCCAGAGCTTTTGCTACTGTCTCCGGGATATTGGCAGGTCAATTTTCATTTTCGTAATATTTTATTAGATCATTTTGTCACGGACTTGTCAATTTGAGGAGGATATGATTACACGTAATAAAAGAAAAACAAACTTAAAAATTTGTCGTTGATAGATCGTATGACCCGCACGATAACACTGCTTTTGACTTTAGCTCCAAATTTGCTGATTCCGCGGCTTTTAGTACCTTTTCTGGCATTTCTTCATCCGAACTATCCATTTTAAGCAGAATTACTTTTTTTGAAGCATTTTGAAATGATTGAATGTTTGTATTTTGGTTGACATAGCAAAAAGACTGAAATTGTCAAAATTACCAGGTGGCAAAGAGAACTTATTGGTGTCTTATTTGACACTGACAAATAATGATACAGGTCGTTTAATTAGTTATCAAATTATAGTAACCTAATATACAGTAAATTTGGCTAAATTCTCTACAAGCGTAACAAAAATCCCGACAAATCTTTGTTTGTTGAATATTATTTAATGCTGAAAACATTAAAATATTTAAAAGTCGTGTTTAAAGACGATAATTCTGCGAATAAAAAAGTATGCGTAAAGTTCAACTTTGCGCACGCAAATGAGTGCGCAAAGTAGTCACTTCGCACACGCACTTAGAAAAAATATATACCTTCATCGAATGTGGTTTATCTAAAATCAATATAGTTTCACTAAATCAAATTATATATGCTAATAATTATTACCAATTAGCTACATATATTGAGGATATGTATTGTCAAAGTTGGATCGTAGCATAAGTTTAAAAATGCAAATAAAGTAACAATACCTGATACTGAATATTGTATTAAATATCTCCTATTCAACATTATGAATGGTTTTCCGCCGCGCGCCGCCCATGTACGTGTTTGGAAAGACATCATTAGTCGGATTAACTAGCTTTGTGGTTATTCGATGCTGTCACATACACAACAGTAAAAAAGGTATTGTTACCTACTCCGTAATAATGGTTTAAGCAACATCGGTACAAGGCGTAAACAATCGGATTGAGTCGTTTGCTGGCCACGGGGGTCCATTTAAGATCCTCTCTTCTGTTGAATGTTTTTGGCTCTAATTTGGCGAAGGAAGTATCTTTTTGCATCAGATGCATGAGTGTGCTTTTAAGAACGGTTGGAACAATTAAAATAATTTTCTGCTGCCCTAGCGCATGTTATGAAAATGAAATAACTGTAATTAAAGTGGTTATTATGGAGGCTTGAACGTTTCTGGATATTTAAAAATTTTCTTGATATCTGGTAAATTGTCAAATACATATATACAGGGTTTTATTAATAACACCTTCCATTTTTTAATTGACTAATTAGAACCTTTTATATTGGCAGATAAACAATTATTGTGGGACGGCTAAAATGGGTCTATTTCATAAAAGAAAAATTACCTAGAATGGGTTGTTTGCAACATTAGACATAAAATAAACGTTAAACATCAGTCTTCTGTTGAGTTTCGAATTGAGTGGTTCTCTGTATATGGATAAGCAAGGGTATGTGAAGACGAGAATGTCGAGTCAAACGCGACGAGGTCGCAAAATTTCTCCTGACAAATTTTGTCATATTTGTGGAGAATTTCTGGAGAAATCACAAGCCAAGCCATTTTCCGAAAATGTAAAAAAGCCTACTTTAAATATTTTGGTATGTTAATTGGGGATCAAGATAAGCGGTGGGCTCCCCATGTGTGCTGTGTTAGTTGTAGTGTGTCATTGGTGCAATGGATGAAGGGAAAGAGAAAAAGTATGCCTTTTGCAGTTCCAATGGTATGGCGAGAACCCACCAATCATTCTGACGATAGTTATTTTTGCCTGACAAAGACTGAAGGTTATTCCGAAAAGGGAAAGTACAATATAGAATATCCAAATTTGCAATCTGCAATACGACTTGTTCCTCATAATGCAAATTTGCCAGAGCCGATTGTGCCTTTAAATTGGCAAGCTATTGATTTGGGAGATAATGGAGATAACGCATCATCAGGCAGCTTAGAAGAACAGTGCACCGATCCCACTTTTACCACAGGTCCCAGTTCCGGCGAGCCACATTTGATTGTTCAAAGTGAATTAAATGATTTAGTACGTGATTTGGGGTTATCCAAGCAACAGTCAGAACTTCTGGGTTCCCGTCTTAACAAATGGAACCTATTGGCCAAAGAAACAAAAATTAGGAATTTCACAAAAAGAAATGCTATGTTTTCTGAATTCTACAGTATGAAAAATTCGTTGTGAGCGTTCGAGGAGCTTGATATCGAAGATTCTCCCCGTGAGTGGCGCTTATTCATGGACTCATCTAAATATAGCTTAAAAGCTGAATTATTGCTTAATGAAAATTTAAAACCCTCTATACCAGTTGCCCATTCAGTTGCAATGAAAGAAAATTATGAAAATATGCGCACGATTTTGGATAAAATAAACTACAATAGGTATAAATGGCAGATATGTGGGGACGTAAAAGTTATAGCGATTTTAGTGGGACTTCAGGGGGCCAAATTAAAAGAAGGCATTTTTATTGGGCCACAAATCAGAAAATTGCTTGACGATGTCAATTTTATGGAAAAGCTTACCAGGCAGGAACTCAAAGCATGGAATTCATTTGTTAATGTAATAAGAGGATTTTTTAGGCAACAATATGGGTGAAAATTATGAACAATTAGTTAATGAACCCTTAGATGCCTATAAAGCGCTCGGTGCCAGACTGTCATTAAACATGCACTTCTTCCATTCCCATCTGTTATTTTTTCCTAAAAATTTGGGAGCTGTTAGTGACGAACAGGGTGAAAGGTTTCAGCCATGATGGGTGACTACTGTTGGTATTTGAAGAGAAAAGATAGGACACCTCATAAACAGAAAAAATAAAGTTTAATTAGTGTTTTAAGTTAATATTTTTCTCGTTTGCTTTTCTCTTACATGTATGATATGTTTAATAGGCGAAAACTGTAAACATAGTCAATAAACAGGGTTAAGAATTTTCTAAAACCATTTTTTCTATAGATATTAAGTATCGTAACAATCGATTCTACAACTCTAACAAGAAAACCCTACGTGGTACAACTTTCTATTTGTCGTATTCGTATTTGGATAGGCCCATTTTATTAGATTATGCTATTCTGATTTGTGTTACAACAAAAAAAATTTTTTTTCGGCTAGTGTAATTCGCTACTACTCTGAGAACCTTTTTTTTAAACCTACAATAAAATGTTTATATGAATTATAGGATTTTTTTTTTATATTTACATGGTTTGAAAGGTTTTTGTGGTTCATCATCCTCATATAATAGAAGAACGAAAGAATCAAGGTCGGAAGTCGTTGCCTCTGTGGTGCGGCATTTTGAGAGGCCAAATTATTGGTCCAAGTTTTATTGAGAGTTTAGCAGGGGAGAACCCTATCTGGAGCAGCTTCCACCTCACAACATCCGAGATGTCACAATTTTTTTGAACGCTCGATATGGTTTGTGGATCGGTAAACATGGTAATATTCGTTGGCCAGCCAGTAGTCCGGACCTTACACCATCGGATAATTTTTAGTAGGGATATTCAAAAGATAAAGTTTACTTCAATAGAACAGACAACATAGACGAGTTGCGGCAAAAAAATAGAGCATGGAATTGCAATTTTAAATACAGAATGTCCCATTTTCATTTACAATGCTCTCAGGAAACTAGAAAGAGTTTTCCAAAATTGCTTGGATAATGGAGGGGCCCACGTGACATGTGATTAACTTATAAAAATGCTGTTAGCAATCGGTTTATTAAAATATTAAGTTGTGTTGCTTTTTTTGTTAATTATTAGTTTCATTAAAAATATTGTATTATTAGTTGTTTCATTAAAAATATTGTATTAAAATAATGTTACTACATCACGGTGAATTTGTCATATGTGGCAACTTTAATCCCGAATAAGTCAAAAACTACTGTTCCGGTTATAGACATAGACATATTATACATTTTTGAAAAAAAAGAGAATAACGAGAATCCAAAAAAATGCAGGGTGTTCGATTTAAAATAACAAAGTTGATAGTGATTTCTTGACTTCTCGATCGTCACTTGTTTTTAAATTTACCGCCTTGTAAATGTTTAGGAAAAATCCTACAAATCTCATACAAACCTTTTTTTTGTAGCTTTAAAAAAGACTCTCGAGGGTGACAAATTATAAAAAAAACCCTATACCTAGATACAATAATTACTCTTTAACTAATATCACTCAAAATTTAAAATATATATTATACATATATATTTTAAATTTTACATCGGAAGAGTCATTTTTTTATTGTCTTATCTTAAGCCTATTTGAATTTTTGGCACAGATTAGGGCCATCTGTTTTTATTATTATGATATCAGGATAGCACTTATATATTTTTTTTTCGTCGTAATAATTTTGAAGTTGCTGGAAAAATCAAACCCCTGATATATTAGATATAGACATACTCGTAGATGGGGAGCCCTACAAGGGCAGTACTTAGGCTCACTGGGGCCGAATTTCCGGTTTGGTATGATAGACAGCGGTTTTCAAATGATCGCCAATATAAATATGTATGAGGATCAGATCAGGTGATCTAGGGGGCCATTCAATGCGTCCTCGTTTACCTATCCTTCTTCCAGGAAAACTTCTATCTAAATAATTTCTAACACGAATGCCAAAATATGCAGCTGCCCTATTTTATTGTTGGATCGGGAAATAAATTGACTAAAAAGGGTATAATTCTGGTGTTAAGTAAATCTAAGTAGGAGTTTGCAGTGAAATTTTCGTGCAGAAAAAAAATTCCAAATATATTGTTCCCAATTATTCCTGCCCATACATTTAATTTTTAAGGATGTTGCGTATGGTGTTCCATCATCCAGTGAGGATTGTAATTGGACCAATACATGTAGTTTTGTCTGTTTACAAAGCCATTAAGAGTGAACGTGACCTCATCGGCATATATAGGGTGTTAGGGGTTTGACTACAAATATTTTAACATAGGATAGTATGAACGATTTTATATAAAATATTCTTATAAACCATCGGTATATTCGAAAGGGTTTTTGAGATATTTTATTTTAAAATGTTTAGTTTTGGAGAAGGTCTCAACTAATTCCAAGACAATATGGCAACATTGCTTGGACATCACTGTGATGACAATCTCATCACCTATGTTTTGTCAACAAAGAAGTATAAACAAACTTGTAGGTTTGAAAACGATTCAATTATTTTATTTTGATTATTTTTTGGACTGTATGAACTAATATTTTTCAATAAATTGTCGTCTGTTAGCATAATATCGGCGTATATACAAGAATAGTAAAAACCTGTTATTAAGCATATTAATTTATAGCACTAGGTAGGTAATTCAGGTACTAAAAACTTAAAGAAAATGACTACCGCCACTATTTAAACACGCACGAATACGGCGAAGCCAATTCTCTTGAACAGATTCAAGAACGTAAGGTCTTTGTCTAATTTGTTCCGTTGCAGCAAAAATACGGTTTCTAAGGTCTTCATTTTCAATTCCAACCCTATTATACACTAATGTTTTCATGTTTTCCCAAAAATAAAAATCAAGAGGGTTTAGGTCTGGTGACCTCGGAGGCCATTTTCTAGGTTCTGGGGCATTTCGATCAGTGGCGGCTCGCGGGTGAAAAATTAAGTGAAGTGCAAATGAAGCAAGAAAATATCGCAATAATTTTTTTTTTACAATTTTTTTTATATGTGGGGAAGAAGAGGGGGTAGAATATTCTTTTTACGACTTACCCAAATTTTGTATACTTAATCAATTCTCCTATCCTTCATAGCAGCAAATTTATTTACAACATCCTCATAAAATGGATGAGTTACCCTAATCTCGTCCAGACATTCCCTTTGAATTTTTTTGCAAGTTCACCATTGTGGTAGATTCTATCAGCCGTTGAATTAGAAATAGGATTACGTTCAAGAAATGTTTCATTAAAAAGGTTGGGTGTTTCTTGGAAAGATCTACGCCTATCCCTCTACCCTATTATCATAAGCAAAGTTATGCCTTCTTTTTCTCTGTTATCTGGAACATAGTTACTTCGAGAAATGGTAAAAATTTGCTGATATAATCGTTAAAAACTAATACTACTTACTCGGAATAAGCATTAATATTAAGTATAAAAATAGTCCTTTATGATAATTTTGTACTTAATTTCCAATACTTCCAAAACAATAAATAATACCTATTTAATAATTTCTGAAATATACAGGGTGTCCCATTTAAAAAAATTCCATTTTCTCGCGCTTTTATAAGTTACCAACATACATTTATTTCTGAAGCACCCTGTATGCTTCAACTATGATATGACAAAAAAATCAAATACCTAAAGATATTATTTAACCGTAGCCCAAATTTCAGATTAAAATTGCTTTAGAGTTGGCAAGAAATTCAGATTTATTTGAAGTCTTGTTTTCGTTAAAAAAATTCCAAATAAATTAATTTCTGGAAAACGGCTACAGATAGGTATATGGAAGTATTCAGAAAAGTTGCTCAGAAAGACTTGCAGTTTTAGAAAAAGTGAAAAAATAAAGGGAATTTCGTTTAAAATAGTTATGTTGCCACCTGTTTTGGGTAGGAGCGGCAACACTGTAAGCTTGAAAATATTTTAAAGCGGTAGACCAAGGTCACTTGTGGGTGTAAGCGAAATTTTATAAAGACCCATCACCCATTCGACAACGTCTAAGGTTCCATTCACCGTGAATCACCCTGTATACATATTTTGTTAAAGAGGCAGTTAGATGTGAGTAGCACTAGCTAGATCTCGCCGCCATTTTACAAGTGTATCATTTAAATATTTGCTATGAAATAAACACATTACAGGGTGTCCCACGACGAACTGCGGCAATCGATTTCTCAGAAAGAAGGCTTTGGAAAAATTTTAAATTTTGGCAGCTAACTGAAGTCGATGGGGGCAATCCGCGGAATATATTTTCAAGATGGCCGCACTTCCGGTTATACCGGAAGTAGACGTCAACTTTCTTTTTTTAAATAGAACACCCTATATATTATCGAATTTTTGGATTCCTCGTAAAATTCTAGGTATATTTCATGTATAATATCCTATACCTAAGTTGAACTATTTTTGAGATATTTTGAATTTTATGTAAAAAATGACGTTTGCAGGTCTAGACATAACTATAAATATCTGCTTATCGAAGTCTCTATTATTTATTTGCGGATGGCTTCATTGTCCAAAAGGATCCACTTTAGTGGCCTGTGCTGATATTTTTATAATAAATAGATACAGGGTGATCAAAAACTGACATTATAAATATACTTTAAAAAATCGTTAAAAGTTATTTTTTTCAAATGGAAGCCCCCAATTTTTATAATTTTATCTTATTTAACACTTAAAATAAGGGTGACTTTGTATAAAGTTGTCTATTCCAAAAATTTGTAGTTTTTGAGTTAAACAGCGTTAAACAAATGTTGGAAAACTATAAAAATTTTGTAAACGTCAAGGCAAAAATTAATAAGAGGAAGCCCATTGTTGATAATGAAAATGTCGAGATTGCCATTCTGGGAGATTTTGCAGCATATCCAATGACAGCCCTAAGAAAGGCAAGACAATCAGGAATCTCGAGGAACTCAGTGCATAGGATTCTGTTAAAACATAACTTCCAACCTTATTTAATATCATTGGTTCAACATCTAAAAGACACTGATTTGCCAAAAAGAGTACAAATTTGCGAGTTTATTTTAACAATGGTACAAGATAACCTTAGATTTTTGGACAATATAATTTGGACCGATGAAGCAAAACTTACTAAAAATGACCTTTTCAATAGACACAATTCCCATTTTTGGAGTGATTCGAACCCTTATGCAGTAAGATCGCGGAACTTTCAAGAATCCTGGCAATTTAATGTATGTTGTACAGTAAGGAACGATGGAATAATAAAACTGAATTGTTAGGAAGAAAATTTGAATGGTAAGTTATACACTGCCTAAACACAAGGTCTATTTTAATGAAAAATAATCCATTTAGGTAATATTACAATAATTTTTTTTATCAATTTAGCGCCAATCCAAAATTAGATAAATCATTTAGTAAATATTATTATATAAATAAATTATTTATACAGGTCACACTACACTACTTCATACAAATACTGATCCACATACCGGAAAGTTATCTTTAGTTAGATATGTACAAGCTATTTATACAGGGTACTTTAAAAAGTCTTAAAATACTAAACCTTATTTTTTTTATTGAGCACTCTTCAAATTAAATTAATTGAATTTTGATGTATATTGTTTCTTCTTAAATCAATAAATCGACGAATATTATCAAAGCATTTCTTTCCGTAAAATATGTCTATAAACTTTTGTAGGAGAAAGATATCTGAATATTCTTGAAGAGTTGGACAACGAATATTTAAGTAATTTACCTTTGGCAGAACATAGTCAAAATTTCTACCAACACGATGGCGCCCCACTACATAGAACCGTTGCAGTTACTAACTTTTTACAAGCTACGTTTTACGACAAGTGGATTACTAACAATGGACCTTTTCTGTGGTCTCCTCGTTTCCCCGATCTAACAGTCTTAGACTATTTTATATGGGGAACGATAAAAGGAATCGTTTATTTTAATCCAGTAACAACGAAAGAGGACTGTATGGCAAGAGTAAGGGAAGCGTTCGAAAGTTTATCTCCAGCTTCAATTAGAGCGGCCACCCACGAGGGATTTATTCGGAGATGCGAAAAATGTTTGGAAATACAAGGTGGACATTTTCAATATTTATTGAAAAAATAAGTTGTACTCTTGTGTAGACTAGACTATAATGGGAATAGGCTTTCTTTAATTAATTTTTGTCTTCACGGTTTCAACATTTTTATAGTTTTCCAACATTCGTTTAACGCTCTTCGGTGATGGTTTCTGTTTATCTGGATATCTATCAGCAAATATCTGGCATGTTCTTGTTAAAACTCTGTTAGATTCCCCATAGATAATAAACAATTTCAAATAATACTCGTGTATGTAATTTAATCGCCCCGGCATGATTATTAGTTTAATAATTACTATAATAAATAAATAATATTTTAGTAGGTAATTGTCAAACGACAACAAATATTACGTTTCTATAGTAACCAATTGGTTTTGTTCTCGCCAACTAACAAGAAAACTTAGAAGCCGATGTTAAATCGTCAATAACTCAAAAACTACACATTTTTGGAATAGACGACTCTATACAAAGTCACCCTTATTTTAAGTGTTAAATAAGGTAAAAATATAAAAATTGGGGGTTTCCATTTGAAAAAAGTAACTTTTAACTATTTTTTAAAGTATATTTATAATGTCAGTTTTTGATCACCCTATATTTATTTATTATAAAAATATCAGCACAGGCCACTAAAGTGTACCCTTTTGGACAAGGAAGCCACCGGCAAATAAATAATAGAGACTTCGATAAGCAGATATTTATAGTTATGTCTAGACCTGCAAAAGTCATTTTTTACATAAAATTCAAAATATCTCAAAAACAGTTGAACTTAGGTATAGGATATTATACATGAAATATACCTAGAATTTTTCGAGGAATCCAAAAATTCGATTATATACAGGGTGTTCCATTTAAAATAAGAAAGTTGAGGTCTACTTCCGGTATAACCGGAAGTGCCGCCATCTCGAAAATATTTTGCGCGAATTGCCCCCATCGACTTTAGTTAGCTGCCAACATTTCAAATTTTTCTAAAGCCTACTTTCTGAGAAATCGATCGCCGCAGTTTGTCATGGGACACCCTGTATTTATTTATTTAATTAAGTAGTTTTTAGCTAGCTATGCCGTGGAGAGATCGACAGACAGACCGACGGAATTTAGAAACATGTTTTTCGGCATCTAGGTAAATATCAGAAAAAAATTCGTAGGGTGATTCCTTTCACGAGGGATGTAAAAATCAATATAAGAGCGAATATATGAACTGTTGTATTTTGAATAAAAAATAGTGTTTTTAAAGATTAATAATGGTGTCGTTTGTCCTTAGGACTTTTTTTGACTACTGTTTCTGGGTCACTATGTATAAAAAAGCAACAATAAAAAAAGCAAATGTAACTGATGTTACGGTGAAAGAATTATAAATTGCTTAAAATAGTCGATGTGAATAGGTTATATGCCTATTCTGAGGTGTTTGTCTGAACAATAATTAAATTATTATAATAGAAATACAGAGGCTGCCTCGGTAAGAATAGAAATAATCTTAAAATCCGTTTTTAAATTTTCCGAAATATAAAGGGTCTAATCCTCTGTTTGGTAAACATATATACTCGTATATTCATAAAGATACATTTTGTCCGTGAGGACAGTATCAAGTAAACAATAGCCAAACTCACCTTTGTAATACCATTTTCTCTTGTGCCTTACAACTTTAAAAGAACAGCGGTCTATACTTAACAACTGCTACTTGAGGTATTATGTTCTGTCGGTATATTGCGTTACAAGAATCTTTATTCAGATATTTTACATTTCAGATCAAAGACCGTCTTATCAGTCAGCTTATCTCTGGCAAATCTTTACACAGAAAAGATTATCTTTTATACTGTTAGCATTCAGTCCATGTTTTCCGGGGACTGGCATATACAAATGTGAGTTTAAGAAAGTGTCATTTTTAACCTCAGCTGTAAAGCAGGGATATTAAGGCATTTTCCTAATTTTATGAAGTAAGAATTACGACGACCAGGGTAGAAAGCTGTTATAAAGAAATATGTATTACAACTGCATTTTCCGAATGGTTAGATTTGCATCACCTCAATAAATGTTTCATCTAATCGGCCTCAGTAATGTGAAAAATTATACTTCACTTATAAATAATTAGAACAACCATTACAAAAAATATTTTTTCTACGAAGTAACTACTTTGCGCACCTATTTGCGTCCGCAAAGTTGAACTTTGTGCACTGAAACTCTTTGCACACACATTTTAATTAGCAGAATATATAGCAATATAGCATATTTTAATGTTTTCAGCATTAAATAATATTCAAAAAATAAAGATTTATAGTGCTTTTTGTTACGCTTGTAGAGAATTTAGCCAACTTTACTCTATATTAGATTAATATAATTTGATTACTAATTAAATGACCTGTATCATTACTTTTCAGTGTCAAATAAGTCAACAATAAATTCTCTTTGCCACCTGGTAATTTTGTCAATTTCAATCTTTTTGCTATGTCAACCAAAATACAAACATTCAATCATTTTAGAAGAGCTACAGAAAAAGTAATTCTGCTTAAAATGGATAGTTCGGGTGAAAAAATACCAGAAGAGTTACTAAAAGCCCCGGAATTAGCAAATTCGGAGCTACTGCCAGTAAAATCAAAATATAAGCACGAAAAGCAGTACGACTTGTTCGAGAAATGGTCTAAAGCAGGGGTGCTCAAACTTGAACTGCTGGCGATCTACCTCAATATTTTTAGACTACTTACGATTGACTCTGAGAGGCTGCAGGTATGTGTGATGCAGGGTTGTGGTACATACCCGATACATACACCCTACCTACCTACCTACCTAGGTAGGGTGTACCGTAGCATATATAGATATTAGCTTTCCGCACAATATACATTATTTTAGTCAAGGTTTGGGTTAGGTTTAGTTAGGTTCTTCTCTACAATATCGATGAAAAAAACTCATAGTTATTCAAAATTGCGAGTTTATTGGTTTTTACAAAACAAAAGAGTTACATATGGTGTTAAACTTAACTAAGGAGTGACTTTAGATGTTGAAGCGTGGCACTGGATGTCCTCAGCATACTTTTCATAACATGGTACGTAACCACTGAGTGCTAATCGCAAGCATGATGACATATGATCGTCAGTTAGTCGATTGCGATATTTTGACTTAATTATCTTCATTTCAGACAATGCAGACTCGTAAGTTGACCTAAACATTGCTGTCAGTTGAAGGGCGATTTGCCTTAGATTCGGATATTTATCTTGAGATATAAAACACCAGAAATTTGTATCAGATGTTGTAACTTTGAGATGTATATCTGATATAATCTGCACCAACTCATTTTCAACAGAACTTGAGTTCATATTAAACTGACTTGCTATTTCAGTAGCTAATTCCTCAATGTTTTTACATGAAAAAGAATAACTCATAAATGATGCTACATTTGCCAATTTACTACAATCATAAAAACGCATTTCGAATTGTCCCAAAATATTTGATAATTCAGCCTCATACGTATCGTAATTCAACTGAGGAATCCTTGCTTCCAAAGACGGAAAACGTTTCAGATCCTTTCTTTTCAGTTGATCTATCATAAGTTGCAATTTACTTTTGAATGCCTTTACTGTGCTAATCATCTCAATAACAGTTTTTCCTTTATCTTGAAGCTCCAAGTTAATGGTGTTTAAGTGCATTGTGATGTCAGTCAAAAACGCCAAATCAGTCAGCCATTTTTCGTTTTTCAACATCTGAGTGTCATCACCTCGTTCGTCTAGAAAAGCTGTTATTTCGGGCAATAATTCTTGAAACCTTTCTAGGAATTTTCCATCGGTTGTAAAGCACACTAATTTATATATTGGTAGCTTGTAGTTTTTTACAAAATTGAAGAAAACGTCATATATATCTTCGCCACGGGTCTTCCCCTTCAAAGGAATGATTGTCAAAAATTCTTTCTTAGCCAACATGTCATTGAATACCATCCGAATAAAAATACACAGCTGGGCAGTGTCTGTCGGTGGATTCGTCGAACTGTAAAGAAAAGTATGTCCATTCCATGATATCATTTTTTAGTTTATCTGCCATGTCCTGACTCATGACTTTAATACGCCTTGTGACAGTCGGACGAGATAACTGAAGTTCTATAATAGCAGACATGATTTCTGTTTTATTTTTAAAATCTGCAAATAGAATCTCACCCGCTTCAATAAATGCTTCCTTCACAACCGACCCATCTTCGAATGGTTTCTTGTGTTTCGCCAATATATGAGATATTTTAAATGACGCGATCGTAGCAGCTTTTGATTGTTTGGCTGGTCTTGTGAACATGGTTTGTTCTTTTTTCAAACAAGATATCAAATCACGTACTTTTCGTTTTCCTAATTCATTCTGTGGCGGAAAATCCTTTTCATAGTTTTTATGAACCGTTTTATGATGCCTCTCTAAGTTACCACGCTTAGGTATTGCGACTGACGCACGACAAATAAGACAAATGCACTTATCCTTCACCATACAAAACAAAAATTCTTCCTCCCAATTGTTATTAAAATGATACGTTTTAGATTTCTTCGCTGCAATCATTTTGTACTAATTAATAATAAACTTTGTATCGACGTAGTATTGCCTTCAAGTTGCAATTTATTTCCGCGTGAACGAAAGTGTCGAATGTTCCCGTTAAACGCGCCGACCGAAATTTCTGGAAAAGCGGCAAGAATAAAAAACGGGGCTTTTCTTTGACAAGTACCGGGCGTTCCTTTGATAAAGCCGCCGTTTGCCGCTAGCAGAGTGTTATTTTACGTAATAAATTTTTGTAGTTTAGTTAAGTACCTACTTATTAAAAAAAATTTTCTTCTCGAGATCTACTCAAAAAACAATTGCGATCGACCATTTGAGCACCTCTGGGCTAAAGGAAAAGGTGTGCAAACGGTTAAAGAAAAGGTACTATTAGCTTATTTTCTTGTATTAAGCGAAGAATTTAGATGAAATACTTGATAGGCTAAATTTTCAATGCTTAAGAGCGTTTTAAAAGTTAAAGACAATATACAGTGACTCACAGCTTAAATGATGCAGTCGATATTAAAAAAAAAAACTAATTTTTCTCAGTGGCTCAACATTTATTTTTTAAAAACGACATATTGAAATTAAGTTAATATGAGTCTTTTAAAATTATATAAATTAATTTCTTGTATTAATTATATTATATTTAGGTAACAATAAATATTTAATTATATTATATGCGATTTTAATGTCACAGCTTAAATGACGCATGTGAACAAAACAGGTCAACATTTATGATTTCGAAACATTTATTGCGATTGTTTTTTGTTTAGTTTGACGTTTAGAAACAGTTTTTCGCCCAGTGAAACGAAAGTGTTTAAAAATCTGTCGTCGTACTACAATTGATGAAAGAAATTTAATTTTAAGTCACTACAGAAATGGATACAGCCATATGAATATAGCAAAAATGACAAATAAATGTTCATCAACTGTTCAACATATCATTGAACGTTATCGAAATGAAGATAGTCCAGAATAAGTCAAGGTTAGCTTCAAATAAAATATTTAACGATCGTGAGGAAAGATGGATTGTAAGAGAAATTACAATTGATCCCAAGAATTTTGCGAAAAAATAATTTGCACGGTCGCACTGCCAGAAATAAACCCTTTATAAGCCAAAGAAATAGACGTGTACGCTTAGAGTTCGCCAGAGAACATATTAATAAGGACTTTAACTTTTGGAACCACGTAATCTTTGTTGATAAAACAAAAATAAACCAATTTGGGTCGGACGGTAAAGTATCAGTCCGGAGAAAAGCCAATGAAGAACTAAAACTGCAAAATATTAAGGTTACGGTAAATCACGGTGGAGGTGGAGTCATGTTATGGGGGTATATGTCGTCTGCAGGAGTACGTAATATGCATTTTATAGAAAGAAATATGAACCAATACATGTATTTGGATATATTAAGACAGCATCTTGTTGCGAGTGCCCAAAAATTGGACAATGTTGACAATTATCGGTTTTATCACGACAACAATCCAGAGCACAAGTCATATCGGGTTCAAAGTTGGTTGCTTTATAATTGCCCAAATATCATCAAAACACCAGCCCAGTCACCATCAGATTTAAATGTAATCGAAAATTTGTGGTTGACATTAAAAAATAAAGTTAGTAGTGCACCAATATCAAACAAAAATGAATTATGAATGTCTGCAGGCTGTAATTGAAAATCAAGGAGGACCAACAAAGTATTAGCAAGCAGGTTCTTTTGATTAGTTTAAATGAAATATTTTAATTAGTTTAAATTAAATTTTTTTCCTTGTTGATTGTGTTATTTTTGATTTGCATCATTTAAGCTGTGACATTAAAATCTCATATAATTTAATTAAATATCTATTGTTATCTAAACATAGTATAATTAATGCAAGAAATTAATTTATGCGATTTTAAAAGACTCATATTAACTTAAAATAAATGTCAAGCCACTGAGAGAAATGAGTATTTTTTGAATATCGACTACATCATTTAAGCTGTGAGTCACTGTAGATATAAGGAAATTCTACAAATTAACTGCTTTTATCAAAAAACAAAATGTTGGCTTTAACCCAAAGAAAGCACATTTACAAAAGAAAACATATCGGATTTCATGAATAAGGAGCCAGATGATATATATATTTTTCAAAGTTGCGACTGACAACAGTTGACATTGAAGACAAGGAAAATTTAATTGTGGTCAAAATTCAGGATTCAAAAAATTACACTTCGTGTTCTTTTGTTATATCCGAGGAAGTTAACAATGGAAAGTGTCTACTATTTTATAGAAAATATACAGCCTTACGACCACCACAAACAACGCATCAACTTTTTTTTATAAATTTTAAAACAGGGAAGTGCAAAGCACAGTGTGTAGGAATTAACAGTTTCGGGAAGATGCCCTCAGAAATTGCGGAATTTCTATTTGCCCAACCCTGAACTCTACACGGGGCATAATTCTCGTCGCTCCTCTGCGACTTTGCTGGCCGATTCTGGGAAAGGGCTGGAAGTCATCAAAAGTAGCAGAGGGATATATCAACGACTCAACTACATACAAAAAAGAGTTATGCAACAACATGCTTTTGTTAAGTGGCAGTACAAAAAATCATCCATTTGAAATATCTTGATAATTTGTCAATTTGCGAGAAAACCATTGAAGTTTCATTATTTTATTTTATTTTTAAAATCTTCCAAAAGACAATTTACAATAATTGTATAGGAATAGTCAGTTCTTAATTCAATCTATTCACATAAATTAAACTTTTTTAAGCCCACAAAATTGGGCGATTTAAATAAAATTTGCGTCCTGTATGGCTCCATATAAAAAAATATTGACATGCCTTGTGTTAAAGTTATGTACATTTCTATATCTCAAAAATGTAGTTTGATTTATATATATATATATATATATATATATATATATATATATATATATATATATATATATATATATATATTTATATATATATATATATATATATATATATATATATATATATATATGTTGATTTTTACTCCTTCACGGATGGAAAAATACAATGTGTTTTCATTCCGGGTGTACATCCGTTCACAACTGTCGTTCTGAAAAGAACAGTTTTGCTGACGTTTCGCCAAAATCACATTTGGCATTTTCGAAGCTTTCTTTCTCGCGTCCGAATAGAGCCTGAATTGTTGGTGACTGCGACGCTTCCTTTTATACCCCCACTCGGGGCCGAAGGTTATATCTGCGCAGGCGTTGGTCGTTATTTATGTTTTCCGGATGGTGCTGTTGTTGTTGCGCTAATTGCGCTTGAGTTTTTGCGATTTTAGATTCGTCCCTTTTATTTAGAAATTGAAAAGCAAGGTGATTTAAATAAAAGAGACGAATCATTAAAACTACCAACAGTATGGAAGACAATAATCGACAAATCTAAAATCGCAAAAACTCAAGCGCAATTAGCGCAACAACAGCACCATCCGGAAAACATAAATAACGACCAACGCCTGCGCAGATATAACCTTCGGCCCTGAGTGGGGGTATAAAAGGAAGCGTCGCAGTCGCCAACACTTCAGTCTCTATTCGGACGTGAGAAAGAAAGCTTCGAAAATGCCAAATGTGATTTTGGCGAAACGTCAGCAAAACTGTTCTTTTCAGAACGACAGTTGTGAACGGATGTACACCCGGAATGAAAACACTATATATATATATATATATATATATATATATGTTGATTTTTAGTCCTTCACGGATGGAAAAATACAATGCGTTTTCATTCCGGGTGTACATCCGTTCACTACTGTCGTTCTGAAAAAAAAAGTTTTACTGACGTTTCGTCAAAATCACATTTGGCCTTTTCGAAGCTTTCTCTCACGTCCGAATGGAGACTGAGGTGTTGGTGACTGCGACGCTTCCTTTTATACCCCCACTCGTGGCCGAAGGTTATATCTGCGCAGGCGTTGGTCGTTATTTATGTTTTCCGGATGGTGCTGTTGTTGTTGCGCTAATTGCGCTTGAGTTTTTGCGATTTTAGATTTGTCGATTATTGTTTTCCATACTGTTGGTAGTTTTAATTATTCGTCCCTTTTATTCAAATCACCTTGTTTTTCAATTTCTATGGCTTCTCGGATTATTCTGGTTTTATAATGTTCTATATTGGCAATCTCCCTACACCCATCGAAATTTATTTTATGGCCGGTTTCCTGATGATGTAGGAATAAAGCTGAGGTTGTTTGTTTATTTCTGATGCTGAGTTTATGCTCTTCCACTCTTGCTGATATTCGCCTGTTAGTTTGCCCCACGTACAACTTTTCACAGTCCTGGCACGGAATACTGTATACTCCGTGGTTTTCCAGTTTGATTTTATCTTTTGGGTTTCCAAGTAGTTTACCTATAGTTGTTTGTGGCTTGTGTATTGTTTGTATGTTGTGTTTCCTGAGAAACAGACAGAATCGGAAGAATTCTCAGGAAACACAACATACAAACAATACACAAGCCACAAACAACTATAGGTAAACTACTTGGAAACCCAAAAGATATATTGATACGCTGATAGTTAGTATAGTATATATAAATTTGCTAGAATCATGCTATAATTTTCAACAAAATAATAAAAAATATGTAAAACCTGTTAATCAACAATAAACACCTGCTTTGGCAGTTTGAATCACCATAGACACAAAGTGTCATTGATTGTCAATAAAAACCAATTTTGCTGTCGCTGATTTTTGTCGTAGTAAAATCTGAGTAAAAGTGTTTTTAATTGATTCTTCAGACGAAGATTTGCCAGAGTCAGTATTGGAAGCAGCTAGAACTGCAAACTTCAATCTGCTACCATCAAAATCCCGTCAGGGTATGAGAAAGAATGAATAAAAATAAAAATAAACTGTACGTCTCGAATAATTAATAATAATTTTACTTGACCGTTGGCGGCATGTCTTTTTAAAACTTTCAATCGAACTTTATTATAACAACTATAACAGTGGCGCAAACCGCTTCGACTTTGCTGGAGGCGCTATGTTTAGTTTACGATTTTCCTACTACTGTCATCCTGGTTTTCGGCGTACAAATGGTTATGTAGTAGTCAAATATTACAAAAATTGTTTTGCTGGCCTTTTATACTAGTTTCCAATAAATATTCAGTGTGGAATAAGGAAGGATTTGCAGGTATGTACTATGTTAAATATATCTATGGACCTTGTCTTGATAATGCCGATGCTAATAGATTACAAAAATTCCAAAATTCCTGTCTAAGGCTTATTTTTGGTATAAGAAGACGTGAACACATTTCTCATAAGTTAAAAGAAGCAAATTGGTTAAATATGTACAATAGACGAGTCTTACATGCTCTTGTCCTTTTTTATAAAATTCTTAAGTTTAAGACTCCACCATATTTGCACAAAAAAATAACTTATCGTACTGATGTGCACAATCTTAATATAAGACGAAAAAATCTATTAACTATACCGTCACACAACAAAGAATTTTTTAAAAGGTCTTTTTCTTATTTAATTGCACATTTAATAAACAAATTCAAAATGAATGATTTTACTGTCTCAGAAAAAGTTTTCAAGAGAAAAACCAAACTACTTCTAAACCATATTTAATTGATTGTCTATGCCATAAAATGCTAAATTTGAAACTTAATACTTTCCTTTTTCCCTATCCTTATCCATCTTCCATTTTCCTTTTAGTGTGTGCTTTTATTGCTTCTATGTTTTTTTTTTCAAATTTAAAAAAAAAAATTTAACTGCTAGCTGCTTATAAATTTCTTTTTCATTTCTTATATTTTTGGCCTCAACAGAATCCGGGGAATGAACATCCCCTGAAATCTGAAAACAAAGCCCGTTAGTTACCATGATTATTATCATAATAATAATTGTTATTTTAAGTTAATTCGTTAACTGTATTTATTGGTAACTAATAAACGTCTTATTATTATTATTATTATGAAGATCTATACATAAAAATTCAAAGCACAATAGGTGACACTTGAAAAGAAAATGTTAAACTATATAAAATACATTTTTACGAAAATGTCCGATTAAATAGACTATTTATGTGCTTGGCAATTGACGCATTTTTGTACCTTACAAACCAAGAGTTGGTCTATCGCAGCCATGATGAGAGCAGCGAGTCAATAAATAGGGGGAATTTTAAAAAGCTTTTAGGTTTATTAATATCGAGAAGTTCCCAAGAACTAAACAATCGTGATGAGAAAGTTAAAAATGTTTTTACTGATTTCCAAACGTAATAATGAACACACAGTTTTTTTCTGTGCAAGTGGATGACCCCACTGATATTACGCGAACATCCCAGTGCTCCATAATTTTAAGATACGTTAATTCAGAAGGTTCAGTAGTCGAGAAATTCTTAGGATTTTATAATGTCAGCTCCGATAGAATGTCGGAGAATTTATGTTCTCTATTGGATCAAATTTTGGACCAATTTGACTATAAATATAAATTAATAGGGCAACGTTACGATGGCGCAAGTTTAGTGTGATGTTTGGCCATCTAAATGGCATTCAAAAAAAAAAAAGAAAAAGCGCCGCAGGTTCATTATCTTGCTGCTATGAAGGATAGGAGATTGATTTAGTATACAAAATTTAGGTAAATCTTAAAAAAATATTGTACCCCTTCCACATATAAAAAAAATTCTGGAAAAAAATTATTGCGATATTTTCTTGCTTCATTTGCACTTCACTTACTTTTTCACCCGCGAGCCGCCACTGAGAACTAACAAAAATGTCATTGGATCATATTAAAAACAAAGGAAATATTTTATTAATAAATATTCCAGGCACAAAAAATTACCGTTCTATGGGATTTTAAGAAAGCCAGAAACTCCACATAGCCGTTTTTTGGTAAACTATAACAAAGGAGCCTGTACAGTACAATGCATCGGAATAAATACCTTTGAAAAAATCCCGTCAAATATTGCAGGTTATCTGAAGCTTCTAAATCCTGAACTATACAGCCCACAATTTCCGACGTTCAGCCGCCACAATGCTTGCAGATTCCGGAGAAAGAATAACAAATATCAAACGCCTCGGAGGTTGGAAATCTTCAACCGTGGCAGAAGGTTATTTAGAAAGCTCAACATCTGTCCAATAAGGTATTGAACTTCAATGCCATTCCTTCCACTAGTCACCTTTAACATTCATAAGTGCTGTCTACCAAATCGACCACTTCCAACCAAAAAGTTAACAATACGTACTCGTGAAAGAGAACTGGAAAATCCAAACCCAACCTACAAAGTTTCTTACAAAGTGCTACAAACTGCACGTTTACTATTCATGTAAACGATTGTTTTTAACTTTTGGGTTTTTCCGCACGTTTATAGAAAAAATAGCGTACTTATACGTGCGTAAAATGACTTTTCGGCAAGCGATTGATTCAATTGCATGCAAAAAAGTAGCACTGTCCGCTTTAGGTAAACTACTATTAAAACATTCCAAAATATCCAAAAATTCCTTCATAATAGGGGTGTTGTTATCTATTCAAATTGAAATGTCCACAAAGAAAAACAAAGCTTTGTTCAACAACTCATGCAAATTTTCAAAGATCATAGCGGCATTTCCACTTGGAGGTCTATAAAATGAGACAAAAATGCACTTTCCACTACCGAGTGAACATACACCGGAAGTTTGCTTGAAAACAAATTAGATTATTATACATTTACATTTGACAAAAACCCTGCCATAAAAGGCATTGTGTTAGATAGAGACGGAAAATGTTCTACTACGTACTGGAGTCAACGGAAGTACAGGGTACCCGAATTTCGATGGTTTTGCGGGGTATCTCCCTTATTGCTGACGATAGAGAGATGCGGTTTTGACAATTGTGTTGTTTGAAAATACTTACCTAAAACTATTTAATTTATCCCTTAGAAATACCCAAGATCTGTTTTAAATAAAATAAGGAGGCCATGACTTGATTAAACAAAAGAATATATAGATTATGTTGAGCCATTGTAGAAACTAATTGACATTTGTCATTGTTAAATTATTTTAAATAAATATTGCCTTTGTCCATTTATTAAATATCAAATGGCTGCGAATTTCGAAAACTTGGAGAAATATGAAATGCTTGTTTGTTTTATACAAAGCCAGGAAAATCCGGATGAAGCGTAAGAGATGTATCTAATCTGGTAAGTGACAGGAGTAATACTAAGTAAACAAAATAACTTTGCTTCTTGAACCAGAGTTTTTCGGAACTAGTGATAGCCGATGTAGAAGGACTTTTGTGACTTTTTTTTCAGAATAATAATATAAATATTTCATATTATGTCTATCGTTCCTAATAGGTTACAATTGTGTCCAAAATTTGCTTGTAATAAAAAAACATATTATTGCAGCAAGTCTGTAACATGAAAGATATGATGTCACTAAATTTCCAAGTTATAATTAAAATATTTGAAAAGTAGAATAGAGGTTTTGTTGAAGTGATAAGAAAAATCATCTTATAGATACCCAGAACGAAGACAGCCCGATAAGAGAACATTTTCAAGAATAAAAGTAAATCTGATCAATCACGGAGCATTCAAAGTACCGCGACCGAAATCATATTACAAAGAAAATCGGGAAACTAAAGAGATTAGTGTTTTAGCTGCCGTTGCAATCAATCCGTCAACTTCCTGTCAAAAAGTCGAGGATGAAGTGGAAGTACCTAACTCAACAGTGCAGACTATTCTTAAAAAATACCATTTCAAACCATATAAATATAAGTTAGTGCACCATTTGCACCCGTGAGATGCACAGCGTCGCATAGATTTCTGCAATTGGTACGCGGTGATCATTTATAATGTCCCCCCCTCTAACTTTTTTATTTGACGTTTGGTAGAAAAACGTCAAATATAAAAGTTTCACAAAAAACAATAAGCTATTTGCAGCATACATTTTTATATATACAGGGTGTTGCCGAAATCACCCACAGATTAAAGTTATATTTTTTTAAATGGAACACCCTGTATATTATACGCTAAATTAAATCCTATGAAAATTCTGCATATTTTTTGTGTAACATGTCCTATACCCAAATACAATAGTTTTCAAAATATCTGCGATTTATTCTAAAGCTTATAATTTAGCTTAAGTGGCTGTGAAGTAGATCGATACCAACAAACAAAATGTTTGTTTATAACTGACAGTGACAGTTACACATTTAGCAACATTATACGTTCTTTTTATTGTAAAATGCCCTATTCGGAAAGAGAAAAACGATTAATTTTGGAAACTTTTATCAAAGCAAATAAGAGTGCTAAATTGGCTCAAAGGGAATTACGTGTAATTAACCCCCGGATGCACATTCCGGACAAAAAAACCTTTCATCGAATTTATGAAAAATTTCCACAAACATCCAGCCTAACGAGAAAGAAGAGAACAATGGAAATTGATGTGTGTTATTAGGTAGTGATTTAAACATTTTACTAAAAGTGGAAGAAAATCCCAATATTTCCATAAGAAAAATATCGGGAAGCCTGAGAGAAGAGCTTATTGATCCAAAAAATACATCTTATGGGAGGATTCAAACCACTCTCAAAAATGCAGGATACAAGGCATTCAAAATTAGGCCTACCACAAAATTAACGCGCAGGCATCGAGAAAAAAGGGTTGAATTTTGCCATGCAATGTTGGAAAAAGTTAACGAAAATGAAAATTATTTAAAAAATGTTTTTTGGACCGACGAGTCATCGTTTTCTACTAGTGGAATGATAAATCGAAAAAACAGCAGACAGTGGGCCACAGTAAATCCCCATTGCTACAGGGAATTTCAATTTCAAGGACGTCAAACTGTTAATGTGTGGTGTGCTATTTTAAACAATAAAATAATAGGCCCTCATTTTTTCGAAAATACTTTAAACGGTAATGGTTATATGAATTTTCTCCGGAACGAATTAGAAAACTACATGGATGAGCTCCCATTGGAGCAACTGAGAAACCTCGTCTTCCAACAAGATGGTGCTCCTCCTCATTGTGTCGTATTGGTTAAAGACTATTTAAACCAACAGTTCACGGAATGGATTGGAAAAAATGGTACGATAAACTGGCCACCTAACAGTCCTGACTTGACGCCGATGGATGCATTTTTATGGGGAACTCTAAAAGATCGTGTGAACGCAAATAACATCGAAAATAGAGAACACCTAAAAGTCTTGATTAGAACGGAAATTCAAATTCTAAATCAAGAATATTCCCAATCTATCACTGCCGCTTTGGATCGATTACGAAGAACATACATCAAATGTATTGAAGCAAACGGGGGACCAGTTGAACAATTCCATTTGTAAGAATAAATGTATTATATTATTATCTAAATTATTAATTAAGTTTTAGAAGTTTTTTTTTGTTTTTGAAACTTTCAGGCTTCCCGATATTTTTCTTATGGAAATATTGGGCTTTTCTTCCACTTTTAGTAAAATGTTTAAATCACTGCCTTCATCAATTTCCAATGTTTTCTTTTTTCTCGCTAGTCTGGATGTTTGTTGTAATAAAAATTTCCAAAATTAATTGTTTTTCTCTTTCCGAATAAGGCATTTTACAATAAAAAGAACGTATAATGTTGCTAAATGTGTAACTGTCACTGTCACTTATAAACAAATATTTTGTTTGTTGGTATCGATCTACTTCACAGCCACCTAAGCTAAATTATAAGCTTTAGAATAATGTTTTTATTTCTGAATGATAAAATCGCAGATATTTCGAAAACTATTGTATTTGGGTATAGGACATGTTATACAAAAAATATGCAGAATTTTCATAGGATTTAATTTAGCGTATAATATACAGGGTGTTCCATTTAAAAAAATATAACTTTTATCTGTGGGTGATTTCGGCAACACCCTGTATATATAAAAATGTATGCTGCAAATAGCTTATTGTGTTTTGTGAAACTTTTATATTTAACGTTTTTCTACCAAACGTCAAATAAAAAAGTTAGAGGAGGGGGATATTATAAATGATCACCTTGTACATTCATAAGACTAATACCGAAATAAATTTCGAAAGAAGAGTTATATGGTCTGACGAGGCATATATCTCAAGTGCAGGTATTTTAAATCGACACAATAATAGATACTGGTCCAAAGAGAATGAACACGTTATATTTCCACACGAACAACAAGGCAGGTTTGGATTTAGCGTATCCTGCTTTATCCTTGGCACAAAAATAAGGTATGTCATTTATAACGGTAGTCTTACTGGAAACCGGTTTCCAAGAGATACTGGAAAATACGCTTCCTGATTTATTAGATAATATTCCTTTGGCACAATTACAAAATATTTTTCTTCAGCAAGATGGTGCCCCGGCTCATAATGCACGGACTGTTAGTACCTTTTTAGAAAATGAATTTCCAGGTCGCTGGATTGGTACAAATAGGGCTGTAAGATGGCCGCCTAGGTCGTTAGATTTGTCGGTCCTAGACTTTTTTCTATGGGGATATCTTGAAGGCATCATCTACCGAAGGCAACAACACACGATTGAAGATCTATAAAATGACAAAA
Organism: Kuschelorhynchus macadamiae; assembly: GCA_030620095.1. Lineage (NCBI taxonomy): Eukaryota > Metazoa > Arthropoda > Insecta > Coleoptera > Curculionidae > Kuschelorhynchus > Kuschelorhynchus macadamiae. The sequence continues at coordinate 1,382,018 of JAUTXW010000565.1, read as the reverse complement.
GAAGAGCCTTTAGACATTTACAAGCTCGCCAAATGATTATGCTCAACGCACTAAGTTGAATAAGAAAGATGCGTGATATGTGTATGAGGTATAATGGGGAACAGTTCGAACAGTATCTGTAATTTCTACACCCTGCATAGCCTTTTTTTCTAATTTAGTCAAGAGTAAGTATTTGACAGAATGCAATTTTATTGTCGACATTAGAAAAATAATTAAATTATCGTCATATATATATATATATATATATATATATATTTTTCTTAGACGTTTGTGTGTTTCCCTAGCATAAAAATTAAATAGAATGAATCTTTGTTAACTGATTTATTGTTTAATAATGATATTATAACAAACTTTGCTACAGATAATTCAGATTTAGAAAATTAACACACAATTTTCATGGCCTACTAGAAAAAAGATTAAAATGTCTTTAAATTGACTTAATTGTCGTTACCAGATTGAACTAAATATCAAGTGTTATATATTTTTGAGAAGCTAAAAATGAGCGGAAACCAAATATTAAAAAATATACAGGGTATCCCATTTAAAAAAACCCAACTTTAGTCTATACCTCGAAAACGATAGTAGCTAACCAAAAACTGACTACGCCACTGGATTCTACGCAAAAAGCTCTATCGAAGTTAGTTTTCACCTTTTCGGTAAGTTGCCAGACCATCGAGATACGAGTATGTATCTCAAAAACGAAGAGGGCTTGGAAAAATTTGTTTGTGGCTTCTTTGGTTTTACAAAAAAGTAGCACGGTGTTGCGAAAATCGCATCTCTCTATCTTCAGTAATAAGGGAGAAAAAGCAAAGGGCAAAAAGGCATCGAACCTAGTACCAAGAAGCAAGAATAAATTCATTCAGATAAACCTAACTTTAGGAATGCGTTTTTGACTTTACAAATAGTTACAACTTTTATATAAATCATTTTGTTGTAAAGCGAATGTTTTATAAGGTAAAGAAGTTGTGTATTTATAATCAATAACTCTGTAGGTGGTCTGCAGGATAGAATACGGGGTCCGGAAAGAATTTGTAAATAGGGTGAATCTATCAGGATATTCTCTCCATTTACTCAGAGACGCAGTTGTCACGGGTCACGGGGTGGACATAGAGTTTTGGAATGTATGACTTTTTATTATTCATATTCATATGCATATTAAGATACTTTAAATTTTGTATTATAAAAATTAAAATGAAAATATAAAACTTATACTTTATAAGGTGTTCTTTAACTAGATATTTAAAAATTATGTTTTATTATTTGAATAACATACCCGATTTTTTTATTAAGCTTTGACCTTAAGTAGGTCATTATAATTTGTTATGTAGTATTTGACACAATTTATTTTTTCCGCCAAAAACTAGTTAACAGTTAAAATTCCAATTGCAATCACAAATAAAAATTTTAGTCGCAATTAACGTTTCAATTGTTATTCATAAATTTTTGGTTTCATCCATTTATGGATGTTGCAGTTTGGTCAAAATTGGTATAAAGATTTTTCTAACTGTGGTTAACGTCCACATTTTTATGCAATGGTCCTAAATAGTTTTATATTTCGCAGAGAACTTATTGAAGCCATTTCGATTCACAAATTAATTAATTAACCGGGACAATATCTGAAGAGTCAAAATAGCGATTTCTTTCCCAGGCTGAGTAAATAATATTATTCGTATGGTCGCAAAAATATATCCGTTTGTCAGGGGTCACCTATCGCAAAATGTAATACTTTTAATTTAAAAACATCTAAGCCATAAAGACGGTAGGGGAGACCGGGGCAGGTTGCAATACGGATAAGTTGCAACACACTTGATATCTAAGGCACAATTATATTTAAAAAATGGCAAACGTGTTGGCGAACGCACTTTATTCTTGTCGAATGACAGACGGTTTTTTCGCAGGTTACTTGATTTGTGATTGTTGAGTGTAATATTTTTAAACAGTTTTTTAATAAATTAAACCTCTCTGCTTTGTTTTTCACACGTGTCATTAGTGGTAAGTTATAGCACATATATTACGTGTTTATTGCCTAGATAATAATTGGGATGTCTACAAAACAACAAAAAAATTTAGAGGTTAGATTAGGAAGGTCAAATTGAGGCAAATTGCAACACTCTGCTCGGGGCACTTTGCAACGGTGTTGTAACTTACCCCGGTGTTGCAACGTGCCCCGTTTTCATTTTATTCCATCATTTTAGTTTATTGCTTCATATAAATTTTCTTTTTCTAGGGATCATAAGAAATTATAAGAAAAAAACCGAGAGGGGTACGACTCCGGATAATGTTATTAAACGCGCTGCCCAATTAGTATTAGAAAATATTGGGAATAAAGAGTTTTCTATTAGAAGCGTAGTGTAGCGAAAACAAAAAAATTTCGCGAAACGAAGCATACAATAGAAATGCCAGTTAGCGGTTATGCCAAGCCACGACTAATATTTAATAGAGAACAAGAACAAATTTTTGTGAAGTATATCAAAAAATGCAGTGATATTATGTTTGGACTTGATCCGATTGGGGTCCGCAAGTTAGCATATCAATGTGCAAAGTTACATAATATTCAAGTTCCTTCTTCTTGGGATGACCACGAAAAAGCTGGAGTGGAGTGGCTAAATCTGTTTATTAAGAGAAACACCGACATTTCTATCCGCCAGCCCGAAGCCACAAGCCTTGCCAGAGCTTCCAGTTTTAATCGCACAAACGTAGACATGTTTTTTGCCAAGCTCATGGATGTTCTATCGCGTAGCCAATTTCAAGCTTTTAGAATATGGAATATGGACGAGACGGGGGTGTCAACCGTTCTTCGCCCAAGAAAAGTATTAGCACAAAAAGGTAAATACACATTTAATATCCTATACTGATTTCTGTTTAATGCACTATGTTGTTTCTTTACAGGTGCTAAGCAGGTAGGATCCATTACTTCGGCTGAGCGAGGAGAAATGATCACACTTGCGGTTGCCGTAAATGCCCAAGGAAATTTCATACCACCTATGTTCATATTCCCAAGGAAACGTTTCAGAGAATATTTTATCCGCGATGGTCCTTCCGGTTGCATAGGCGAGGCAAATGGATCCGGCTGGATGCAAGAAAATACGTTTTATATTTTTATGCAGCATTTCATCTCACATGTCAAACCATCGAAGGAAACTCCAGTGATTTTATTATTAGACAATCATTCATCCCACTTAAGTTGTAAAGTTCTCAATCTATGCAAAGAAAACGGTGTCATTATGGTCTCTTTTCCACCACACTGCTCACATCGGTTGCAACCTTTAGATGTAGCAGCGTTTGGACCCTTTAAAAATGCTGCAGCTCAGGTATTAGTGCTTGGTTGGTAAACAACCCAGGAAAAACTCTTACTATTTTTGATTTGCCACAGATCATAAAGCTTGCATTTTTAAATGCGGTAACTCCTAAAAATATCACTTCAGGTTTTTCAGCTTCTGGAGTTTATCCTGTGAATCCTAATATATTCACTGAATCTGATTTTGCACCAGCTTTTACAACGGATCGGCCACAACCGGAATCGCTAAGCAGCATTGATAAAATGGATCAAACGTCGAAAGTGGCCGGTACACCGAATCCAGACACAGAAGCAGTTAGTACACATACTTTGGATTTTCCTGGCACCCCAGATAAGCAGCAACCAAGCACTTCAAAATTTAGCCCGGAGTGTGTTAGACCCTTTCCTAAAGATTTTCCTGATGAGCAGCAACCAAGCACCTCAAAATTTAGCCCGGAGTGTGTTAGACCCTTTTCTAAAGATTTTCCTGATGAGCAGCAACCAAGCACCTCAAAATTTAGCCCGGAGTTGGTCAGACCCTTTCCTAAAGCCCCCCCACGCGTGGTTCAGTCTAAAAGAGGTAAGAAAAGAAGAAAAACTGCCATATTAACCGACACACCTGAAAAAGAGGCTTTGGAAAATGAGGAAAAACTGAGAAATGAAAGAAAGAAAAAAACGTCCACAAATATTGACAAACCAAGACAAATGAAAAAATTAACATCATGTAAGAAAGGGCCAGAAGTTCGACAAATATGCCCCAATGACTCTTCAGATGATGAACCACTCATTCATATAGTTAAGAAAAAAACCATAGCGAGAAAGCATCCTAAGAAAGATGATGACTGGGAAATTTCTTCTGAGGATGACGACACGTTGTGTCTAGTTTGTAATGAAATTTACCAGGGCGAAAAAGAGAAGGAAGACTGGTTACAGTGCACAAAATGTAAAATGTGGGCCCACGACCACTGCGCAAAATCTGATCCATTTTATATATGTATAAATTGCTTTTCTGAATACTCAGATGAACCAGAGTAGTATGTTGCAACTTACCCATCTTATTGTTGCAAGTTGCCCCACAAATGAGGTAAGTTGCAATACATGACTTGGTCAAGAAATATATGCGTATAAGCGTTAATTAATTTTTTTAAGCCTCTCATTATATTTTGATGTATTAGCGAAATACAGATAGATATTTTTTTCACCTGACTCTGAATGTTATTTACCTGATAACCTAAGAAAAAAATACTATCCATTTTTTGATACAACCTGCCCCGGTCTCCCCTATTGGTAGTAACTAATTTGACCTAACCTAACTTAACCTAACCTATTCTCGAATCATAGTACCTCTTGGACTCCCACCATACTATTTCTGTGTAATTAAATTGGCAATTGAAACGTGGAAGCCCTAGTACTCGATGACCATGTTGTAAAGCTAGTTCATCTAAAGGAGCAAAAAATAACATTTTAGTAACGTAATCTAATAAAAATGCAACCTACTGCATATATATATTTGTTTGTGGTAGAGACTTTTTAACTATATTCCATAAATCTATTTTTATCTTGCAGCCATTTAAAAAGTAGTTGTTTAGACCAACTTAAGTTTGAAATCTTCTCTAATAGTCTGGAATGACAGGAACGTTCTCCATCTCTCTGAGGGAAGGCTTTGAAGATTTGGGAGTAACTATTCCTGAAACCATTTTTCAAAATGTTTAGCTTTCTTAGTGTCATCGTAGTCACCTGACTTCGACCCGGATTTAAAAATAAGGCTCGCGTTAGCCACAAAACCTGGCTCTGATCCAGCATGTATGTATTTGACACCGTCTGTATTTTTCTTTTTGATGGTTTTAATTGCCAACTGTTTCTAAACGCTCACTTGCTAATTAAGAAATCATGATTCTTGGGATTAGACCGTGTCAAAATTGAATCACTTTCCGACGTTTTGCCTTCGATTGCACGAGGTATCTTCAGGGATCTTTACTTCACGAGATCGAAACAGTGAATGAACGCTAACATAATAACACTTTCATAAACTGAAAAACAAATCATTTGATTTAAACAAAAATGCAGTATACTGGAACAACTATTTGTTTCCTATATCCGAAACAAATATTTATTTAAGAAACGTCAAAATTTTGTTTGAACTTGTTTTCTATATTTAAATTAATGTAAGTTAATCAAATAAATGCCTTATTTAACGCAATGAAATATATATATATATATATATATATATATATATATATATATATATATATATATAACTAGTAATCTATAAGGAATTGTTTGTTTCAAATATATATATTTTTAAATGAAATATACTATTATTTAACTCAAAAACGTAAAAGCGTCCTTCCTAATAATCTCTAAAATATATTATTTGTGTGTGTAGAATGCTATACTTCAACTTTTCAGGAGTATGTAATTGGAGTGCAAAAATTGGTAAAAATATAATCTCGGCCGTTTGTAGCATTTATTGGAAGGCAGAAACATTTTATGGTAGAAATCATAGCCAACCCAAATCTTAGTCCATCGTAATAAATAATAAAAAAATCATCAAATGAATAAGCTATATAAGACTATATAGATAAACTTTAGAGCCTAGAATTTTTTTTTTAATTTCTAAAAAAGTTCTTTAAAAATGGCGTCATATTGGCTTCTACAAACGACGCAAAATAAATCATTTTTTGTTTGTTTAAGACAAATAAAATTATTTCCAAACAAAAACATATGTGCTAAAAATAATCACTAACATATGCTAAATAACGGTTTGTTTAAGAAAAACAAATAGCCATTTTTACAAGCGTGTTTTAGATGGTGTGAGGGAACAATTTAAATAAAGCGGTTCAAGCCCTGGTATGTTAGTCCTAAAAGCAACACCTGCATCCTTATATTTAAACTTAGCTACATTTGATCCTAAAACATTATAATCGGGATGACCTGGTAATATTTTGTTAAAAATCCAATATGCTGGAACAATAAGCCGGCCTATGAAAAGTTAAAAAATTATTACTAAAAAAACTAATAATCCAATTTACCACAAATTTTGCAAAAAAATAAAGTGTTCCGGGTAAAAGAAATTTACCGATTTTTTTTTCAAACTAATGATGTATAATGTCTTTTTAACATGCATACAACATCCTAAAGAAGTTATTAATAGGTTCAATTAAGGTTCTAGCTAAATCCTGTAAAAATACTATGGTTTTTATAAGGGATGATATGCAGGGATCAAAATAAATCAATAATTTTTTATCCAAATAAAGCCCTTTTCTGATCCAAAGAGGCTTTACTGGGGCGTCCTATGTCAATACATATTTATTTTTGTATATTTGTTCCTGAATATCTAGCAAGTTTTATCCACTTCTCCTAAGCTATATCCCTAGTTTTTGGAGTTCATGTTGGACACAGAGGACCGCTTATTGGGTAAAAAGAAATTTCATTCACGAATTTATAACGCATTGGTCCTAAATATGTTAGTACTTGAAATACTTTTTAGTTCTTTATAATTAAAATATTTACTTCAAATACCGGTAAAGTATTTAAAATAGAGTAAAGAACTTGAATTACTTAGCAACAATCAAGTAAGATTATTAGTTACTTGATATGTCAAGTATTTTTAAAATTTGACTTTTTTTCCAAAATTTAGCTAAATAATTCCTCATTTTTTGTCTTTGCTTCATTTATATGGTAAATCATCAATTGTTTCAAATTATATAGAAATAGTATTGACAGAGCCAATCGGTGTAAGAATTTATGATCCAAGAGGAAATGCAAAGATAACAAATCATGGTTTCGTAAAAATACTTCTACTATGACTTATTGTGTAAAATATTTTATGAAGTTTGACGGTTGGTATATAGGGATAAAAAACACTTCCGCAGGAACTTTTACTGTTAAAAGAATCTAACATAGGCATGTAAAACACGCGCCCCTTTTTAAAACTAAAAAATTTGTTTCCTTTTTTTAGTTTAAAATGTATTTTACTAAAAAAATTAATTAAAGAGTCCATAACGTAAAAAACATGCATGAAAATATATATTTATAGGTGAAAAAATATGTTTTTTTAATGTGGTCAACTAATGGTTGAAAATGGCCAATTATAAGCAAATATTTATCAAATGGCAATAATTTTTAATGTAGCCAAACTGTAGCAATATTTACTAATATTTTACCAACAAAAACTTGGTTTGCCTTTAGTAGTCGCTAAAAAACGGATAATTTAAGACCCAGGAACCAACGTAATAAAATTAAACTACGATTACTCCAAGCTGGCGTTTTCTTTTCGCTATGTCTCCTTCCACACTAACGTGAATGAACTTTCTAAATTTTGGTTCACGCGACACTACGTCATTAACGTTCACGCTAACTAATATAAGCTATGTATAGCTGTTTCGTCGAGAAGGTTGGTGGCGCAATGGTAGAGTTCTCAGCCCGCGTCATATAGCTTGAGGGCTCAAATCCCGACAATGACGAAATTTTTTTTTAGTTTGTTTTTTTACAAAATTTGGATTACTTCCTTAAACTTAGGTTAGGTTAGAATTGGTTAGGTTTGCTATAAAGAAAGGACGCGACAGCGCGCCCAACGGATTTCGAGTTTATATTAAAACAAGGATTTTTTTTAACAAAATCCCTCTGTTAGATTAGCACAAGTTAATCAGAAAATTCACACGTTTTTCTTATTTAACGTGAATCGACTTTCCGACGATTCGTTCACGTTAGCGTGGATGGAGCAACGGCATTTTCTTTTTCTAGAGTATGTAATGAAATATTACTATAAAACTTTTTATTAGACATTTTGTATGGTAAAAAAAAATTATATTTAATTTTACTAAATAAATCTTCAGTTTGGTTTAAGTTAAGTTTTATGGGTTATAAACGTAAATTTGAATAAGTGATATTAATATAAGCGAAATAAAACTATCCAATTTTAATTTAATTTTGAAGCAAAGATATGATAATAGAAGCCGTATTTTTTCCTCTCAATTAAAATGTCATAATCTGACATTCTTATATTATTATAATTAAACTTAAATACTTGCTAAAATATGTTTGGTTAGCATTTGGATAAAAATGTCTGCTTATCGACCTTACTCTGACCTCGATTTCTATTGATTAAAAATGTTATATTTTGGCATTTTAAATAGCTATCCTTACTATCATTTAATTTTAATACTTACTAGAATATATCTAGTTACGTTGTGGCAATAACATTGACAGATATTTCTACTTTTTGGCTATCCAATAATACAAAAAAAATTCTGGGGGTTTTAATTGCCTCATAAAAAATATTTTTTGGTCAAGTAATTATGATATATTAAAAATTGCTATTTTTAGAGCCAAAACATCTAATTTGAAGCGTGCTTTCATGGCTGGAAAACAATCATTTGCCAAAATTTGACAAATATATAGTTTTTATGTGTCTTTCATGGTTAACTGTTAGGAAAAAAAAGCTCATCAGCTAATTTGTGCTATTTGGGTGGTTTTTATTTAATTACGTTAGTACATATTTATTTTTGTATATTGTTCCTATATATCTGTTGCAAATTTAATCCACTTCTCCTACACTAACCAACATTTAATCTTTAATTTACATTTCAAATGAACTCAAATATCCCTTAGTTAATTAAACTACTTAGGTCTTCATCTACTTCCTCATATTCCTTTAATAAGTGTTATATTTTTTAATTTCATTCAACTCATAATCAAAGAAGTGGGTAGCAATAGCAGTTTATTCAGCCTAATTTCTTTAGTGTTGACACCAATTTAAAGCTTTTTTACACCATAAAATTTTCGACGTCAGGCTTATTACAGTTGGCGGGCCCTTGCGTTGATTTCTCATTACCATCTATCTCCCTAGTTTTTGGAGTCCATGTTGGATACAGGGGACCGCTTATTGGGTAAAAAGATATTGGCCCCGCCCTTGAAAACGCCCATCTGTAGGAAAAAGGCAGCCCATTAGATTAGTTAGTTCAAAACGGGCGATGGATTCAGATCGTTGTGACGACACCTCTAGTATACTTAATTACGGGCTAGATATTAAACCATTGAAAATGGTAGTTGGTACAAATTCCGGTCCAAGACATACGATAGATAATATTTTAGGACTGCCTCGAAAAGAGGATACCCATCGGGATAAAGGTTTATTAACGAACGATGAAAGTGCTGGTAAGTCTGCATGCTATAGATTTTACACCGTGTTTTAAAACTCTTTTAGTTGCAAGAAAGTATAAATACCTTCAAGGTTCAGTATATGTTTCATCCACACCATATAAACATCATGTACATACTTCTGTATTATTGTTTTAAGATCTTTTTTTTTGTTGCTTCATTTATGCTATTTTTTCTACTTAATTTATAATACAAACTTGCCCCGTATCTGTCTAAAATGGGATACCAACTTAATGTGCAGTACACGCATGTTTGCAACATGGTGGACTAAGTTTTTTTCTTCCTGATCGATTATTTAGCTACCTAAACTTTGATGAGGGCAAGGAGTTTTTAAAACAATGTCTAATAATTTTCTAACTGCATAAAGGGTTTAGGTTTTCTCGTAGTTATAAACCGTTCCAACAGGTGTTGGAAATTTCCATGGATTTAAATGAGTAATTCACTTTTGCTTGACGGCGGAAACGTCAGTCAATGGCTGTCATAGGGGTCTCTGTCTATCCGGCATATTGATGTATAATCACATGTGCTAAGCCCCATCCCTTCATTAGGGGGTATAAAATGGAAAAATCAACGCATACACATAAGACTGTATTTAACAAATCTTGCTTGATAATTTACTAATAATAATTTAATGATGTTTAACTGACCTATCATATATCATCTTAAAATATTAACTTAAAAAATATATATTTAGTCTTCAAGAACACAGAACACGACAAAGAAGTCTTTTTTTCTCAAAGCTGAAGCCACAATATAAAATTATATAACCCTTTTTTTGTTAATTGCTTGAATAATAAACATTAAACAAATACCAAAAAAAATTTAGTTTTAGAATGCATCAATTAATTATTTTGATACAATATTTTTATATAAGTTTTATATATAAGTTCAAACTAAGATATTCTAAGTATAACAGATTTGATTTATATAGATAGATGTTTTTATTTTTAAATGCACTTGAAAATATAATTAAAATAGGTGTTTTGTAGATAACTTTTTTGCAAATGGTGACTTTCCTTTATATTCTTGATTGTTTTCTCTCATATAGAACCAACAATAATCCCCATCATTGCTAGATCACACCTGCCTCGGTAGCGTTGCTCCACCCAAATTTTCGGGAAAAAATTAAATGGAAAAGCAAAAAGTGTATTTTAAGAGACCCTGCAATAGCCCATTTTGCAGTAGTTTTCAAGTAGTTCTTCCGCATGTTTTTCGTATTTTTCAACGTTTTTGTTTCCTAAAAACTCCAAAACAATTTTTTAAAAGACATGCACGGAGGAGCTAATTCAACATCACTTAAAAAGTCCTCATCTTCTCAGTCGTCCTCAAATCTCGCAATAATCATTGGTGCTATTTCGACATCTAGAACTCGTTCTCGATTCCAACAATCCCATATTAATTTCTCCGTGTGTTCCACAGATTTCTTCCAATACTCCGGCGTAATATAATTTAATGAATCTTGCCAAACAATTTGCACTTCATCCGATGTAAGACCATCGTTCACGTGTTTTTCGTAATATGATTTGCCCCAGCCCATATTAATTCTATTGCGTTAAACTGGCAATGGTATGGCGGCAGTCGTAAAACCTCATGTCCATTTTCCCGTAATATTTCATCTACGGTATATATTGTTGGTTTTTTAATAGATTTTGCCATTAAAAGAAGTTCTAGTTTCAGCATATTGGGTAAAGGATTTTGTTTTTGTTTTATTAGCCAGTCATAAATATCACTTTTCTTCCAAGATGAAGTAGGTTGTTTATTTAATATTCTTGAATGATAACATACATTGTACAGAATGATTAAAGATAGAGCATCTAAATTTGGAATCACTTGTTCTTTTAACCACTTTTCAAACAGTTCACAGTTCATATTATCATGGTACTCCATACTTTTGGATGTTGAAGAAAACAGTAAACTTGCACCTGGGAGAAATCCTGTTGAAGAACCTGCATGTAAAATGATGAACCGTTTGATGACTCGTCCTGCCAAAATTTCGAACCACTTCCATTAGAAAATATCCAAATCTGGTCTAAAAATACCACTTTTCTACAGGGCCGTCTTTGACCTATTGGGGGCCCTGGGCACTTTAGGGTAATGGGGCCCCTATCACATTGGTCAATGCAAACAAAAACTGTAGTAGAAACGTTAATAAATATAGAATTATTGAATTTTAAATAAATATATGTATTTATTTTTTATAAAAATTTTTCTAATATAACAAAAACATTATAAAACAGAAACAGAAAACAGAAACTCTATTTATATTCACCTAAAACTACACAAACTGACACAAATTATACTACTATAAAGTTTACAATAATTGAAGTGGAACTTTTCTGGCCTTAAGATGAGCAAAATCATTAATTACTTCGTCAAAGTCTAATTCTTTTAACACATCCGATTCTATGGACATCAGCGATAAACTACTCAATCTTTCTTGAAGCATTCTGGTTCTTAATTCATTTTTTATTATTTTTAATTTTGAGAATGACCGTTCACCACTACAATTAGTCACCATCATGCTCAAAAATATTCTTAGTGCTATTTCTATATTTGGAAATGTTTCTTCCATTTTATTTTCTTTCAGCAGACGATATATTGCTGAAATACTGTTAGTATCCTTATTTTCACTGGACTGAGCGGTTTTTAGGTATTCTTTGAAATGTAAACATTCTGTCTCCAGCTCTTTTTCGTTAACGTCTTCATGATAGAAGTCAGCAAATTCTTTGCATTTTTTTTTCAAATCTTCGGGGTTTAAAGTTTCCAGTTGTGAAAATACACCAAATCGGTCGTTAATGTCCTTATACGAATTTAGTCGCTGTTTTAGCTGCAAGTTTAGGGTATCTATTATGGGAAAAAAGGTTTCTACTTCAAATTTCTTTTTCCCACTTAGTTGAACTGACGGGGCCGGGCCATCAAAAAATGTTTCGCGAGAGCTTCTGCTTTTTGTTCTTTTAGATAAGTCTTTGTAGTCAGATTCCGGATTTTTTCTTTTGGCAGACGATTCGAACTCATCAAATTTATCTCTGAGATTATTTATATAAGAATCAAGAGAAATAAATAAATTAGTTGCAACGTCCATTGTTGCTGTTTCTTTCTGAAGATATTTGCTTGTTTTGTCAATTCTTTCTAATATAGAGCTCCAAATTTCGGTCATTAGAATAAATTCTAGATTTTTCATTATTTTAAAAAGACTAAGGGCTTCGTGTCTAATCTCACGTGGCTGTTCCGTATCATCTGCCAGAGACATTAAAGCTTCAATAATTTGTTTATATCCTTCCTGTAAGGCGCTTACTGCATCAGCTCGTGCAGACCATCTTGTTTGTGAAAGATTTTTAATGACTCTTTTGAAACCTAAGTGTTTAGTCAAAATATTCCATCGGTAGGTAGAACCCGAAAAAAAATTGTACAGTTTTTGAACCATTTGAAAATAATTTGTTGCTTCCAATACGCACCCAACGGCTTGGACCCCAACCAAATTAAGAGAATGTCCCGCACATGGTACGAAGGTAGCAAACTCACATTTCTCTTTAATTCTGGCTTGTAGACCAGTATACTTCCCCGACATATTTGAAGCATTATCATAGCTTTGTCCTCTGCAATCTTTTATAGGTATATCATGATTCTCTAAAAAATTTAGGATGGTGTCAGCTAAATATTCCGATTTATGCCCTTTAATAGGAATAAACTTTAGAAACCTTTCAACAGGACCATGGCCTTTTACATATCGAATTACAAAAGTTAACTGATCAACATGAGACAGATCGGGCGTACTGTCAACGCTAATGGAAAAATATTTTGCTAATTTAACTTCATTTATAATTTTGTTTAGGACCTGTTTTCCCATTACATCAATAAACTCATTACAGATATTTGCTGATAGATAGGAAGTGTTTCCTTTTCCAGGATTACCATATTTTTTTAAGTGATCTGCAAGAAAAGGATCAAATTCACTTAATAACTCGACACATCCTAAATAATTTCCATTGTTGGCAGATCCAAGGATTTCATTGTCACCACGAAACGAAAGACCTCTCGATGACAAAAATTTTACGACTGCAACAATTCGTTTAAGTACATTTCGCCAGTAATCCACTTCCTTTTGATACTGAGATAATTCTGTATCTATTCTACCAACCGTTTGACTTCGTGCCAGATAACTCATCATTGATTTTGTATGTGCTGGGCTTTTTTCATGTGTTAAAACAATCTTATTAATGTGTTTCCAATCATTACATCCACTTAAAGAGCATAAGCTAACATCAAAAGGGTTAAATAAGCAGATGAAAAGCAAAATACAGATTTCTTTGAAGGAGAGTAAAGCAACCATTTTCTTTCGACGCACTCATTGTTTTTTAATTTACGACTAAATAATGTTTTATTAAAATACCTAGTTACTGATTTACCATCTGCTTCTGTGTAGATTCTAGATGATTTAGAAAAATCATGATTTTTATTTTGAAAATAAGTAGGTCCGTTTCGAATCCAAATTTCGCGATTTGCTTCCGTAAAATTGTCAGAAAAATAATCGGCAGGGTCGTGTGAAAGGTTTTCTGGATTAAAAAACGTTCGTGGTTGGACTGCCACAGTTCTAGGTGAACTATCCGACGTTTCTTCTACATTTTCGCCATAGGACCAGTCATTTTCTACAAAATCTGATTTGATCTCTTCCCCTCTTAAATGAATAGAAGCTGAAGTTATCGTAGAAGAGCATTCTGAAGTTTTTGCTATCGATGGTTGCCGAGTCGACTTATCGTGTGGGGAATTTAATATTTGATTGCTACCCTGAAAATAAATTATTAAGGTTTCACTTTTTAGTTTAAAATTATATTCTAAATTTATTGTTGTTAAACACTACCACACAATAAAATAATTGTATAATACCGAAAATACCGTTTACTTTCCATAAAGTAAAAAGTTTGCATTAAACACTTATGAATGAAAATGTTAGCTGATTTTTTAACAGACAGGGAATTTTTAGATCATTACTTTCCACATTAACCTTCTCAGCATTTGATTTTTTAAATTTAATTTAATTTTCACCCTATTCTCTTTTAATCTTGTATTTTCACTAAAACATCAAACAAACATTAGAATTTAAATCCCCATGCTCAAAACCCCATGAAGACATTACACGATTTTTTTAATTAATTTTAAATAAATTTAGATTTTTACCCAATTTTGGGAATTCTGAAGTAAAACAATAATATTAGTTAGGCACATTTAAATTAAATTGGTACAATACAATACGATAATAAAAATATTTTAGTATTTATTTTAATGTGCTTACACAGGCTCCTGATGTAAAAAAGGAGGTTAATTTTGGAATTTTTTCAATTACTTCTTTCTGTTGGGAAGCTCTTTTGCTTTTTTCATGTCCGCTAAGATACAGCCGTTTCGACATTTTATTTTAACTAGTCACGAGCATAAAAAACAACACAACCTCGTTTATAAATATTATCAGTTTCGAGTTTCGACTTTTACTTTCCGAGCAAAAACTGGAAGAATAAAGGAATAAAGCACACGTAAAGCCAAAATAATCCCAGCTGATCGAATGTCATATTCGGGGAAGTACCTACTATCGAGCATCGAGTCGGTTTACGTGGATGAACCTCGTTTAATAATTTTTACACAACAAAAAGGTAGGCAACCAGTAAAAGTGGCGTGCTACTGCTTGCCTGCCTATGCTAATAATTAAATAGGTAAAAATTACTGTTTGATTTATAAAATAAAGATATAAATAATTATTATTTATCGGTAATATCGGTTGGCAATCTGGCATACATTAGGAAGCTTCGGGGGCCCCATCGATCGCGGGGCCCTGGGTAGTTGCCCAAAGTGCTCAATGGCAAAGATGGCCCTGCTTTTCTAAATTTTGAATTAACATTTTCCGTGTATTTCTTTAAAAACTGGATACGCTGACTTGCTATATGTGGCAACTCGCATAAAAATCTTCGATTAGAGTCCTTTTTATATCGAAAACTCAAAATTTTTATTAATTTTGACAACGATTTTAGTCCATTTTCTAATATGCCTCAATTTTTTAAAGCTTCTCTTAAAACTTGAAGAGTTATAATAGTTTTTGATGTGTATAAATCGTAAATTGCATTACGAACATTCATTTTTAGATTATCACTTAAGTCTTCTGTCTTTGGCTTTTTTCGTGTACATTTCTTAATCTTCTTCGGTAGTAAATTATGCTTTTCTTCATGCACAGTCCTTATACCGATTCCCAGAGCTTTTGCTATTGTCTCCTGGATATTGGCCAGTGAATTTTCATTTTCGTAATATTTTATTAAATTTAATACCATTTTTTTCGCTTGTGGATGTAAGAAATCCGAAAATTGTTTTCTATTACTCATTTTGTCACTGACTTGTCAATCTGACTTTGAAGTAACATCGCTCGAAGATTTTTGCAACTGCTGGTATTTATACATTTATCCTCTTTTTTCGTATGAAAATATCGTCAGTCTATCTAATTCATTCACCCGCGCACAATAACACTGCTTTTGACTATAATAGAAAGGTGTTTTATGCTTGCTTTAAACTTTTTGAAAAATTCTTTAATAAAATTATATGTGTATATTAAGTCAGACGTAGATAAAATGTTGTACAATACCTCATTAATGATGCTGTTAACTCACTTGTATTATAAATATCTATTAATATACTATCGGGAGATAAGAAGCCATTACTGCACTGATTTTAGTTAGGTAATTTTAGACATTACCGCACTGGTGCGCCAATGATATACATACAGCATTACAAAACTATTTATTATAAATATTAATTACACAACTACTGCAGCTATTTAAATTTATACCAGATGTACTTGATGAACTTGACTTAACTTGCGTTGAACTTGCATTAAATATGTCCAATTTTTGGTACTAGTCGCTTTATTTTCCTTATAAATAGATATAATAGAAATATGCAGTATAGGGATAATTTGTATGTGAGAGGAGTTAGCGAGAATAGTGATGAAGTGTGGATGGAATATAAAGGGATACGAAACTTTGTAGTAACTCAAATTAAAATCGAAAAAGATAGATTTATTAGAGATGTTATCGATAACAAGAGAGATAATTCGAGAGTAATGTGGAAAAATTTGAAAGTTTTACTTCCTGCTAAAAATTCTTCATTGCCTGACGAAATAAATTGTCAAGTTCAAAAAATATCAGATCGCTATTGCTAAGGAATTTAACAAATATTATGTAAATAGCATACAGGAAATAATATTGATGTTTTCTCAAGTTTTAAGCAAGTTTCTATGAAGGAAATGAAAGAAATATTGAAAGAAATGAAAAATGTAAGTGGTGGTATGAACGGAATTTCTAAGAAGGTGTTATGTGATTGGAGATAGATTATTAAATGTAATAAACACATCACTTTCAAATGGTGAGTTTCTAGACGCGCGGAAGGAATCAACTGTGATTACTGTTCCAAAGGTACAAAATACAGTTTTAATTCATGAATTTCGACCAATAAATACTGTTAAAGTGTATGAAAAAGTCCTGGAACTTGCTGTTAAAAGACAGCTTCAAGCACATTGTACTAATAACAATATTTTGGTGTGAGTCTGTTGTAATTAGTATTTGTGATACCTTTTTGGGAGAAATTGACAGTGGAAATTTTGTTTTGGCTGTGTTTTTGGATATTAAAAGAGCGTTCGAGACTGTTGACAGAACAATATTATTAGAAAAAGTGAATAACGTTGGCATTAGTCAAACAATTTTAAAATGGTTTGAATCATATTTGACAAACCGGTATCAAACAGTTAAATTCAAATTTTTTTTTTTTATCTTTTGCAAATCCAACATGGTGTCCCACAGGGAACAGTGTTGGGCCCTCTCTTGTTTTTATTGTATATTAATGACATGGTTGAAGTTGTAAGGGAGTGTAAAATTGAATTGTTCGCTGATGTTGGTATGATTTATTTAGCTGGTAGCGACATATTAGAGATGCAGCCGATTGTTAATGAAAATGTAGATAATTTGTTTAAATGGTTATGCAAAAACAAGTTGAGTCTTAACACGGGTAAATCGAAATTTTGTTTGTTAGGGAGTAAATGTAGACTAAGTAATTTAAATATAGAAAACATAAATATTTGCATAAACAACACTAATATTGAGCATGACAAAGAAGTTAAATATTTACGTGCTATCCTACAGACAGTAATCTTAACTTTCAAGCACATGCAAATTAAATTAGAAGGAAGTTTTCAAAAAAAGTTAATTTTATTTCTAGAGTGCGCAAAAATTTGTCATTTAACACTAAATTGTTGATGTATAACAGTATCGCGGCACCCCACCTTGAATTTTGCCCAACACTTCTCTATAATTTGTCACTTTTTAATATATATGCACCAATTGCAACAATGCTTAGTGTCGTTAATCTGTTATCTGTTAAACAGAAAATCATGTTCAATGTTTATATGTTTTTGTACAAACTTAAAAATGGATTGTCGCCAAAATATATCTGTGATAAAGTTAAGTTTTTTAGAAATGTTCATAGTTACCGTACAAAAAATTGTTTTTATATTGTCTGGAAGATGCAACTCTAGTCAAAAGCTTAATTCTCTTTTTTATAAAGGTCTTCACGATTTTAATTTATTACCTGGTGAATGTTCTAGTAATTCAGGTTCGTTGTTGATGTACTATTTCAATTAAATTACTGTTTTTGTTTGTAGCTTTTATGCTAAATAAATAAATATTATTATTATTATTATTATTTCCGAGTACACTCAAAGTTTTCTTCTGAAGCCTCAATGTATTCTTCTGCAACTGTATTTGACCGCCATCCCCTGGCTCTGTTTATGGTCAAAATATCCACTCCTGCGTTGGCTAATAGTGATTTAGAAAACCTTCTAAAGCAGTGGCCGGTATATCGTTCTGGATTGGATCATTTTAAAATAAAGCAATAGTCTTAGCTATATCTCCAAAAGTGTTTATTCCCACTGACTGTTTTGTAAATTTACCGTTCTTATAGCGGACGAAGAAACGACCATAACTTGATGTAATTTTTGACACTTCCACCATATCTAAATCAGGAGACATTCCTGATGTTACAAAAAACTCTCGAGCTATTTTTGTCTTCGTGAATGGTATTACAAATCGAAAATACGCACCTTCGTCTTTCACATTTTCCAAGAGTAAGTTTGTCAGCTTTTCTTTTCTGCATGCTGCTGCTAGTCCAACAATAAGTGCTACTTTCGCCATAAAAAACTTGTTATCATCAGCTTCCTGCAGAAAAACACCAATATTGTTGTTTTGCTAATATCTTCGATTTTAATTAAATGCGAGTATTTATTAATATAGTCGAATGCGGTCTTATCGTGCGGGTCCAAAGATCACCAACATTATATAACCAAATCAGAAAACACAGTGAATACCAAAATGTTGTGTGATTCTTTTATCGAGCTATTAAATCTCGATGGGCTATTTACAAATATAGAGGGAGAAAGAAAATAGTTTTTTTTTTATATTACGCAATATTATTAAGATAGCCACTTAATATTATTTTATATATTAAATGCCGAGGGACTAAATAAGAAAATTCGCTAAATATGTATTTGGTTAAAATTTTTTGGTTGGCAAAAACAAAAATACACAAAATGGCAAGCGCCTTAATAAAGTCGGAAGGCGGTTCGAATCAGTGGAACAATCGGGATATGTTCTGTTTATACAGCCACTTACTGAAAGTGAGATTTTTTATCAATCACCAAAAATTATGAGCCTCGCTTGACCTAAAAATCTAACCACTTATACAGTGTCATTTATTTAAATGCGGGCCACCCCTGTGCAAAGAAAACTTGTTTTTTTTTGTATTGTGATAACAAAAAAAAATTATTTTGCAAAAATATTATTTATAGGCTTTATAGGCGTTATAGAGGCCTATAAAATATATATATTTATATATATATATATATATATATATATATATATATATATATATATATATATATATATATATATATATATATATATATATATATATATATATATATATATATATATATATATATATATATATATATATATATATATAGCGGTTTTACCGATTTTTATATATCAAATTTAGTCTTATAATTAATAAAAAAATTTACTTATTTTAAACACGCTTTAAAATTGGAACAAGTATTCTATAATTATTTATTTACTGCCTACAAAATTACAAAAAGTAAGCAAAAAATGGTGTCAAATGTAATAAAAAATTTTTTAAATTAAAATTCACTGGCTAATATCCATGAGCCAGTGGCAAAAGCTCTGAGAATCGGTATAAGGAATGTACAGAAACTTGTGCATGAAAAAAAAACGTAATTTACTTCCAAAGAAGACTAAGAAATGTATACGAAAAAATACAAAGGCAAAAGACTTAAGTTACAATGCAAAAATGGATATTCCTAATGCAATTTATGATTTATATACGTCAAAGACTAATAGAATCCTTCAGAAACTTTTTAATATTATAGAGTAAAAAATATCATCGTCACTTAAAAAGTCCTCATCTTCTGAGTCGTCCTCAAATGGCGCAATGATCATTGGTGCTATTTCGACATCTAGAACTCGTTCTCGATTCCGCCAATCCCATATTAATTTCTCCGTATGTTCCACAGATTTCTTCCAGTACTCCGGCGTAATATAATTTAATGAATCTTGCCAAACAATTTGCACTTCATCTGATGTAAGACCGTCGTTGACGTGTTTTTCGTAATATTATTTTGCCCCAGCCCATATTAATTCTATTGCGTTAAACTGGCAACGGTATGGCGGCAGTCGTAAAACCTCATGTCTATTTTCTCGTAATATTTTCTCTACGGCATATATTGTTGGTTTTTTAATAGATTTTGCCATTAAAGGAAGTTCTAGTTTCAGCATATTGGGTAAAGGATTTTGGTTTTGTTTTATTAGCCAGTCATAAATATCACTTTTCTTCCAGAATGAAGTAGGTTGTTTATTTAAGATTCTTGAATGATAAGATACATTGTCCAGAATGATTAAAGATGGAGCATCTAAATTTGGAATCAGTTGTTCTTTTAACAACTTTTCAAACAGTTCACAGTTCATATTATCATGGTAGTCCATACTTTTGGATGTTGAAGAAAACAGTAAACTTGCACCTGGGAGAAATCCTGTTGAAGAACCTGCATGTAAAATGATGAACCGTTTTCCCGTCCCACATCCCTTTTTTCTCTTGACACTTTTTGCAGACTCGTCCTGTCAAGATTTCGAACCACTTCCATTAGAAAATATCCACGTCTCGTCTAAAAATACCACTTTTCTAAATTTTGAATTAACATTTTCCATGTATTTCTTTGAAAACTGGATACGCTGACTTGCTATATGTGGCAATTTGCATAAAAATCTTCGATTATAGTCCCTTTTATATGGAATATATGGAAAACCCATCATTTTTATTAATTTTGACGATTTTAGTCCAATTTCCAATATGCCTCGATTTTTTAAAGCTTCTTTTAAAACTTGAAAGGTTATATTAGTTTTTGATGTGTATAAATCGTAAATAGCATTACGAACATCAATTTTTACATTGTCACTTAAGTCTTCTGTCTTTCGCTTTTTTCGTGTACATTTCTTAATCTTCTTTGGTAGTAAATTATGCTTTTTTTCATGCACAATTTTCTGTACAGTCTTTATACCGATTCCCAGAGCTTTTGCTACTGTCTCCTTGATATTGGCCGGTGAATTTTCATTTTCGTAATATTTTATTAGATTTAATACCATTTTTTTCGCTTGTGGATGCAAAAAACCGGAAAATTGCTTTCTATTACTCATTTTGTCACTGACTTGTCAATCTGACTTTGAAGTGACATTGCTTAAAGATTTTTGCAACTGCTGGTATATATATGTTTATCCTCTTTTTTTATATGAATATGTCATAGGTCAATCTAATTCATCTTCCGAATTTTATGCGAAGGATATGATTACACGTAATAAAAGAAAAACGAACTTAAACAGTTTGTCGTTGATAAATCGTGTGACCCCCACAATAACACTGCTTTTGACTATATCCACATTTTTTCTAATAGAGATCACATTCCGCAACATTGAATAGTATGCTTAAAAAGAGGATAGTTTTTGAATTTTGGATAGATCCTTCAATAGGCTAAAAATGCCTTCTCACTGGAGATAGTTTATATGTTCTTTTCTTCACTCCATTTCTGATACCGGGAGTAGGCCAACTCATATTTTGCCCGTGATTTTTCGGGCAGAAGACTGAAAATTATGCCGGTAGCCACTTCTTCGATGTCGAATGGAAGATCTGAATCGCTCATGTTAATCTGAATCGCTCATATTAAAAATGTATGAAACTCGTTCCGAACTTTGTGACAAATTATAAATTGTTTGACAGCATTATTTTCTAATGTTTTCTAACCAAAACTCAGTTACTTGGTTACTATGGTATAGTAAGTACAGGTAACAGAGGTAATTTGTTTTTAAAATGTTTGATAAGTAATCTTTTCACGAAAATGTAAATTATACTATAATTTGGATAATATTTTAAACGATCGTAGATAACGTTTTGTACGATACATGTGTGATACATAACATACTTGTGTGGTAACACATAAACATTTATAAACGCATCTCCTGTTTTAAGCAAAACTTATACAAAAATTTTCATCGATTCCAGTTTTCGTATAACAGAGGCAACAGAACTTTTGTAAGATCAACAAGAGGTATATTCTTTACAGTACCAGTACAGAGCTTATTGCATTTAGAATAAGCGACACACTTTCGTATGGTTCCTTCATATCAATTGCATGCTCAAGAGGAATAGAGGCTATTTTGTTACCATTATGGAGCAGAACTGCTATGAAACTTATTTTATAAAACAATCTATAAACAAGTGCCATTCGTCCGGGTTATTTGCAAAGCTTAACTTTTCAATAACACTATTTGGATCAACATAAACACAAATTTTCCAGGTCCAGTGACTAGCAAATTCCATTGTTGTAATCTTGAACCTAATACCTAGTTCAGCATGCCCTTTGCATAAGCGGAAGTCTCGAAGTAGATCATTTAATGCAGCTTGTTTGATTAAATGGGGTGTCTTTTCTTCACTTTCGGGACAATAAAAACCGACTTTTTCTGATACATTATTGGGTTTTGTCTTATCATCATACATTTCTAAATCTTCCTCCCAAATTGCTGGGGGAGTAGGAACCTGAATTTATTTTTTTTTATTCCAACAAACATTACTTTCTAATATAAACTTATTTAATAATTTTGGATGAAAAAAATTATAACTCAAATCAGTTGGAAACGGATTTTAATTTCTTTTCAGATGAAGCTCATTTTCGGTTACTTAAGCACAATTCTCGTTTATGGATCTTGCATCCTCAAAGGACAGTGACCCTTGTGATGGTTGTAGTTTTAGGGAAAATGTTTTAAAATGAGGTAGAACATTCACCGCTATAGATTGATATTAAGGAAGTTTTTATTTTTGTCTCAATTTAAATGAAGATGATTTAAAGGGCATGTAGCTCTAACAAATCAGAACCAAATGTAACTTGATTTATGCCACCCTCACAGCATTGCAAAAAAAGTTTGAAGCAAAGATACTTTTTAAAAAATGCAATTGGCCTCCAGCAAGTTCTGATTTAACTCCCTTAGATTACTTTTTCTGGGGTTAATTAAAATCCATGTCTATACTAACAAATCAATCAAATTAAACATATTGTAATAGACTGGGCTTTAGAATAAAATAAAAAGTTTGGTTGCATCCGATATAGTTTTTATTTTATTTTATAAATAAAGTGTGTACAGATCAATAAACAAGTTGGTGAAAACTTGTTTTAGTGTTTTTATACACCTTATAAATTTTTATGCCATATTCCTTTTGCAAACTTGTAAGTTATGACACTATGCCTACGTTATTAATTTGTTTGTCATATTTCTTTGGCAAACTCGTAACTTATATCAGGATTGCGTGAAGAGTAGCTCTGTCAATTTAGTATAACCGCACTTTGTAACGCTAACTTTCAGTGATTTGTCTTTATTTGCATAATAGAGAGTCTTTGTCAGTGTTAAGTTATGAATCTTAATGACAGAAGGCGTCTTACAATTAGAAGTCATGTAGGTGTATATATGTATATACATATATATATATATATATATATAATCTATAATGACAGATATATATATATATAATTATATATATATATATATATACAATGTGTCCCAAATTTGGCTTACATGCATTGCTATCTCGTAAACCGCTATAGCTACAGGGTGGGTTAAATTAGGAAAGTTTTAGAGAATTTTATTACAAATTTGATGACGTTTTGAAGTTTAGGATATCTTTTGTGGTTTTCAAGATAATTGGGAAAAATCAAAATGGTGCATTTTCAACTTTTGCCCGTAGCTTCTAAACGACTCGTATTATGGTTTTATGGTTTATACATTATTAGGGCACTTTTATTAGAGGAACATTATGCAGGTAAAACGAAGTTTCTAGCTTCAATTGTTTTTGAGATATTGGCATCAACTTTTTATTTTCTTACCGACGCCATATTGGATTATTGTATTTTTGGAAAGATCTTTTTAAGAGCTTTCCAATGATGTATAACAAGGTAAGATTATTATTTTTCTTGAGCTCTAAAAACCAAAATAATTGTTTTTTTTTTTAAGTAGGCTTTGATTACGCATGGCGGCCATAATGAAACAAAAGAATGCCGCATGTCAACAATCATTTTTTGTTCCTGAATAGTACTTGTTATCATTGTCTCATTGTGCCGAGTTTTTACAAAGTTTATTTGAGTTTCTTATACTACTTAAAATGGAGGGTAATTATTCCAACGAAGAGAATTTGGGTATGATAGAACTTTATTTTAAAGCAAATAGAAATACACAAGCAGCTGCGCGTTCATACGAAGAACAATTTCCAGACCGACATCAACCAAGCCAAAGGCACTTCAGATTTCTAATTGTTAACCTGTTAACCTACAGGTCTTTTTTGAAACCGAAACCAAAGACCTATTCAATAGATAATGAAGCAAGAAACGCAGCTATAATGGAAAGTGTCAGGGACAACCCAACAACCTCAGTAAGAAAGATTGAAGAACAAACGGCAATTCCCAAATCAACCGTCCAACGAGTCTTGAAAAAACTTCACTTTCATCCCTATAAACCTACTATTGTACAGGGTCTTCAGGTAAATGATTTTGCTAGAAGAATCACGTTTAGTGAATGGTTCATCAACAAATGCCAGCAAATACCCAACTTTCATTCTAAAGTACTTTGGACAGATGAAACACGATTTACAAAAACTGTGGAATTTTCAATAAACATAATACTCATTACTGGGGCACCGAGAATCCTCATAATTTAGAAGAAAGACGTTTACAAACAAAATTTGGGTTCAATGTGTGGTGTGGCATTATAGGTAATTCCAAACAATGCACTTCTGCTTTAAATCACTCATAACAATTTGTATTTTAGATAACCGTTTGATTGGGCCGTTCATTTCCCAAGAAAATTTATCGGGTAACAGATATTTGCAACTATTACGGGAACAAATTATTCCAGAAGTTATAAATTCTGTTCCCCCAAACGACCTGCAAAATATTTGGTTCCAACAAGATGGCTGTCCGGCTCACGGTACCAGAGAGGTGATGGCGGTCCTCAGAAATACTTTCGGGGAAAATATTATCGCTAATAATGGCCCTGTTGCTTGGCCGGCAAGGTCACCGGATATTACTCCTCCCGATTTTTATTTATGGGGATACGCAAAAAATGAGGTCTACGAATTTTCTCCGCCAGAAAGTCTCAGAGAGCTAGAAGACAGAGTCCGAGATGTTTTTGCTAATATTAACAGGAACACCTTAAGAAGGGTTACACGGAAGGTATTGGAGAAATGTCAAAAATGTGTGGAAAATGGAGGGAGGCATGTGGTGTAACTTATATTTTTTTTATGTGTTAATTTAAATTTAGTTTAGGTATTTTCAATAGTGTGATAGTTACATTTTAGTCACTAGGTATTCACTGTTAGTATAATATCTTAGTTGAAAATCTGAAACATCGATGGTTGAATTAATATTTTTACCCATAAGCTAACAAGTTTACAATTAGAAATCTGAAATGCCTTTGGCTTGGTTGATGTCGGTCTGGAAATTGTTCTTCGTATGAACGCGCAGCTGCTTGTGTATTTCTATTTGCTTTAAAATAAAGTTCTATCATATCCAAATTCTCTTCGTTGGAATAATTACCCTCCATTTTAAGTAGTATAAGAAACTCAAATAAACTTTGTAAAAACTCGGCACAATGAGAAAATGATAACTATTCAGGAACACAAAATGATTGTTGACATGCGGCATTCTTTTGTTTCATTATGGCCGCCATGCGCAATCAAAGCCTACTTAAAATAAACAATTATTTTGGTTTTTAGAGCTCAAGAAAAATAATAATCTTACCTTGTTATACATCATTGGAAAGCTCTTAAAAAGATCTTTCCAAAAATACAATAATCCAATATGGCGTCGGTAAGAAAATAAAAAGTTGATGCCAATATCTCAAAAACAATTGAAGCTAGAAACTTCGTTTTACCTGCATAATGTTCCTCTAATAAAAGTGCCCTAATAATGTATAAACCATAAACCCATAATACGAGTCGTTTAGAAGCTACGGGCAGAAGTTGAAAATGCACCATTTTGATTTTTCCCAATTATCTTGAAAACCACAAAAGATATCCTAAACTTCAAAACGTCATCAAATTTGTAATAAAATTCTCTAAAACTTTCCTAATTTAACCCACCCTGTAGCTATAGCGGTTTACGAGATAGCAATGCATGTAAGCCAAATTTGGGACACATTGTATGTTACAGGGTTATTCACGCAACCCGTTCATTAAAAGTTTTTGATGATGCCATTTAGATAAAAATTTCAAATTTTGGGATTAAGGTAAGGTCAAGGGTCAAGGTACTTCTTTTTTGAAATATTTTCAACTTCCTGTCACTTCCGGTTTAACCGGAAGTTGGTATCAACTTGCTTATTTTAAATGGAACACCCTGTATTTTATGATACTTTTGGATTCTACGAAGAATTTTAATGCTATTTTATGTAGCATGTCCTATACCTAGGTTCAAGCGTTCTTAAGATATTTGACCTTGAACCGAAAATGAGCCTTCGGGGTACCAAATTTTAAAATCTCATATTTTTTGTAAGTTTTGAAGATATAATCTTCATATTTTGCAGACGATCGGTAAATAATCTTAGGTTTCTATTTTTTTTATTGAATTTGTCTATTTCTATATAGGGTGTCCTAAATTCAGCGGCAAACATTCACATTTTCAAAGCCGCTAAAGTCCGTTTTTTAAATAGGACAGCCTATAACTTTATGCACTATCAAACGTAGAATTTCATTTTCTATCGAACTGTATTAAGGTTCCCTATACCTATTCGTAACCATTTTCGAAATAATAGGGTTTTATAAAAATATCGTATGTATTTGCTTAAATGTTTACATGTTCCAATGGTGAGCTATGGAAAAACAATTGAGATCCAATATCCAATATGACAGATGATTAGTATGCATCATTTATCGAAAGCTGTCAGTGATAAACTTAATCTTCTAAATCGAAATGGAAGAATACTCAAACGCTGATATTCTCAATCTATTTTATATTCATGGAGAATGTTATAAAATTTTGGAGAGAACGTGTCGTGTGTTTAATGAACGCCACCCTGATTTGCCGCCAATGAACAAGTCAAAATTCAAGAGGATTGAAACGAACTTTTTGCGTTTTGGCAAGGTTAAAGTTACAAAAAATGTTCCGAAACCAGTGACAAATGCCGAGGATAACGTAATAAACACATTAGCTTATTTCCACGCAAACCCGCAAAGTTCAATACCGTCTGCAGAAAACGATTTCGAAATTTGTTCTTCATCTGTCCAAAGAATCTTTAGCGAACATCATATGCACCCTTTTTCCTTTTAAACGTGCAAGCCTTGAGACCTGGTGATGACGTCCGACGAGTAGAATTTTGCGAATTCATGTTTTTGAAAATTCAAGAGGACCCTCAATTCCTTTCAAAAATATTTTGGACCGATGAAGCGAAATTTTCTAGAGAAGGAATAACAAATAGAAGAAACGAACATTTCTGGGCAGCAGAAAATCCGCACGCTTTACGCGATCAGGTGCCGTACTGTATTTATGAAGACAATTTAAACAGTGATAAGTATTTGGAAATTCTACGAGGGACGGTTTCTGAATTTATAGAAGAAATTCCTATTGGTGAGCTGCAAAATTATTGGTATCAATTAGATGGGGCACCAGCACATAATTCCGCTGCAGTTTATCTCCAATTATCTCGAATTTTTGAAGATCGCTGGATTGGTCCCAATAGCCCTTGGAGACCCTAGACTTTTATTTATGGGGATTTATCAAAGGTAAAGTCTATGCTTCCCCAGTAAATAACCAACAAGATTTACTGGACAGGATACGAACAGCTTTTGCCGAATTAGAAAACGGACAAATTCAACGGGCCACAGCAACTGTACAAAGAAGAATTGAAATGTGTCTTCAAATGAACGGACAGCATATAGAACATTTCTGATAATTCAATTTTATTATTTTATTTATTTATTGTTAATTGTTAAATTGCTATAATTTTTAAGTTCACTAAAACAAGTTTAGAACAGTCTCGAACTTAGTAGATATGGTCAAAAATAATGTAAACAATTTATTACATTTTTTATAACTTTAATTTTTCCGAAACGAAAAAAATTCCTTTCAATCCTCTTCAATTTTCTCTTGTTCATTGGCGATAAATGAGGATGTTTTTCATTAAAAACATGGCACGTTCTCTCCAATATTTTGTAACATTCTCCGCGAATATAAAATAAATTGAGAATTTGAGCTTTTGAGTGTTATTTTATTTTAATTTAAAAGTTTCAAACCAGCTGTCATGTTGAATAGAAAAGCACAACAATTGTTTTTCCATGGCTTACTACGGGAAGGTGTAAGCATTTAGCAAATACATATGATAGTTTAATAAAAACCTGATTATTTCGAAAATGGTTACGAATAGGTATAGGGAACCTTAATACAGTTCGATAGAAAATGAAATTCTACATCTGATAATGAATAAAGTTATAGGGTGTCCCATTTAAAAAAACAGACTTAAGCAGCTTTGAAAATGTGAATGTTTGCCGCTGAATTTAGGACACCCTGTATAAAAATAGACAAATTCAGTAAAAAAAATAGAAACCTAAGATTATTTACCGATCGTCTGCGAAATATGAAGTTTATATCTTCAAAACTTACAAAAATATGAGATTTTAAAATTTGGTACTCCGAAGGTTCATTTTTGGCTCAAGGTCAAGTATCTTAAGAACGCTTGAACCTAGGTATAGGACATGCTACATAAAATAGCATTAAAATTCTCGGTAGAATCCAAAAATATCATAAAATACAGGTGTTCCATTTAAAATAAGCAAGTTGATACCAACCTCCGGTTAAACCGGAAGTGACAGGAAGTTGAAAATATTTCAGAAAAGAAGTACCCCTTGATCTTACCTTAATCCCAAAATTTGAAATTTTTAACTAAATGGCATCATCAAAAGCTTTTAATGAACGGGTTGCGTGAATAACCCTGTATATATATTATATATATACATTATATCCGCGGATGAACTTTACAAGAGGTCAAATGATGTACTAAAAAATTAAAAATACAAAAAAATTTAACAATCATGTTGGATAAAAATTTTTGCTTGAAAAATAGGTTTGCGTTACCAAACATTTAATTTTTTATACAGGGGGCCTAAAAATATAATAACAAATAAAAAGCATACCTCGTTTATAATTTTCAAAAGTTCAAATTTTAAATATGTTTTGAATTAAACCCCAAGCTGAAATACAAGATTTAAGATTATGAGTATCAGTTTTATCACATTACTTTTTAAAGTCCCAAATATTCTCAAGAACACCTTTAGTCAGAGTACCTACTGGTTTCTAAGATAATTATGACAACCATGCGCGCCCGATTGAACCATTTGCAGGGGGGGGGGAATAACGTTCAAAAATAACTAGATGGCTAGAAAAATGGTCATTCATAATAAAATGTAAGATTTTGTCTGGGGGAGGGGGCGTTAAAACCATTTTTTTACAATATATATGTATTATATAATATTTGCATTTTTCAGTGCGCTTGTCAATGTTTTTATTTCACGTAATAATTATCATTTAATGTAAACGCAGTAAAACAAAAACCAAAGAAATGGTTCTGTTTTGGATCTTAAAAAAAATCTGTTAGAGAAACTCCAGTGGTATCTCTTAGAAATCGTGCTAAATTATTAGCACTTGTGAAAAAATGTCATTTCAGACCATTTTAAATGAAAACCAAATACTCCCGTTCAAAAACCACTTTAATCATAGTTGGAAGAGGAAGTTGAAGCGAAAAGATTAGATTTTTGTTTGTGGGTAGGAAACAAAATTATAAGTGAAAATATTGAAGTTAATAAGTTTAATATGTTTTCTGATGAATGCACATTTTCTACTAATGGAACTGCAGCATCCCAGTACGTCAGGTAGTGGTTTCGAGAAAACCCCGAATTTAGAATAATGACGCGAAGATAGTATTATACAAAAGTGAACGTGTGGTGCGTGATATCATCATAAGCCCATATTTCTACAATAACACCTGCAATAGGATATATTACTTAGAAATGTTGGTTACATTTTTCAGCAAAATTTGAAAATTTATCATTACAGCTTCGCCAAAAAATGTATTTTCCCCCTCCCTGTATTGTAAACAACCTATTTTGACACTGCTTTGACAGACGTAAGTGAAAGTTACTCAACAAGGTATTGGTTGCCCTTAACGACAGTCAACCTACATCCCTAGGGAAATAAAAATCTAAAATTATTATAAGTAGCTTTAATTTTTTATTTCATCAACATATTACAATAATCCGGTGATATTAATGAAATGAATATTAATAGTACAATTATTACAATTATTCACATTATTAACAAAATTTGGAAACACGTTTTCTCGTTTCTTCTGGATGTGTATTACATTTTCTGACTCTACAGATCATTCATTTCTAACCAATGTTTCTGTCACTGTTGAAGCACTGCAAGAGACTTCTGGCTGGGTCTTATTGTATAAAATTTTATTCGCTACTTCCTTTTTATTATTGAGGCTCTCAGCTACGTAACTTTGCGCAATAGTAGCGGATTTCCATCCACCATGTCGCTTGATATCTAATACATCAACTCCAGTTTTTGCTAATAAAGTTGCCGACGTTCTTCTAAAAGAGTGCCCAGTATACATTTTTGAAGTTCTCAAACTTTAGAAATTACGCAATTTTACTTGGAATTGACGAAAACGTATTTTTCCCGACAGGCTGGTTTAAGGGATGGGATCTTGTATCAATGTACTTTTGAATTATTTTGAAGTGATAAACCTGAATGTCGTCACTTTTTGTCGCTGTAAATAGACGTGACATTCCATTTTTTGAGTCAGGAATGGTCACAATTATGACTTCTTGACTTATTTTAACATTGTCCATTTTCATTTCACAGAGTTCATTACAACGGCACGCTACAGCAACTCCCATTACCATTACGACCTTCATCAATAAGTATATATCATCGGGGGCTTCAAGCATGAACTTATTCACATCTTCCCTGTTAAACACATTCGATTTGTTGGGGCTATAACCATCATTTTTTCTTTTCAAAAATGCTCGAAGTTTTGGATACTTAGAAATTTCTATATTTTCCTCTATAAAAAGGGTGGACTTCAACATCGAATACTCATACCATAAGATTGAACTGCAGTAGCCGTCTTGCTTTGGCACCAATTCTTAAAGGATTTATATGATCCTTCATACCTTTTTTTCGACTTTTCCGGTAGTAGAGATAAACAAGCAATATTCGCTAATTCTTTTATGTCTGAAACATCCATTTTGTCCACACAGAATCAAACAATTCGACTTCTTCAAACTTTTTGCTATGAATTGTCAACTTGACGTTGTTGATAAAATAAAAACTGCTTATGTTTCTCTGGCAACGGATCACGGCTGCCTTCATAATTTAATGAGAATGCTATCGAATGTAATGATAATGAAAATCTAAAAATATATCCAGCATTTTCTTGTAAACATACAATACCGGGAGGGGGAAAAATGTTATATACTATATGGGATGTAAGTACATTAACCAGTCTCGAATTTTTTTGCCAGCCCTTGCTATCGATCGGGCGCAAATTCGTCCTCGACTGGTAAATGTTACCTACATCCCTTATAGTATAAATAACTATTTCAACAGGATGGTTGTCCAGCATATTGTGCTAACAGAATGGCTTAACCGTAAATTTGGTACATGTTGGATTGGAAGAAACGGCCCAGTTTTGTAGCCCCCAAGGAGCCCAACTGAGGCTGACTTCTATACGGCCGGTTAAAATAAATTGTTTATGCTGCTCCAATACCAAATTATACTGAAGTGCTAAAAGGCAGAATTACCCAAGCTGTCCATTCAATATCCTACGAAGAAGTCAGAAATTTCTTCTATATATCTAAGGAAGCAGTTAGAAAAATGTTTTGAATATGTCGGTATAATTTTATATTATTTAAAAAATACCACAAGAATAAGACTTATTCTGAATTACAATTATTTAATTAATGTTGATAAGAACTAAAATAAAAACATCGACAAGTAGGTCGTGTCAGTTATTTTAGAAACTGGTAGGTCCTCTGATTAAAGGTGTGCTTTAAAAAGTAATGAATTAAAACTGATTCTCATAATTTTAAATCTTGTATTTCTGCTTGGGGTTTAATTCAAAAGATAATTAATATTTGTACTTTTGAGAGACACTTATAAATGTATGTTTATACGCAAAAAAACATTTTTGTATTTTTTATGCCCCCTATAAAAAAAATAAAATTTTTGATAAAGCGAGAATTATTCATTTCTGAAGCAAAAACTTTTATTAAGAATGACTTTTTTTTGTATCTTGCAAAATGAGACATGTTTACTCTTTTTACGTTTGCGTAAAATAACATTTTTTATTTTTAATGACCCCTGTATAAAAAATGAAATGTTTAATATATGTATATAAAGATGCAAAATAACATTTTTGCATTTTTATACACACACACACACATATATATATATATATATATATATATATATATATATATATATATACAGAGGGTGATTCATGAGGAAAAGTCAATACTTCAGGTACATATTCAGGACCAAAAAATTAACATAAAAGTCTATATAAATAAGTGTCCGCAAGGCCTTAGTTCTCGAGATACAGGGTGTTAAAGTTTTTACCTAATTTTCCTATTTTTTAAATAAAATCTATGATAATGTAAATAATAGAGTGAAAATTGATATACGGGGGTTTTTTGGTATGACAAATTCGAATCTAATATTAGTATTGCTCTTACTTGTAGGGGGCGCCACCTACATGTCTTTCTACTCCTTCGAACAATCACAACTTTTTGGTACAGTCTTGTATTACATTTTTGAGTAAAATAAATTATTCCCTTGCCATTTTTACGTCAAAAAGGTATACCTGTTAAAAGTGGATACGAGCAACCGTTTTCGAGATATTTGGATTTAAAACAATTTCGGCGCATGTAATTTTTTATCGCAAAATTTTAAAAGTTTGTTATTTTGTCCAAATTTAAACGCATCTTGGCACAAAAGCTTTGAAATGAAAGACTAACACATTTTTTTGAGGTGTGTATTCAGTGCCTCAGACATAAACTAAACAAAATATATTTAATTTTTACTAAAATTGTTATTATTAAGTTGTTTTTAATAAAATCTAGGTTACGTTTTATAATTTTCAAATATTCCACCATTTGTTTCTAAGCACAGGTCAGCTCTATGGTGTATAGCTCGGGTTGCTCTGTGGATACATTCGGGCGCATTTCTTAGTGTTTGTGCTGCGTTTGTTATCCGATCCAATAATGCTTCTCTTGTATTTACTTTAGTGGAATATACCAGTGATTTGAACCATCCCCAAAGACAATAATCCAAAGGATTAAGGTCTGGCGATCTAGGTGGCCAATTAAACGGACCTCCCCGACCAATCCATCGGTTTGGAAAGTTTTGGTTTAAAAAATCTCTTACAAGTAAACTGTAGTGTGCAGGGGCTCCATCATGCTGCAAATACATATTTTGTCTTACATTAAGGGGGACATCTTCTAATAGATTTCGCAAGTGATTTTCAAGAAAGTTTAAATATTTTTCTCCTGTAAGACTACCGTCGATTATAAATGGACCAATTAAATAACCATTTAACATTCCACACCACACATTAATGCTAAATTTATGTTGGAAATTGTGTTCTACTGTGCGTGAGGATTTTCATAGGACCACCGGTGTTCATTGTGAAGATTATTTATACCATCACGCGTGAACTGTGCTTCATCAGTGAACAAAACATACCTATACATCCTTCGATCTTCATTAATCCAGTTACAGAATTGCATTCTCAACTCAAAATCACCCTCCTGCAAATGTTGAACCCCTTGTAAATGAAATGGGTATAAACAATTAATGTGAAGATCTCTCCAAGCAGACGATTGTGTAATTTGATAAGTATCTGCAATCCGCCTAGTGCTTATGCTTGGATCATTTTCGAAGGCATTGAGTATAGCCTCTTCTACTTCAACGTTGGGTCCCGATTCCCTTTCAGATACAATTTTCGCACTTGGAAACATCCCAGATTCTCCAGCAGTAGTGAATACTTGTTGAAAAACTCTTCTATCTGGCACCCTTCTATCTGGAAAACGTACTGGTAACGACCCCATTGCAGAAGCCATAGACGAATAGCATATCTGCATATTCACGATGCGAGAATATCACAGGCATAATGACGTATTTAGATCTAAAGTTTCTTAAATGATTATTGTCAGATAATAAAAGTTATGAACAGAAATTGACAGTGACAAAATTTGATCGTATTATTAACTGACATTACTATTGCTAAGTAACAGGAAAAACGATGAGAACACCAACCAGCAGTTGTTCTGTCAGGCAAGGAACACTTCTATTTTTTTACAATACATGCATGCTTTATGTGAATTTGATAAAAAAAATCACATGCGCTGAAACTGTTTTAAATCCAAATATCTCGAAAACGGTTGCTCGTATACACTTTTAACAGGTATACCTACGTAGAAATGGCAAGGGAATAATTTGTTTTGCTCAAAAATGTAATACAAGACTGTACCAAAATGTTGTGATTGTTCGAAGAAGTAGAAAGACATGTATCTCGAGAACTAAGGCTTTGTGGACACTTATTTATATAGATTTTTATGTTTATTTTTTGGTCCTGAATATGCACCTGAAGTATTGACATTTCCTCATGAATATATATATATATATATATATATATATATATATATATATATATATATATATATATATATAGCATTTTTTTAAGCTCAAACGTTTCGGCAAGTTTTTGCCTTCATCAGAGTTTCTAAGAAGGTATTCTCCGACTCTGTTTTAGTCGAATTTTAACTTTTAAATATGTTTTAATGTATGTAATGTTCCAAAACTAAACGTCGTATACTGTACCAGAAAGTTTGTTTATTAATGTTTTGTTTGTTGATATATTATTATGATGCCGGAGATTACCTTCTTAGAAACACTGATCAAGGCAAAAGCTGGCCGAATGAAAAAAATGCTACATACAAATTAAGTCTTCGTTTTATATAAAAAAAATTACGACCAAAATACCCAAGAAAACTGTTTCACTGAATATATATGAATATACATTAAGTGTCCAGAAATCTATTTCAATATATATATATATATATATATATATATATATATATATATATATATATATATATATATATATATATATAAAATTATTTAAAATTCAAATAATGAAACATGTCTAAATATAAAAGAAATTAAAGGAATAAATAATAAATAATAACAAAAATATAATGCGTAAATATAAAATTCATATTTTACAACACATAATTACATAATTTCCGAAAAGTATTACAAATTCGCTTCTATTTATTTTTTGAGGGTTTATTTTTGGCCTCATATTATGTCACAAATTATTTTGGATTTATTGATTTGCTTTCCTCTTATTTGATTACTAACTACTAACCGTATCGACGGTTTATTAAAATAATATTATTATTTATACTTATATAAAGCAAAAAATACAGAAATAAACTTCTCCAATTTTGAAATGGACCACCCTTTCCTCGATCCGATTTCAAAACTCATTTGCGCAAAAATCTCTTAATAAATTTTTAATTTCATTTTTTATTTGAAAGTGCCTACTTCATATTTTTTGCCACCCGAACTATAGAGGTCCAAAATATCATTATACAGTATAAATCATAAGTACATGGTTTTTTTACTTACATTCTGAAATACCCCGGGGATTTGAAAACAAGTCCTTATTTTTCGTTTATTAATTTGTCTAATCTTATAGATTTATGTTCCAGCTTGCATTTGATTTTTGAATTCTGTTTCTAAATCAATTGATCAAATTAAATATTTGTCATTTATCAGCCTATGCGTTAAAAAGGTAATTGTACAGTTCAATTGGAAATATCTCGAAAAGTACTTGATAGGTATAGGGTATGATACACAAAAGTATTTAAAATTGTTTGAAGATTTAGATGTTGAGTAGGTTTATAAGTCGTCCCATTAAAATAAAACGAGAAAATATCGTTTGAAAGTGATTTTTCACGTTTCCGGGTAAACCGGACTATCCTAATTGTCACATTAGATGCAATGAGATGCATAACAAACACTATTAACAGTATTAAATTGGAGCTATCTTCATTTGTTTTTCCAAAAAAACGGAATTATTCGTTGACATTTTTAAAGTTATATTTGCCATTTTCTCGAAAACTTTCAGGAATTGACATACGCTATGAATTATGTGTTATGTTTAGAACTCAAAAGTAAATCAATATACAGGGTGTTCCATTTCAAATATTAAAGTCGATAGCATTTCCGGTTAAACCGGAAACGGCAGTCAATTGTTTATACAGCGAAAATCTTCCTCATAAGTAACCATATATCACTGTAAAATTTCATGTTAGACATAGACATAGACATAGATGGGGAGCCCGACAAGGGCAGCACTTAGGCTCACTGGGGCCCATTGTGCTATCCCCCCAAGTAGGCGTGTCAGGCCAAGAGCCCACTCCTTTTTAGAAAGGAAAGGACCCTTTCAGGTCGCGCACGTCCCACAAGCTCGGGTTCCACATAGGTGTCACCCAAGCAAAGCAGTCTGGCGTTGACTAAAGCGTCACATCGACAGACTAGATGCTCGGTAGTTTCATCTACCTCAGCACAAAACCTGCAGTATGGATCGTTGTCGAGTCCAATCTTATGCAGGTAATATTTCACTAGCCAGTGTCCAGTTAGGACCCCGGTAATAGTTCTAAGTTGACTTCTGTTTAGGTTTAGAAGTCTATTAGACTCAGAACGGCTATAAGGGCCTGATATGAAGACCTTAGACTGTCTGAGTCCTGCTAGCTTGTGCCATTCAGCACGGAATTCCTCGACAGTGCGATTCTTAATCCTAGCCTTGACAACTGAAGGAGCAATTCCAAGAGCAGGTTCCGGCCCAGTGAAAGCAGTGTTGCTACCTTTCCGAGCCAGCTGATCCGCCCCTTCATTACCCCCAATGCCCTGATGGCCAGGCACCCAAATGAGGCTAAGCCTATTGGACTCACACAGCCTCTCTAGGGCTCTCCTGCATTCAAGCGTTAGCAGCGAATTGACTCTGTTCGAGGACAGAGCTTTAATCGCGGCTTGACTATCACAACATATATAGATATGCTTGTCGTGGTATCCTCTGGAGAGGTTTTCCTGTACGCAGTCCAAGATTGCTGTAATCTCAGCCTGATATACAGTCGCATACCATCCAAGAGCAAGACTAATTCTTGCCCTGGGACTCTCCCCATAAATTCCCGCCCCAGAACCCTCCTTCATTAGAGAGCCATCTGTAAACCAGACAAGGCCCTCCGGTTTGAGGAAGGATGGAGAGGAATCCCTCCATTGTTCTCTCTCGGGAACAATTACACAAAACCTTTTAGAGGCAATTGAGACCGGAATAATGGCATCTCTCCTTGCTAGGAGAGGGTCTGATCTGATCAGTTCAGTCCAAACTCGCGTATGCCCAAAATTCTAGTCTCTGTGTATCCAACGACCCCAGTCGTTTAAAAAAAAAAAAATTTCATGTTAATAGTACTTATTTTAAAAAAGTTACAGATTTGTTATTGTATAATCACCAAAATGTAAATTCTTCATAACTTGTCTTTTTATTTGTATATGCCTACGCCTACCTAATCGATTATCTAAGGAAATATGCTTGTATTGCAACTATTAATTATTACCTAAGCGTATGTCTACCGATAGGTATTTTGAGAAATATTTTCATGATAAATGAAAAGTAAATAAAAAAACAAGAATTCGGGAACAAAAATAAATATATAGAGGTACAAAGAATGCTAATTTTTTGTTCAATTAAATTAGATAGGAATTTATAATTTTACAGTTGCTTTGATGACAATATAAACGACATGTTTCTTTATTTGCAATTAAACCTCCTACTCTCTATACATCATTTTACATCTTTCCTACCGTCTAATGTGTCTCTATTTAATATTCACATCATAATAGCCCAGCGGCGTGCGGTGAAATTTGGGACAAAGGAAGCAATTTTTCAAAACTTACCTATTTGTAATTTAGTTGTATTAATATTCTTATATCTTTTTTTTGTAAACTCGTCTATAGTTTCCACGTGGAAACGCGCATGCTGCGTCATCATCTGTACAAGATTGTTTTCAATCGCTAATAGGGACACATCGGGAAGACGATCTTGTCCTGTCGAATTCCGCACATAAGTCTATTCGTTTAAGTGCAGTAAAAATTACGTTCTACCGAGGCACTGATAGCTGGAAACGTCAACACTACGTCACATAATTTAACTACCTCTAAATATGCGTTTGTTAAGCCTGTTTATTTCAATAACTTACTTGCAGAATTTTTTTTCGATGTCTTCAGTCTCATGTATAACTATTAGTTCCAAAACTAAATCAAAGTACTTACTGCCCATGTTTTCCTTTAAGCGAGTTAAAATTACACAATTTGAGAAAGTTTAGGTCTTCAAAGTTTTTAAACCTGTTGTCTACATCTTGATAAATTTGATCCAAAATTTGGAAAAAAAGTCGATAACGCTTAATATCTCCAACATTATTCGTGCGCACGCGTTTTCTTTGTGGCTCCAAACCGCTATAACCGATATTATTCATATTTTTCCAAGATTTATCAAAGTGACCTTTTTTTTTTTAAAAACTCACAAATTGTTTTTACACAGAATCCGATATAGTTTGTTTTACATTGTAATAAATTGAACAGTTTATCAGAAAACGGAAATATTTCTGAAAAAACAAGAAGTGCGGGACACGAAAGAAAACCGGGCGATCCTTAAAATAAAGGTTCCTAGTCTCAAGCAAGCGGAAAAGTAAAATTTGTGTAAGCAAATAAATTTTATGTTATTTTATTTTTTGTAATAGTTTGCCGCTTCACCTATAAAGTGCGCCAGCTAAGCGGTACGGAAAATTAATCGAGGATTTAGTAAATTTCGCACTGGTCTACTTGTAATTGGGATGTGCCTAGAGTCTCCATGCACTTGCCGCTAGAAAGTTTTAGCTATTTCCAGTGGTGCCTATACATATCGAGCATTTGTTTTCATTTCTATATAAATGCGTTGAATTTGAATTATTATTTCAAAGTAACGATGGCGAGCAAAAGAGGAAAAACAATTCGAAGCGGTGCACGTCAGTTATTGCGAGCGTTTTAGAGGCCTGTACTAGAGAAGCTGAAAATAATAGTTCGACTATTCCCATTCAAAATCGAACAGAACGCGCTGCATTTTACACTGGTGTTTCGGAAAGTAGTGTAAGAAAAATTCAAAGAGAACATAATGATCGCTCATGTTCTACTTCACCTTTAAAATCTGCTGGTACAAAAATACCTCGATTATCATACAAAGATAAAATTGACGATGGTGATTTTCAAGTAATTCGACGAACAACAGAAGATTTTTGTATAAACTTAAAGAAGGTTCCGACCTGCAAACCCCTACTTCGTGCTGTAAAGATTTATATAAAATAACATTAGAAGCGATTGGCTCAATATCGGCTGAAAATTGGAAATCGTATGTTAAAAATGTTCTATTGAAGATAAATACTGGGAAGTAGATGGCAAAATTGAAACGGTTATTGATGTTTTAGTTATCACACTGGGATCTTCAAGTTGTGACGACGAAACCTCATCATTTTCAGAGGAAGACAACGATTTAGAAGGAATCGAACCATTAGAATCACAGCCGTCAACCTCAAAAATGGCTTAGTTTTTTTTTTCATATATTTTGTAAAATTGTTCATAAAGTAGCTGTCGATAAACTGCTTCAAAATAATTAATTTTCTGTTCAATACCGGGTGTCAAAAAATATCTAATATTGCAATTAATATTTGAAAAACTACAGAACCCATATTTTTCCAAAATTAACACATCAATTTAGTTATAGTATGGGAGCCAGCACTGATTCCAGTGAACAAGATGTATCAAAATTTTAACTTATGCAATTCGACTTTGGGCTAATCGGGTATGCCAAAAGTGACCGTTTGTCTCTGTCTGTCATATTACTTTGTACAGAGTGCGTTATTGTGAAGTACTATAAAGGGCGTTTCCCAATTATAGTGCTTGTGCTAATGTTAAAGGGGGGTGATTCTTGGACCTTTTTAAGAAAAAAGTTTAATATGAACCTAAAAGTCTTAACTTTGGAGATACAGGGTTTTAAAAAAACATTTTTTTAAAATCCTAATTCTGATGCTATTATAGATAAATAACTGTGTGAAATTTGATACACGTCTTTTATGCATAAAAGGGCATTTCTTATTAACAATCAATTTTTGAAATTTCTACCAGTGGCGTGCATATGTAATAAGCCTGGGTGAATCCGTATGCTGCTTAATGCATAGAAGACATGTATCAAAACAAGTTATCTATAATAGCATCAGCATTGGGATGAAAAAAAAAATGTTTTCTTTTTATCTTTACCATCCTGTATCTCAAAAGTTAAGACTTTTAGGACATAAAACCACCCCCTTTAACATCAGCACGCAATTAGGAAACGCCCTGTATAGTACTTCTCAATGACGGCTCCTGTATAAAGTAATATGACAAACGGAGACAGACGGCCACTTTTGGCATACCCGAGTATCCCAAAGTCGAACTGCATAAGTTAAAATTTTGATAAATTTCATTCACTGGATCTGATGCTGCCCTTGTAAATCGTGTATCACTATACTGTGTGGTCCAATAATAGTGGACGTAGGCAGTAGCCCGGGAACCGTTAATGACAGAACTCAAGAAAAAATATATTTATAGGTAAACCGATCAAGAAAAATCAAAATTAAATCATTTTAAAATTGAAAATTCGCCGAGAGATATAGAAGAGCGGTACTCGAAAGAAAACAGACAAATATAGATAAAGGTTCATTAAGCATAGTTATATTTTTTAATTATCTGAAGTACGTATAGTCAAAAAGGAGTGCCATATTATTTAAAGAACGACGGGACACCGCTGGTTTAAAGAGATTTCTCGGCCGATCTTCCTAAACCGATTGACTCCGCCCGGTTTTCTTTCGTGTCCCGCACTTTAAAAGTTAAAATTAAAATCGTTTAAACTATGTAGAAATCCTCTAGAGCTATTTAAAGTTTCTGTGTCTCAGTTATCGCTATTCTCCAATATACTTTCAAATAATTCAATTAAAGACTCGCGATGTTCAAAAA
This sequence comes from Kuschelorhynchus macadamiae, assembly GCA_030620095.1. Classification (NCBI taxonomy): domain Eukaryota; kingdom Metazoa; phylum Arthropoda; class Insecta; order Coleoptera; family Curculionidae; genus Kuschelorhynchus; species Kuschelorhynchus macadamiae. The sequence goes on along the minus strand of JAUTXW010000565.1, from coordinate 1,340,739 downwards.
TTGTTACTACTAGCCTGTCATTGTAATTCCATCTCGTAGCAGCAACTTTCGGTAGTCTTCGCTTTACAATTGTATGCCAAAGCTTGTGTGCGTTTGATAGATTTGGAAAAAAAAGCAGCCATTCCACCCAAAGTTGCAAAAAACACTTTACATTTCTTTATCTTCATGACTGATTCAGACAAAACTAAGTTTAATTTGTGTGCACAGCAGTGTATAAAAATCGCACACTGATAAGTTTCCCGCACTTTTACTTGAAGACCACCTAAATGTCCAGCCATCACTGTCATAAGGTTGAGCAACCAATTTTTCACAGGCACTAATATTTTTAATAAGTTCACATACAATTTTATATAATGCGTTAGCCGTTTTAACTTCTGACACGTTAAAGAATCCTAAAAATATTTAGAAGAAAGCCTGATGATGGTTAAAAAATATCGAAATGTAGAAACAAAAATTTAGTAGCACCCTTGCATTCTTCTAAAAAAACTGCTGTCAAAAAATATTTTCTGAATTATGATAGCTTAAAAAGTAAAAAAGTATAATAAAAAATGCAGTATTTCAAATTTCCAAAAATATCTCAAAAACTAAGAGAGCTAGAGTTCTATTCAAAATAGTTTTGAGTTAGGCTAATGATGGCCTATAATTTTCCCCATTTAACCGAATCTGTACAGGGTTATTTTTTTATAATTTGTACCACCTGTGAGGCTTATTTTTTCAAGATACAAAGAAATGGTTTCTACAAAAATTATAGCGAATTTCTTAAAGATTTGCATGGCTGCAATTTTAAAAACAAAAGACGATCGCAAAATTGCTAAATCACCATCAACTTTGTTATTTTAAATGGGACACACTGTATTTTTTGACATTTTTAGATTCTCCTCGTTTTCCCCTTTCCAAAAATATATAATTTGTCTATATTTGGAACAGTAGTTTTTGATTTATTCAACTTTAAAGTTATCACATTTGACAATTTCACAGTTATGCAGCCATACTTAAACCACGGTCCCATGAAATGATGAAATGTCAACTAAAAACAAAGGAGCCCTGTTGGACGTGAACGCATTCCACAGATACTTAAATCGCTTTGCCCATGGAATGTCACCAACAAAAACAAAACAGTAATTTGTCAAAAAATATGTTTAATGTGATTATATATATATATATATATATATATATATATATATATATATATATATATATATATATATATATATGTTGATTTTTACTCCTTCACGGATGGAAAAATACAATGTGTTTTCATTCCGGGTGTACATACGTTCACTACTGTCGTTCTGAAAAGAACAGCACCGCTGACGTTTCGCCAAAATCACATTTGGCATTTTCGAAGCTTTCTTTCTCGCGTCCGTCAGTCTCTATTCGGACGCGAGAAAGAAAGCTTCGAAAATGCCAAATGTGATTTTGGCGAAACGTCAGCGGTGCTGTTCTTTTCAGAACGACAGTAGTGAACGGATGTACACCCGGAATGAAAACACATATATATATATATATATATATATATATATATATATATATATATATATATATATATATATATATATATATATATATATATATATATATATATATATATATATATATATATATATATATATATATATATATATATATAATATATATATATATATATAATATATATATATATATATATATATATATATATATATATATATATATACATATATATATACTTATACAACGATAACAAACAAAAACAAAACAAGAACTAGGAATTAAAATTTTTACAGCCTATTTACGCGTGACCCCTTCTATTAACCAAACAATTTTGAAACACTCTTTCTAGTTTCCTAATTGCTTGGGTAATGAAGGTGGGACATTCTGAATATAAAACCCTAATTTCATACATTATTTTTTGTCGCAACTCGTCAACACTGTCCGTTCTATTATGATACACTTTATCCTTTAGGTATCCCCACAAAAATTGACCAAAAGTGTTAGATCGGGACTAATCGTGGGTCAATGAATATGGCCATATTTGCCAATCCACAAATTATATCGAGCATTTAAAAAATCTATGACCTTTCGAATGTTGTGTGGTGGTGCGCCATCTTCCTAAATTATTTGATTATAAGTGTTTTAAAGGAAGCTGCTCCAAAAAATGCTTAATTTCGTTGTTTAATAGATTTAAATATCGTTATTTCGTTAATATACCCTCAATAAATATCGGACCAATAATTTGGTTTCCCAAGATGCCGCACTACACATTTATTGACTTCCGCCCTTGTCTCTTTCGCTCTTCAATTGTATGTGGATTTCTTGTTGCCCAATGGTGCTTGCTTTTTTTTGCTAAACATTCCGGCTGTGGTAAAACAAGCCTCATCAGACCACAAAATTCTTCTGAATAACAGCAAATCTTGTCTCAGTCTGATCAGCATATCTTCACAGAAGTGAGGCGTTGGTTAAAATGATCGTGGGTTAATAATTGCACTGGCCTAATTTTATACGGGCGTTATCGATTTTTTTTGCACTGAACGGATGTAGAACCTCGTTTTTCCGGTTATCCGAGAGACGTCCGGAATCGATCTGCTTGGATTTTCAAAAAATTAGTTTTAATTTAACTTTTAGACTACCTAAAGGAAAATTTTTTACCTTTAAAACATAATAATATGGATAATTCCTCGTCCAAGTCAAAATTTGTTCGTCTTCTTTGCCTCTGCAAGGATTTTCTTTCGGCGTGGTTTTTTTACTATAAATGCATCAGTTTTTCTTGAGGGAACTCTTGCAGCAGAATATAGCTGCCTGTATTGTCGCACTGCAATTGACGCATTATTAGCTTTTGCGAAATAAAGTTGAAGAATTTTTAGTTTTTCTTCTTCGGTAAATTGCATTTTAGATTTTATTAAGTTTGTTTTGGTGACAGTCCATGGATAAAGCGATTTCACCGTTTCATGGGTACCGCGATTTAAGTATGGGTGCATGTCTGTAAAATTGTCATATGTGGTAACTTTAAAGTGGAATAATTCAAAAACTACTGTTCCGAGTATAGATAAATTGTATATTTTTGGAAAGAGGAGAATCTAAAAATGTTAAAAAATACAGGGTGTCCTATTTAAAATAACAAAGTTGATGGTGATTTAGTGATTTTCCGATCGTCTTTTGTTTTTAATATTGCCGTCATGTAAATCTTTAGGACAGATCAGAATGACAAGTCAGTGGCAAAATGAGTAATAGAAAACAATTTTAGGGTTTTTTGCATCCACAAGCGAAAAAATGGTATTAAATCTAATAAAATATTACGATGAAAATTCACCGGCCAATATCCAGCAGACAGTAGCAAAAGCTCTGGGAATAGGTATAAGGACTGTGCAGAAAATTGTGCATGAAAAAAAGCATAATTTACTACTGAAGAAGATTAAGAAATGTACACCAAAGGCAGAAGACTTAAATGACAATGTAAAAATAGATGTTCGTAATGCAATTTACGATTTATATACATCAAAAACTTCAAGTTTTAAAAGAAGCTTTAAAAAATCGAGGCCAAATTAATAAAAATGTTAGGTTTTCGATATAAAAAGGACTGTAATAGAAGATTTTTATGCGAGTTGCCACATAGCAAGTCAGCGTATCCAGTTTTTAAAGAAACACGGAAAATGTTAATTCAAAATTTAGAAAAGTGGTATTTTTAGACGAGACTTGGATATTTTCTAATAGAAGTGCTTCTAAATATTAGCAGGACGAGTCTGTGAAAAGTGCCAAGAGAAAAAGGAATGTGGGACGGGAAAAGGGTTCATCATTTTGCATGCAGGTTCTTCAATATGATTTCTCCCAGGTGCAAGTTTACTGTTTTCTTCAACATCCAAAAGTATGGACTACCACGATAATATGAAAAGTGGTGAAAAGAACAACTGATTCCAAATTTAGATGCTCCATCTTTAATCATTCTGGACAACGCATCTTATTATTCAAGAATCTTAAATAAACAACTTACTTCATTCTGGAACAAAAGTGATATTTATGACTGGCTAATAAAGCAAAATCCTTTACCCAATATGCTGAAACTAGAACTTCTTTTAATGGCAAAATCTATTAAAAAACCAACAATGTATGCCGTAGATGAAATATTACGGGAAAATGAACATGAGGTTTTACGACTGCCGCCATACCATTGCCAGTTTAACGCAATAGAATTAATATGGGCTGGGGCAAAATCATATTACGAAAAACACGTGAACGATGGTCTTTCATCAGATGAATTGCAAATTGTTTAGCAAGATTCATTAAATTATATTACGCCGGAGTACTGGAAGAAATCTGTGGAACATACGGAGAAATTAATATGGGATTGGTGAAATCGAGAACGAGTTCTAGATGTCAAAATAGCACCAATGATTATTGCGCCATTTGAGGACGACTCAGAAGATGAGGACTTTTTAAGTGATGATGATATTTTTTAGTGTATAATTTTAAAAAGGTTCTGAGGGATTATATTAGTCTTTGACGTGTATAAATCATAAATTGCATTATGAATATCCATTTTTGCATTGTAACGTAAGTCTTTTGCCTTTGAATTTTTTCGTGTACATTTCTTAATCTTCTTTTGCCATTGGCTCCTGGATATTAGCCAGTGAATTTTAATTTATTAGATTTGACATCACTTTTTTAGTACATTTGTAATTTTGTAGGCAGTAAATAAATAATTATAGAATACTTGTTCCAATTTTAGAGCGTGTTTAAAGTAAGTAAATATTTTTTAAATCGATAAAATCTCTTTATCAGAAACTCGGGGCTGACGAAAAATACAGGCTATATATATATATATATATATATATATATATATATATATATATATATATATATATATATATATATATATATATATATATATATATATATATTTTAGACTGAAATTTGAAGAAATCGTATAAGTAGTTTTTTAGCTATGCCGCAAAGAGACAGACTGACGGACAGACATACCTACAGACGGAATTGAGAAAACATGTTTTTCGGTATCTAGGGACCCTTAAACGTAAAGATCTGAAAAAATCTCACGAGGGAAGCAATAACTAATTATCTCGTGTTTTTAACAAAAGTGTATAATATTTTGCAAATCACAATACAAAAAAAAACAAGTTTTCTTCAAGATTTTTAGGTCAAGCGGGGCACATAATTTTTGGTGATTGATAAGAAATCTCACTTTCATTAAGTGACTGTATAAACAGAACATATCCTGATTGTTCCACTGATTCGAACCGACTTCTGACTTTATTAAGGCGCTTGCCATTTTTAACCAAATACATATTTAGCGAATTTTCTTATTTAGTCCCTCGGCATTTAACATATAAAATAATATTAAGTGGCTGTCTTAATAATATTCCGTAATATAATAAAAAAAACTATTTCCTTTCTCCCTGTATATTTGTAAATAGCCCATTGAGATTTAATAGCTCGATAAAAGAATCACCCAACATTTTGGTATTCACTGTGTTTTCTGATTTGATTCATAATGTTGGTGACCTTTGGACCAGCACGATAAGACCGCATTCGACTATATCTTGAAAAAAATAAGCCTCTCAGAGGGTGGCAAATTATAAAAAATAACCCTGTACCTCTTATAGTTTCTAAGATCTCAATAAATGGAAATACAAAATGGGCCACACTGTATACATCATTAAATTGACGGCCCTTGTAGGTAAAGAACTCAATAAAGCATTTTGAAAATCCTCTTTGTACAGTTAATGCTAAAATTACGAGTTTATTTCGTTTGAGCATGCCTAATTTTTAACAGAAGGAAACAATCGTTACTCAACTAATTACTCGGCCGTTCTGAGCTTCAATGAAGGTTTATCTTAATTTCTAGAACCTGTGTGAAGTCATAATTGCAAACTCGACAACGGTTAATTAATTCCTTAAGGGAGTGATGCGATAAATTGTGATTCTAAACTAACTTAAGGACATTTCTTTATTCTTTGCTAAAAGGAGTTTCAGATTGAGATGTAGCGTAATTATAACATAATTACGTTTTCGTTAAAATTTGCTAGTGGATTATTATTTTTTCTTTCTATTTTATTTTCCTCAGTCTGGAGCTGCACACAGTGTGATCAGTTTTCGTCGTACATGGTGCTGATTAGTTGTTGAGTTGAGTGTTAGGGACAATAGTTTTTCTACAGACGTGAGGAAAAAAGTACAGGGTGATCAGTTAAGGGTAGCGAGCGGCCATATCTCATAAGATATTGGTCGTATAGATTTGAGAAAAAAAAATCTAATAAAAGTCGCCAAGAGAAATTGCTGAAAATTATTTTCGAGTTTGTCAAACGTCCGCTAGAGGGCGTAACAACCAACACCAAGTAGAAAAATGGGGTTTTTATAGAATTTTGCCTAATGAAAATATATCGATGATATCATTTTCATATTTAGTGACCATTTCCCTACACTTTTTGTCTAAAATGTTTCCCGTTTCTTTTGACCGATTTTAGCAAACTTAGGCTCATATGAAAGAGCATAATTTGCACTACAAAACGCTTATTTGGTTTTGAATTTTTGACTTTTGCTGGCGTCGCTAGATGGCGTTAACTGAATTAATAGCATATTTTTTAGTTTTTTTCAAAAAAAACAAATATAATGGTGTATTCATTTTTACATGTTTTAAAAGGGGATACATTTCTCTATAATTTAATGAAAATAATTTATCATCTACCTTTTTTTGAACCGTTGATATTGACCAAAATATTATTTTATTTTATTAAAAAATGACACGCCACTGCTTTTTGTCACAATAAAAATCATGTTCGTAATCACTTATTAGTTGCTAACAAAAAGAACCTCTTGACTTTTTTTCGTTAGACGAACGGTTTTGGATTGAAAAAATAAGATGTTTAACAATGAACTATAAGGTTCAAAATTATTTTTAAATATTACATCTCACAATAATAAAATTATTACCTATTATTTTTATTTACTTCATAATTTTTATTTAGTTCATAATTTATTATTAATAATTATTATTATTTCATAAATTAAATTAAAAATCAAACTTAACTAACATCGCATTTAAGCGAAGCAGGCCATGATCTACGTTAAGAAACAAAACACCAAATTGTCAATCACGTTGATATTCATTTTGATAGTTCCTGCTATTGACATCTAATTTAATGTTATGTAAAAAGTATTAACAAATCAAGCCTTTGATATGTTGAGAATTTATTTTCAATGTTTTGAAAATGCGGCGATTGCTTCTAGGCAGTATGCACTGCCTTATCCCCTCCGAAGACACCATTCGAGAATGGTTTTTCATCGTTTAGCCTTACGTTTAAGGCAACATGGCCCTAGTGCAACCAACTCCAACTTTGAGAAGAAATCGTAGAGTAAGAAGAGAAGATAACATTATAAATGTGTTGGCTTATATTCATGCAGACCCCCATTTAAGCATAAGAGAGATCTCCAGAGATTTAGGAATATCCTATGGCTCAGCGCAAAAAATATTAATGGATTTTAAAATGCATCCATCACATCGTGATTCATCAAGCCCTAAATGACACTGACTTTGAACGTAGGCTCGATTACTGCTACTGGCTTAGAGACTTCATTGGGGAAAACCATCATATTTTGTCATAAATATAGTGGACAGACGAAGCATCGTTTTTTGCAGTAATGGCAGGGTAAATCTACATAACGTGCATTACTGGTCGGACACTAATCCACACTGGTTACGTGAAAATTATCAGCAGGGTCGATGGAGCGTCAACGTCTGGTGCGGTGTTATTAATAGTGCTATTATCGGTCCGCACATCTTTAATGGCAATTTAACCGGTGACATGTATTTGAACTTTTTATTTAACGATTTACCAGGACTCTTAGAAAATGTGCCTTTACAAGTAAGAAGAAACATGTGGTTTCAACAAGACGGATGCCCGGCACATTATTCACGAAATGTGCAAGATTTTTTAAACAGGCATTTTCCTAACCGTTGGATTGGTAGAGGCAGTCTATTTTTCTGGCCACCACGGACCCCCGATTTAACCTGCCTTGATTTTTATCTGTGGGGCCGAATAAAGGATTTGGTGTATAAAACTCGACCAACTACTCGAGAAGACATGATAGTCCGAATTCAAAACGCCATAAATATTATACCAAGAGCGGAAATTGAGGCAGCTGTCAACTCCACCCAGAAGAGATTGGACCAGTGCATTCAAAATAATGGACAACATTTTGAACATTTAGGACAAAACTATTAATTTATTTTTAACGTTTATTTTTAAAGTTCCATGTTCTTGTTTTTAGTGTTATTGCTCCTGCTGTTGTTGGACAGTTTTATTAAGATTTTTCATTGTTAAACATCTTATTTTTTCAATCCAAAACCGTTCGTCTAACGAAAAAAAGTCAAGAGGTTCTTTTTGTTAGCAACTAATAAGTGATTACGAAAATGATTTTTATTTTGACAAAAAGCAGTGGAGTGCCATTTGTTAATAAAATAAAATAATATTTTGGTCAATATCAACGGTTCAAAAAAAGGTAGATGATAAATTAGTTTCATTAAATTATAGAGAAATCTATCCCCTTTTAAAATATGTAAAAATTAATATACCATTACATTTGTTTTTTTTTGAAAAAATTTAAAAAATATGCTACTAATTCAGTTAATGCCATCTAGCGACGCCAGCAAAAGTCAAAAATTCAAAACCAAATAAGCGTTTTGTAGTGCAAATTATGCTCTTTCATATGAGCCTAAGCTTGCTAAAATCGATCAAAAGAAACGGGAGACATCTTGGTTTGTTTGAAAAAACAATTGAACTTCCCCCACCGCTTTATTTTGATATATAGAACAAAACATTTTAGACAAAAAGTGTAGGGAAATGGTCACTATATATGAAAATGATATCATCGATATATTTTCGTTAGGCAAAATTCTATAAAAACCCCATTTTTCTACTTGGTGTTGGTTGTTACGCCCTCTAGCGGACGTTTGACAAACTCGAAAATAATTTTCAGCAATTTCTCTTGGCGACTTTTATTATGATTTTTTTTTCTCAAATCTATACGACCAATATCTTATGAGATATGGCCGCTCGCTACCCTTAACTGATCACCCTGTACATAATTCGTGGTGAATTAATAGTTTTTATTAAACTATAACAAACAAACTATTATATATTTAAAAGTAACTAATTATTTGGAAAAAGGTAGTAACTACATAGAGGTATAGAAAACTGTTTGAAAAAACTATTCTTTGTTGTAATTAACATGGTAGGTAACCGAAAATTGACAATTATAGGCATTATTAACTAAATTCGGAGCATTTTAATGGTTAGCTTTTTAATGCTGGAGCAATAATGTTGTCACTGTTTCTTCTTAACTTTTCAAATTCTGCAATCAATTGTAGAAAAAGCTAATTCATTTGTAAAAAACTCGGAGCATTTCACTCGAATTATACGAGACATCGTTTTTGAAAAGGACGATACCATAGCAAGCCTAGATGTCAAATCGTTGTTTACTAGTATTCCCATCGACGAAGGCATTGTCTTAAAAATACTTATTTTTCATTCAATGTATAAACAAATAGATTAGGGTCCAATGGGGTCCTCTCTATCACCAGTAATCGCAAATCTATTTATGATATACTTCGAGAAAGAAGCTCTTGAGATGGCAAGTTTGAAACCCAAATTATGGATTCGTTATGTGGGTGACATATATGGTTCAAAATACAAGAGTTCTAACCACACTACACCACAACTTGTTACGTTCTGGACGCGCATTTAGCTAACCAAGTTAGCATCATGCAGCGCTAACCAAGTAACGTATAGTTACGTATCTTCCACCACAGGTTCCAGTGTTAGGACTTGACATATATGGTAATATGGTCATACAGAGGTAGAAAAGTTTCTGACCCGCGTAAATTCAATCCACCCCAGAATACAATTTACTCTAGAGTTAGAGGAAAATAGCAAACTTCCATTTTTAGATATTCTGGTCACAAAATTACATAACGGACATTTCGAATACAACGTGTATAGAAAACCAACACATACAGGCAGGTATTTACATGCAAGATCACATCATTACCCAGCACAAATTCAAGTTGTGGCCAATACTGGAATGTCCAGATCCATGCAATTAACTGAAACACATACGAGAAAAACGAACTTAATATAATATCTAGTGCTTTAAAGAAAAATGGCTACAGAAATCGTACCATAGAGAAAGCTATTAATGCACAGGGTTCCCGAACAACGAACAACAAAAATTATGAACCCGGAAAGCAACAAGTAGTCTTAGGAAACACAACATACAAATAATACACAAGCCACAAACAACTATAAGTAAACTACTTGGAAACCCAAAAGATAAAATAAAACTGGAAAACCACGGACTATACAGCATTCAGTGCCAGGACTGTGAAAAGATGTACGTGGGGCAAACTAACAGGCGAATATTAGCAAAAGTGGAAGAGCATAAACTCAGCATCAGAAACAAACAAACAACCTCAGCTCTATTCCTACATCATCAGGAAACCGGCCACAAAATACATTTCGAGGGGTGTACGGAGATCACCAATATAGAACATTATAATACCAGAATCATCCGAGAAGTCATTGAAATTGAAAAACAGGGTGATTTGAATAAAAGGGACGAATCATTAAAACTACCAACAGTATGGAAGACAATAATCGACAAATCTAAAATCACAAAAAATCAAGCGCAATTAGCGCTACAACACCAGCACCATCCGGAAAACATAAATAACCACCAACGGCCGCCCAGATATAACCTTCGGCCCCGGGGGGGGGGGGTATAAAAGGAAGCGTCGCAGTCACCAACACGTCAATCTTTATTCGGATTTTTTTCTTTCTTTTCAGAACGACAGTAGTGAACGAATGTAGACTCGGAATGAAAACATATTTTATATATATATATATATATATATATATATATATATATATATATATATATATACTGAAAGTTTTTATTTTTTTTGGGTATAGGTTTAACTAATGAAACTTTTGTTTTCTGCAACTAGCTCGACGTTTCGCTTCTTGTTTGAAGCATTTTCAAGAGTATTTAATTGCATGTCTAAAAAATATACATAATACATGGCTAAGTACTTTTCAACAAACATACGCAAATAGTTAACATGTACTATACGTAACAAAACAAACATTCATAATACTTAACTATTGAACAATTAATTACTTAAAATATTTTTGTACTCACAACATTTAATAAAACAACTATAGAGTAAATTTTTAAAATAAATTTTATATGTACCTTACCTTGGAAACGACAATATTATTTACAGTAATAATTTTGATGTTCTGAAAGTTTTAACCGACGCGCGACGGGTGAGATCAGTGGATGGCTGAAAACATGTATAATTGTTTATTTACAGGTGTTTTTTAGATTGAATTTTAGTGTTTTGAAAATCATTTTATTATTTTAGGTTATTTTTTTATTATTAAATTTAATTATTATTTGATTAGGTTGCGATAAATTTGACTTAGATTTTGTATGTCCTTTTTGTCATTTATTGCATTCTGATCTTTCCTTATATGAATCATTTCTTTAATTGCCAATTTATGATAATTGCTGTCTCCACTTAAAATTTTTGTTTCGGAAAAGTTGAATTCATGTTTTTCACTTTTTTCGTGTTTATGTAAGACCGTGGAAGCGTTCTTTGTATATTTATGGCCTTTTAACCGATTTTCTAAGTATTGTGTGGTCATACCTATATACTTTTAAGGACAATTTATGCAAGGCACAGAATAAATTACATTTGATTTTTTCTTTTTCGGAATTTCACTTTTTAGAGGAGGTATAAATTTGTTAATAAATTATGTGATTTATGACATATAATTATGTCATAATTGGATAAACTGTGTTGTAATTTTTCTGACAAACTATCTGTGTATGGCACTGACATGTATTTAGTGTTGTTTGTGATGCTGTGTTTGTTATTCTGGCTGTTATAGAATTTATATGTCCGTTGTTTAAAAATTCGTTTAATTTGTTTTATAGGAAAATGGTTTTTTTCTAGGATGTCTTGAACTTTTTTTAGAATATCTGGTCTAAATTCTGGAGAAGTGAGAGCAATAGCCCGATCAGTAAGCCCAATTATAACGCTGTTTTTTTGGCTGTTTGGGTGGTGGGAATTATAATTTAGGTATCTACCTGACCAAGTTTCCTTTGTGTACCACTTTGTTTTAATGTTATTTTTGTCCCTAATCTATGTTAAATCAAGAAAATTAATTTCATTATTTTCTTCTAATTCAAAAGTAAATTGTAGTTTTGGATGAAAGCTGTTAAATTTATTAATGATATCTTGATTTTTCTTTGATGGAACTATAGTTAGGCAATCATCCACAAAACGTTTGAAACAACAATTTGAAAATGTAAGTTTTTTATGACATGTTCTTCCAAGTGTTCCATTACTAACTGTGCAATGGTTGACGATATTGGAGAACACATGGCGCAGCCGTCAAGTTGCTGATAAAAATTATTTTTGTATTGAAAATAGTTATTATTTAATGTTAAGTTTATTGCTTCTATAAATTCGTTGCAAGAAAGAATAGTATGTTCTTTAATTAAATTCCATTTATGTTTGATAATTTCTGTTACTAAATCATTTGGAATGTTTGTGTATAATGAGATTACATCCAATGAAAGTAGTTTATGATTATCTGGAATATTTACAGTGTCAATAAACTTTTTGAAAGAAAAAGAATCTTTTATATAATAATCGTTTTTACCTCTAACATTTGATACACATTTTGACAGATATCAAGATAAGTTGTAAAACGGAAACTGAATGCAAGGAACTATTGGTCGAGGAGGTATTCCCGGCTTATGCAATTTTGGTAGTCCGTATAATTTTGAAGCTGTTGCATTATGAATTATTAATTTTTTTGCTTCTAGGTCACTAAGCGAATTATTGTTCATTAGTTTTTTTACCAGGTTGTTATGTGTTTGTGGAATCAGTTCTTAATTTTTTTATAGGTTTTTGAGTCATTTAAAAGTTCATTTATTTTTTTATCATAGTCTGTCGAGTTCATGACCACAGTTTTTGTAAGATTGTTATTTGTAGGTTAGCTTTAATAAAATGTTTGACTTTGCTTAATTTTTTTTGAATATTTCTTTGTATTTTATTAAATTTTATTTTGTTTTGGCTAACTTTTGATTTGTCGTTTGAAATAAGGTTTACAACATCGGCTCGAATACTCTCTTTTATTTGATCAGGTTTATCATAAATTGCTTGTTCTGTTGACGCAATGTATTCAGAATAGGGTAAATGTTGTTCTTTTATTATAGGAAGCGAGAATGTTTTTCCTAACGCCAAAACTTCGGCAATGTCACTTGGAATATCTGTTTCAGAAATGTTTTCTAACCATTCAGATATATTTATTTGTATTTTATTATTAGAACAGTCTAAATATATATATATATATATATATATATATATATATATATATATATATATATATATATATATATATATGAGGGCATAAAGTCTGGAAACCTTGAGATATGTCAAAAACTATACAAGTTGGGTAAAAAAGTTTCATATAAAAGTTGTATAGTTCCTTACGATTTATGATTCAAAAATGTCTTGAAATATACAGGGTGTTTTAAAATCAAGTTACACGCCAAAACTTCAGAATATCTAATGGAACACCCTGTATATTATTTCATTTTAAGAATCTACATGAAATTCTGATCATATTTTATTAAGCATACCTTATCCCTAAAGTCAACTGTTTTTGAGATAAAAAAAATGAAAAAACTGTTTAACAAAATTTTTTTAATAACGATTAACAACGATAGTCTAAAATTCTAAATGATGCGTTTTAACGTAATAAATGCTGAAACTGTTGTCCGTTCACTTCCTGACAATATCCTAATCGATTGATGAACTCTTGTTGTAGATTTCGAATGAAAGTGTTTGTCGGATTTCATCTCTTATACGATTTTTCAGCGCATCGATATTAGGAGGTCTGTTCAAATAAACTTTGCTCTTTAAATATCCCCACAGAAAATAATCTAGGGGAGTTAAGTCCGGGGACCTGGCGGGACATTCGTAGGGACCACGACGTCCTATCCACCTGTTAGGAAATATTTCACTGGGATACTGCCGAACAGGTAGCGCGTAGTGAGGTGGTGCTCCATCTTGTTGGAACCACATTGCTGCAGTAGGCATATCGGGCTCATTACCTGGATATAATTGAGCTAAGGCAGGAATTAACTCGAGTTGTAAAAAATCAAGATAAATTTCGCCGGTTAAATTTACGTCGAAAAAGTAGGGACCTATAATTCTATCTTGAAATATTCCAGCCCAAACATTGATTTTCTCGGGATATTGCGTATGAGCCACTTGAGCCCAACGTGGATTCTCTGTAGACCAATATCTACAGTTTTGTCGGTTGACAGTACCATTAAGAAAAAAGGTGGCTTCATCGGAAAATAAAATATTTCTACAAAAGAATGGATCCAGGTTGTACCGCTCTTGCATACTTTCGCAAAACTCAAGTCGTCTTCATTTAACTCATGGATTAATCTTATTTTGTAGGGATGATACTTTGCCGTGTGCAGAATATTTTTTACCGATGATTGACTAAGGTTTAAATCTAATGCTACTTGACTTGTAGGTAAATGTGGATTTTCGTTATAACTGAGTAAAACATTCAATTTCATATCATCATCTAATTTTGGCCTACCTGTCCTGGGAAGATCTTTTACACAACCATGATCACGAAATTTTTTGATAATTTTGTTATCTGTGGATTTTGCAATTGTTTGTCCTCGCTGGGGATGCGTATTATTAAAAAGTTCACATACTTCGTCAAGATTTCTTTAGCTATCTCCCCATCCAAACATCATAAGAATCTCTATTCTTTCTCTTTCAGAAAGCATTTTTATCAGGAAAAAAGTAACTCTCCAACAATATGTTAAAAATTGACACAGGTTATTGTCAGTACATGACAGTTTCTATGGGAGTTCTAAAATAATCCACCAGGTTTCACTATGCGTGAAGAAATAATATACAGGGTGTTTCATTAGAGATTCCGAAGTTTTGGCGTGTAACTTGATTTTAAAACACCCTGTATATTACGAGATATTTTTGAATCACTAATCGTAAGGAACTATACAACTTTTATATGAAACTTTTTTACCCAACTTCTATAGTTTTTGACATATCTCAAGGTTTCGAGACTTTATGACCTCATTGTATATATATATATATATATATATATATATATATATATATGTCTTTTCAACATTTTTACTGGGCACCGTCTTGTTTGACTATATTTTACCACTTTCTAAGCCACACCTGCTTTTTGAACATAATTTACAATCAATTCAATACGAAAATTTTATAAACAATTTATTTGGCCGCAATCTTGAATTCGTTCGTAACTTTAAGAGTATATCTCTAAAACACACCTAATGCTTGCACAAAATTTGAAATAAATCTAATAAATAGTTTTAGGCTGTTTTTTTTCAAATATTGTATTAGTCCGACATTTTGTTTTGCTATCTTGTTACCATTTTTTCCTATGAATGCTTAATTTTTTATCATGTTAAAATGTTACCAGTTTATTCTTATCTAACACTTGATTTTTGGGCAGAATTATAATTAGGGGTAATTAATTTTTTAGTAATAATATTTTTAACGTTTCACTAGGCGGCCACTTTGTTCCGCCATGGTAGATTTTTACCAAAATATTAGTAGGTCATTCCCATATGACCCTTAATATTTGGCCAAAATTTAAAGTCAATCGGTTGAGTTTCTTAAGCTGTGATGCGAACTGACAGATTGACAGACCGACGGAATTGATAGAATATATATTTTTTTGGCATATTGGAGTGCTAAATCGTGAAGATATGTAAATTCTGATGATTTTTTCACGATTCAAAACAGTTCATTTGGCCTCCATTTTGTTCCGCCATCTTAAATTCGTACCACAGTTTTACTAGTTCACCTCTGTACTATCGTTAATTAAAGAACAAAACTTGAAATCAGTCCGTTAGGTTGTTTTTCAGGCTGAATTTTTAAAAATTTTATTATGCCGCCATTTTGTTTCACCATCCTCTATTCGTACCAAATGTTTACCAATTCAATTTTTCATAATACTTAATTTTTATGGAAAATTTGAGGTAAATTGGTTAAGTAGTTTTTTAGCAATAATTGTTTTAACATTTCACTAGGCCGCCATTTTGTTTCGCCATGTTGGATTATTACTAAAATAATACCAGGTCATCCCCACATGACACTGCTTTTATAAGGCATAATACGAGAGCCATTAAGCAATTTTTTAAAACACTTTATACATATTTTTTACTATTTTGTTGAAAATTATAGCAGGATTCTAGCAAATTTATGTTTCAACAATAAGTACTCGTGAAAGAGAACTGGAAAATCCAAACCCAACCTACAAGTCCCCGAGTTCCTTGGAAAAAAAACAATTAATTTACAAAATGCTACAAACTGCACGTTTACTATTCATGTTGTTAATAATAATTAATTTGTGAGTATATATTTGATATAAATAAACGATTCTTATTAACTTTTTGGTTTTTTCGCACGCTTGTAGAAAAAATAGTGTATCTTACAAGTGAGTAAAGTGACTTTTCCGCACGCGATTGATAGCCAATTGCGTGCGGAAAAGTAGCACTTTTCGCACTTGTTAGGCAAACTACTATTTCGGCATCGAGGAACTCTGAAACGTAAAAACTCTCAAAAAATATCGGAGGGAGATTTTTTCGGGATTACAATACTTTCCTACTACTAGGGAAGTAAAAGGCCTTAAACGTAGTCGTAGATTATAATGTTCCTTTCAAAATTAAACCTACAATAACCGAAGGTCTAGTGCCAGGGGAAGCTTTAGCCCCTCACCCATCCTGATAATACCACCGTTTTCAAGTAGTCTGATATTTATCGTGATTGTAAATGTTTTTGGTCGCTAAATAAACCTAGCAGAGTCACACACGTTTCACCACCTCAAATATTTATAAGAAAGCAGCTTAATAAATTAGAAATATTGATCTGTTCACTCGTATATTCGTGAGTCCTAATTGCTTTGCATTAATAATAAACAAAGCAGATTTCAGATAAGGTTAGTAATTGTTAATAGCATTTTTGCATGCGGCCATTTATTCATAATTAGTGCTTAAATATCCATTTGCCGGTTAAAGTTACATAATATAGCCATTTAAATAAAAATTTAGGCAGCAGTATCACTGCGTTAACCGAAGATTAGTCGAGGATTTATTGATTATATAATTAGATTAAACCTATTAATATAGCATGTGAAAATAGCCTTCCTAATTTGGGACTATTTAAATAAGTGTTTTTTGTGACAACATTTTCATTAGATTATAAAATTAAGGACCAATTAGGCCGGTTTTAGCTAAAATACGACTATATTTGAAGCCTGTACTTGCAAAAATCTCTTAATGCATCTGAAGCAAATTTCAGAAAATCGGTAAATTTCCTTTACCCGGAGCTTTCTTCGGTATGATTTTTTTCCATTTGTTAGGAATAGTAAAGTGTGACCCAATTTAGTTCAGTACATAGTTACAGTATCTATATGTTACATATACTGTCTTCATTATTCAGCGCCATTTTGTTCCATCATATTGGATACTTACCAATATTTTATCAGTTTCTTTCTACCTATGCCTCACTTGAGTTTTGAGCATAATTTAAAATAGATTCAGTAAGTCGTTTTTACATTGACACCAGGGGCGTGCAGTCCATGAAAGCAGTGCTTCCCCAAAAAAAATTACAAAAAATCTTCTAAAATGTCATTTTTGAAATAGGAAACCATTAATTTAGTTTATATTAAAAATGCTAAAATAATATCTTAATTATCAAGCCCATAATAAACGCGGCCTTGGCTCCGACCGAGCCACAATAGAAATCGAAAAGAACCTATGCGGGTCGCTAGCTTCTCTGCAGCCAAGTCCTGTATGCTTGATGTCCTGTGAATCGAGCTAGAGGTTATTGAACTTTCCACAGGCTGTTTAGAATTTTTGCATTTCGGTCGCGTGCTTTAAGTGGGGGCGGAAGCTATCGTTGGAGCAGGTTCTTTCTTTGAACGGCTATCCGTGTGTTGTGTGATACGTACGTCGCGTCGTGCATGGTGCGATATGGAATAATAATAAAATAAATAATTTTGTGGACAAAGCTGTTGTAAAAAAATAGTTTACAAACATCAAAATTGGCAAACAAAACAAGACAAAAACACATCATAAATATTATAGAAAAATAATATTTAAATCAGGAATTTAGAATATTAATATTATAGAATCCTAAAAGAAGTACATTAGAAATGTACTTTGTCAGTCGTACTATGTTATAAACATTTTCATAAATATAATGTAAAAAAATAAAAAAGCAAAGTAAAAAATAAAAAAGTACGAAACAATTAAAAAAATACATATACAAAGTTCGGTAAAAATGGTTGGTAATGGCAACTATCACACTAGGGGTTCATAAGGATAAAATTATGTGTTGTAAAACTCGTTCACGGTGTAGAAGGCTCTTTCCAGTAAGAATGATTTCAAAGCCTTGCGAAATGAAGTCAGAGATATTATGAATTTGATGTTAATTGGCAGGTGATTATGCATTTTTTTTGCATTGTAGATTACTGATCTTTTAATTAACTCTGAGTGTGGGGTTGGAAGATAAAGATCGTGCTCAGTATTTCTGAGAGGGTAGTTGTGAGAAGGTCTCTCTAATAGAGCAGGTGCGTGCTTACGAATTAAGCAAACCGATTCCAAAATGAATAAGCAAGGAAGGGTTAGTATTTTATATCTTTTAAAGAAATCTCGGCAGTGAGTTCTACTGTTAAGTCTCAGTAGGTAACGAACAGCTCTTTTTTGTAGTATAAAAATTCGATCAAATTGAGTCGCACAACATGTACCCCAGAATGGAATAGCATATCTGAGGTGCGACTCAACAAGAGCAAAATAAACAGTTCTAGAGGTAGAAAAGCTAAGCTCCTCGGAAACAGATCTTAACGCAAAGCAAGCAGAACCTAACTTCCTTGATAAAGCGTCGATATGTGGATCCCATTTTAAAGAATCATCTACAAGAAGCCCTAGAAATTTTACAGAGTTTACGACATCAATAGTGGTGCCATTAAGGTCAAAGGGTTACAGCGTGTTTTTATAAGACAAGACTTTCGTTTTAGAGATGTTCAAACATAGGAGATTAGAATCGCACCAGGATTTAATGGTGATTAGGTCATTAGATACAATCCTATGTAGGTCCGTGACATCTGGGTGGCTCCACGTAAAGCTGGTATCGTCCGAAAAGAGACATATTTTTCCACTAATGTTTAAATTAGCCATGTCGTTTATGAACAGAAGAAACAAGATAGGGCCTAGTACCGAGCCTTGAGGCACTCCATATTCCATTGGCCTGCAAGAAGACATCCTATTGTCAACTTTCACAACTTGATTTCTGTTGCTAAGATATGACTTAAACCAATTGAGAGGAGCCCCTCTAAATCCATAGTACTGCAGTTTGTTAGTTAATATATTATGATTCACACAATCGAAAGCTTTGGAAAAATCACAGAAAATTGTTGCCGTAGCGTGATGGTTGTTTAGGCTGGAGTAAACTCTATTAAGAAGGGAAAACATGGTATCGCTTGTGCATTTGTTACTTAGAAATCCAAATTGATGTTTTGTAAGTATTTCATATCTAGATAGAAATGATAAAAGCCTTTTTTTAACCAGTCTTTCGATGATCTTAGATAGCGTAGGGAGAAGTGCAATTGGGCGATAGTTCGAAGCTTCTTCTGAAACACCTCCTTTGTGAAGAGGTATGATTATTGCAGTTTTAAGGCAGCTTGGAAAAGTACCATTTTGGAAAGACATATTTATCAAAGCAGTCAGATGCTCTAGTGTGCATTCCGGCAGACTTGAATACATTTTTAAAGTAAGCCCATCAGTTCCCGAAGAAGATTTATTTTTGATATCATTAATTGTACTACGAAGTTCTGATAAAACTACTGGTGAAAAGAAGAAACTGTGCAGGTTTACCCTATGATTAGAGAGATATGAAATTGGGTCATTAGATTGAGATACGGATTTAGTCAAATCTTGTTTAGGTCCT
Organism: Kuschelorhynchus macadamiae; assembly: GCA_030620095.1. Taxonomy (NCBI): domain Eukaryota; kingdom Metazoa; phylum Arthropoda; class Insecta; order Coleoptera; family Curculionidae; genus Kuschelorhynchus; species Kuschelorhynchus macadamiae. The sequence continues at coordinate 1,320,647 of JAUTXW010000565.1, read as the reverse complement.
CAGGAGAGGTAAGGATAGTGCTGGATAAAGGAGTTTTGTTTCTTAAATCATTTACGATAGACCAGGTTTCTTTAGCTACATTTTTGGCGTTAGAAAGTCTATTATTGTAATAAATATCTTTGGCGGAAGACAATAATACGGACGTGGATATGCAAATACCGTCAACTTCGGCTGTCGGTAATAACGTTGAAAATGTTGGAGAATTTAGTAAGAAGAGTGTGTTTGAATGTGTGGTATGTGTCTTAATAATAAAGGGATTTTCAACATTAAACTTCGCTGATAAGCTTCAAATAATTTCCAAAGGAAGGGCAAAACCGCCTACAAAAAAAAATTTAACCACAAAAATGAAAAACTGTATTAGACATTTTTATCCGACAAAAAAAAATTCGAACAATTTAAATGGCTAACAAGGTGTGAAAATATAAGTAAATTATTTTGTCGGCCATGTTTACTTTTTGAAAATGAAAAAGCTCTCTGGAATAAAACTGGTTTTTCTAATTTAAACAATTTCCATAAAGCTGTAAAAAGACACATTATGTCCAAAACGCATTTGCAGGCCGTCATGAAAGAAAAAGTCTTCGGCAAAACCAGAATTGAACACACGCCCTTAATAAACAGTTTAGTAATTAGTCACCGCCAACACAATAAACTAGTCGATAAAAATAGGCAAATATTAAGAAGACTTATCGATGTTGTTTGTTTTCTCGGACAGCACGAATTGGGATTTAGAGATCATGACGAAACAAGGGTTTCTTCAAATAGAGGAAATTTTCAAGATTTACTTAGTTTAATGACTAAATATGATGATTGCTTAAAAAATCGTTTAGAGCAGTCTAGCGTTTTTCGCGGAACTTCGAATAGAATCCAGAATGATTTAATTTCCGCTGTTGCAGCCATTATTCTAAAAAGGCGCGGTTCATTGCTATTGTTCTGGACAAAACAACTGATGTTACTAATTTTATCCAATAATCTATAGTAATAGGCTACGTTAAAACAGACGGAAGTATTCAAGAGCGATTTTTAGGTTTTAAGAATATGTCCGAAAATCGTACAGCAGATGCATTATATACCGTAGTTTATAACGTTACTAAAGAAATTAATGGAGAGAAAAAAATTAGTTGCTCAAAGCTATTACGGAGCCGCAGTGATGGCAGGACAGACAATTAGGGAGTCTGCAAGCTAAAGTTCGAAAAACTTTCCCAAGTGCTGTGTTTATCCATTGTTTTGCTCATAAATTAAATTTAGTTTTATCCCATCAGTCACATTAAAGAGTATAAAGTATTTTTCGTTACTTTAAGTGGCATGACTGCTTTTTTTCCAAGTCAACAAAACGTACACAAGCTTTGGACTCCATTGTCCACAAACGATTGCCCAAAGTAGCTCCTTCTAGGTGGAACTATAATAAAAGACTTGTGTTAACAGTATCTGAAAATCGTGGATCACTGATTGAACTATTTGAGAATATAATAGAAAATAATGAAACGTGGGACTCAGAAGCAATAAATAGTTTCCATTCTCGGACAATGCTTTTAATATATTCTTAAAAGAAATGATATTACTTTTTGCCTAAAAAAAGTGGATGATTTTAAGTCCATGTTAAACCAAAATAAAGATGACTGACCTATTTTGGGAGAAACGATGACGTTAAATGTCCTTCCTCGAGCTCTGCAATTTTGATGCATTTAAAGGAAAAACTTTTCCAGAAGATGCGTTTAAATTTCTTCTTCATTATGGCTAGTTCTTCGACCGAGTGTTACTGCGATCTGAACTAAAAGTGATTTACGAAACTGATGACATTAACGCAAAAAATAACGCTAACGAACTAATGCAATTTTTAAAAGACAAGGAGCTAGAAGATGCTTACACCGAAGTGTTGAAACTGTGTGAATTAGTACTGACAATACCTGCCAAAAGTTCATCAGTAGAATGCAATTTTTCAACACTTAAACGTATAAAAAATTATATATATATATGTATATATATGTATATATATATATATATATATATATATATATATATATATATATATTTTTTTTTTTTACGTTTTCTTAAACCATGTCTAATATTTTTTTTATTAAAAATTCTTGGGTGGTACTGGTTTATTTTCATAAAAGAGTTATTTATTTCCTTAACGTTTCGCCTTCATAGAGAGCTTTTTCAAAAGGATATTATTGGCCTACAATAAATACAAAATTAAAAAACATCGATTGACACACTAAAAACTTTCTACTAAACTAAAAAATAACTCATTTAAGAAAATAAACCGGTACACAAGAATTAAAAAAAATATATATATATATATATATATATATATATATATATATATATATATATATATATATATATATATATATATTTATGTATATATTTGTATATACATATATATATATATATATATATATATATATATATATATATATATATATATATATATTTGTATATTATATATTTGTATATATATTTGTATATATATATATATATATATATATATATATATATATATATATATATATATATATATATAACAATAGGCAAATCGCGTAAATTGACCCAATAACCGGGTGGTACTAACTGCACTTGATGAAAAGAAAAAATTTTGCAGTGAGATCAATGCCAGACTATGGAAGTGGCATAAATTATTGGCGGGTCATCCTATAGTCTTTTTGCATACCTAATAGGGTTTTATTTTTATACATTTTTTATGAAATAGACTATAACAATCAACCGAATCAACTAACAAAAGTGAACTTAAATAAACACTTAATTTAAAGTTATATTTTTTGTCTAAAATATCTTGTGTTCTTAAAGCGCGAATCTAAATTCAATACACTTATCAACCGAACCGAATACGTTAACAAAAAACAAAATGTAACGGTCGACCTGTCGAATTATTGTCTGCTCCTTATCTTACACAGTATATTTAAAGGAACAACATAGCAACTGTGAGCTTTAAGTCGAAAGCTTACGCTAGAGAAAATATGAATTGAATATCGGTCGGCAACAAAGCAGGGACTAATGGGCTGCCCCGTGCAGGGTTTTAGTGAGTGATATAATCTAGATTAACTGCACGATAAACACAGTAGTTATTCGAATTAGTTAAGGGTAGTAATAATAGAAATTTAAAAGCCATGTTAGGATTGTTTTGTCTGGGTGAAAATATACCTATGCCGTTTCTCGAAACTTTTTGCGTTGTTGTGATGCAATCTTTAACTTAGTCTACCATCAGTCTCGTTAAATCTAAATTAGGGAAATTAAATAAAAAATCATGGTTCTTCGGATTAAACCGTATCAAATTGGAATTACTATCCGACGTTTCGTTTTCGCGAGTCATCTTCAGGAATATTTACTCAACGAGTTCTGAACAAATCAGGTCGGATTTTTTGTGTGATGGTCGAGAATGGGGGGGGGAATAGTGTGGGACTCGCTCCTCTCTCGGAGAATGCAATACCCTCTAAACCCCATCATGGACAATCCCAGGGTCCTTCAACAGGTTTGATGCCGACCTCTTGGAAAATCCTCACAAAAACATGGTCCTCATTGCAGTAGTCAGGATCGTCTCTCGCCACGTTGTTTATGTGTCGCCTTTCGATATTGGTTATCATCTAGAATAAAAAGATTATATGAATAAATGTCATCTTACCTAGGATTATTTTGCTGCTTCTCTGCCTGTTGTCCTACTTCCGTCCGGCTGTCCGGTCTGCCGCTGCCAGCTTCCTTCTGTCTCTAAGTCCAGTCTTTCGCCGTCAAGTCCCTCCGTCCAGTCCGTTTAGTGGTTGGATCCATCTGGTCAGTATCCTCTTCTTGTCTGCAGTATCACTGCTGTCCCCTACGCCAGGCAGTGAGGAACTAAGGAGGGGAACTTTTCTTTTGTTTCAGGTTCAGCTGCAACTCACGCCCGAGCCAGCTGAGATACCTGGGAATCTTCTTGGAGTTCTTCTCGGCCACTTGGTGATACTATATAGAATTTTTAGTGTATAGATCAAGTTTCTGAGGAGCACGAGCACAAATGCAATAAACTGTTTAATATTTCAGTATAAATGTGAGAGCATATAAAATTATGACGTCACCTAACGCGCCGTTTATGCTCTTTTGTTTTTTCATGGCATTCGCGATGAATTGTTATAACCGTGGTATTAGATAGTGTATTGGGCAAAACAAACAGTTAAATATTCACTGAAATGTATAGAAAATTTGAAGAAAGTGTTCATAGTCGTCGGCTTCATAGGGGGGGAGAGTCGCAAGACTCAGAACAAATCAGATTTATCTTTGTAATAGATAGAGACTGTCTGTATTCGGACGCGAGAAAGAAAGCTTCGAAAATGCCAAGTGTGATTTTGGCGAAACGTCAGCAAAACTGTTCTTTTCAGAACGACAGTAGTGATCGGACGTACACCTGAAATGAAAACACATTATAGAGAAACCAGTAACGGTAAGGATTACTCCTTCACCATTTTGTCGAGAATCGACCAAAACATGACGGTATGTTTGTTTCTAGGGCCAAGGTGCCATCTGCTACCGTGGTATCTGCCCCGGCAAGGCTCATCAGGCAGTTTCCTTGGGGGGTATCGGTATTTCGGTTTTAATAATCCTTACCATATATATATATAGATATATATATATATATATATATATATATATATATATATATATATATATATATATATATATATATATATATATATATATATATATATATATATATATATATATATATATATATATATGTATAATAGCAGAAATATATATTCTGCAGGTGCAAAAACGGCCTAAAAGAAGAATTGCTTTCGATTATGTCACAGGGTACCTTCCTGCGATCATGATTTCTGGGCCTCTACCCTATATATATATATATATATATATATATATATATATATATATATATATATATATATATATATATACTGAAACTGCGTTCTGAAAAATCCATTTAACCATGCTTAAGGCCGTTTTACATGCTGCAATTCTTCTTTGCAATATGCAATAGTCTTGAACAAAGGCACGCGCAGTTTGACAAAAGGAACAAATGTCTTGCCACTGCGCATGCTTTTATCCAAGACTATTGCAACTTGCAAGAAAGAATTGCAGCATGTAGAACAGCCTTTAGAAAGTTGTATTTGACATAACTAAGTTATTAACCAAAAATTGATTTTTCCGACTTAAAACATTTCTGAAAAGCAAGAAAGTAGTGAAAAAAATAAAAATGTATTTTTCTAACAATGTACACATTCACTAGAATGATTCTGAGTTCATTAAAAGTTTTTGATGATGCCATTTAGATAAAAACTTCAAATTTTGGGATTAAGGTAAGGGAGAGGGGTACTTCTTTTTTGAAATATTTTCAACTTCCTGTTACTTCCGGTTTAACAGGAAGTTGGTATCAACTTGCTTATTTTAAATGGAACACCCTGTATTTTATGATATTTTTGGATTCTACGGAGAATTTTAATGCTATTTTATGTAGCATGTCCTATACCTAGGTTCAAGCTTTCCTAAGATACTTGACCTTGAACCAAAAATGAGCCTTCGGGGTACCAAATTTTAAAATCTCATATTTTTGTAATTTTTGAAGATATAATCTTCATATTTTGCAGACGATCGGTAAATAATCTTAGGTTTCTATTTTTTTTATTGAATTTGTCTGTTTTTATAAAGGGTGTCCTAAATTCAGCTAAATTTCGAAATAATCAGGTTTTTATTAAACTATCATATGTATTTGCTAAATGCATACACCTTCCCGTAGTAAGCCATGGAAAAACAATTGTTGTGCTTTTCTATTCAACATGACAGCTGATTTGAAACTTTTAAATTAAAATAAAATAACACTCAAAAGCTGATATTCTCAATTTATTTTATATTCGCGGAGAAAGTTACAAAATATTGGAGAGAACGTGCCGTGTTTTTAATGAAAAACATCCTCATTTATCGCCAATGAACAAGAGAAAATTGAAAAGGATTGAAACGAAATTTTTTCGTTTCGGAAAAGTTAAAGTTATAAAAAATGTAATAAATTGTTTACATTATTTTTAACCATATCTACTAAGTTCGAGAGTGTTCTAAACTTGTTTTAGTGAACTTGAAAATTATAGCAATCTAACAATCAACAATAAATAAATAAAATAATAAAATTGAATTATAACAAATGTTCTATATGCTGTCCGTTCATTTGAAGACACATTTCAGTTCTTCTTTGTACAGTTGCTCTGGCCCGTTGAATTTGTCCGTTTTCTAATTCGGCAAAAGCTGTTCGTATCCTGCCCAGTAAATCTTGCTGGTTATTTATTGGGGAAGCCTAGACTTTACCTTTGATAAATCCCCGTAAATAAAGGTCTAGGGGTGATAAATCAAGCGATCGCGGGGGCCATCTCCAAGGGCCATTGGGACCAATCCAGTGATCTTCAAAAATTATGTGCTGGTGTCCTATCTAATTGATACCAATAATTTTGCAGCTCACCAATAGGAATTTCTTCTATAAATTCAGAAACCGTCACTCGTAGAATTTCCAAATACTTATCACTGTTTAAATTGTCTTCATAAATACAGTACCGCACCTGATCGCGTAAAGCGTGCGGATTTTCTGCTGCCCAGAAATGTTCGTTTCTTCTATTTGTTATTCCTTCTCTAGAAAATTTCGCTTCATCGGTCCAAAATATTTTTGAAAGGAATTGAGGGTTCTCTTGAATTTTCAAAAACATGAATTCGCAAAATTCTACTCGTCGGACGTCATCACCAGGTCTCAAGGCTTGCACGTTTTAGAAGGAATAAGGGTGCATATGACGTTCGCTCAAGATTCTTTGGACAGATGAAGAAGAAATTCCCAAATCGTTTTCTGCAGATGGTATTAAACTTTGCGGGTTTGCGTGGAAATAAGCTAATGTGTTTATTACGTTATCCTCGGCATTTGTCACTGGTTTCGGAACATTTATTGTAACTTTAACCTTGCTAAAACGCAAAAAGTTCGTTTCAATCCTCTTGAATTTTGTCTTGTTCATTGGCGGCAAATCAGGGTGGCGTTCATTAAACACACGACACGTTCTCTCCAAAATTTTAAAACATTCTCCATGAATATAAAATAGATTGAGAATATCAGCGGTTGAGTATTCTTCCATTTCGATTTAGAAGATTTAGTTTATCACTGACAGCTTTCGTTAAATAACGCATACTAATCATCTGTCATATTGGATATTGGATCTCAATTGTTTTTCCATTGCTCACCATTGGAACATGTAAACATTTAAGCAAATACATACGATATTTTTATAAAACCCAATTATTTCGAAAATTGTTACGAATAGGTATAGGGAATCTTAATACAGTTCGATAGAAAATGAAATTCTACATTTGATAGTGCATAAAGTTATAGGGTGTCCCATTTAAAAAAACGGACTTTAGCGGCTTTGAAAATGTGAATGTTTGCCGCTGAATTTAGGACACCCTGTATAAAAATAGACAAATTTAATAAGAAAAATAGAAACCTAAGATTATTTACCGATCGTCTGCAAAATATGAAGATTATATCTTCAAAAACTTACAAAAATATGAGATTTTAAAATTTGGTACCCCGAAGGCTCATTTTCGGTTCAAGGTCAAATATCTTAAGAACGCTTGAACCTAGGTATAGGACATGCTACATAAAATAGCATTAAAATTCTCCGTAGAATCCAAAAATATCATAAAATACAGGGTGTTCCATTTAAAATAAGCAAGTTGATACCAACTTCCGGTTGAACCGGAAGTGACAGGAAGTTGAAATATATATATATATGTATATATATATATATATATATATATATATATATATATATATATATATATATATATATATCTAAGGGGAATATCTTAAAACGGTCCAAATATAGACATATCACACATTTTTGAAAAGGAAATAATATGGAGAACCTAAAAAAAAATCAGAAATATACAGGACATTTCATAATGGCACGCTACTAGTTTCTGATTCACCCTGTATAGTTATCTTTTCTAGGAAGTTTCCTGAAATAAATACAACTTTTGTGTTTATTATTTGTTTCTATCTATAAAAATAAATCCCGAAAATGAATGGCGAAATATAAATTATGACCCTGTACAAAGCACCTAGAAAAAGTCTGAAAAGTCGGCGTCTATGCCGGTGTTTAAAGCACCCTGTATTCGAAGTTCCTCTCTAACAAGGGATACTTATTGATATATTATTCGCAGGCGAGGGAAGCTGTAACTCGAATGACGGAGTGTCGGATTTGCGATACGGAAAGATTGGAGGAAGCGGTTCTGAAGACGAGGGCACGGCCAATAATTCCGGTTTATCAGAGAGCGATGGTTGTAAAAAGAAACACCGACGAAACAGAACTACATTTACGACCTATCAGCTGCACGAATTGGAACGCGCCTTTGAGAAAAGCCACTACCCAGACGTTTACAGCCGGGAAGAACTGGCAATGAAAGTCAATTTACCAGAAGTTAGAGTGCAGGTAGTTATGTTTTCTATTATATTCCTAACTAGTTACAATAATATAGTGACTTAGCTGTATATTAAATTGTTTTGAGTTTACAGAAATAATTGTCTTTTAAATGTATCATGTCCTTTGTTCAGGGCCGTACTGACATACTGACGAAGGGGTGAGGGTGGTGCTGAAATTAACATACATCCTTGTGGAGTATCAGTATTAATATATATATATATATATATATATATATATATATATATATATATATATATATATATACCGGGTGTCAACGATATCGTTTTACACGATGCCATTCATTTGCTTTTTAGGTTAGGATATAGGTTAGGTCTTGGAAACAATTGCATAGGGATGCCATTATAATTTTCATTAGATTTAACCAGAAACGTCAAAAGTACTGTTTTGTATCGACATTTCTGATAACTTTCGTTACATTTTTACACTGAGAAAAAAGAAAAACAAAAACAAAACCGTATTTTTGCTTTTTGTTTGAGAAAAAATTGACGAAACTCTGCCGATATATATTTTTCGTAATACATAACATGAAACACACACACCCTCACACACATATTATTAACCAGTAAATTTCGGAATATTTTTTATTGGTAAGCAATTTTGTATTATTTTGACATTTTATGATTTTTGCTGTCTTATTTTAGGAAATCGAGAAAAATTCACAAGTAGTATTAATTTTATTTTACCGGTAGGCTTTCGGTTTTTCCGGAAATACCTAGACCTAAGTCAAGAAGTTTAAAAAGAACCCTGTATATTTTTTCACACAGTTTGATAGAACTTAGAATTCCCTTTACATTGACATGTCACAAGTTGATTTTTTTCGAAATGGAGGACCAGGAAGCTTTTGTTCAAAATTCAATATGGCGGCCATTTTCTAACACCGAAGATATTTTTGAATTATAGGTAGAAATAATAAACAAATATGGGGGTTTTTATTGGGTTTAATGCTAATTTAAAATCAAACTTTCACAATTAATTCAAAGGTCACTCAATTAAATGTTCTATGCGCTGTCCGCCTTGTTCTTGGCATAGTGTAACTCTCTCAACATTTTCCGCGAGCAGGTTTCGTAAATGCTGTTCTGAGATACTCTCAACGGCTCGTCTTATTCTATTTTCTAACATTTCCAACGATATTACAGGAGTTGCATACACTTTTTCTTTCAGACGACCCCATATAGAAAAATCAAGCGGGGTTAGGTCAGGCGACCTCGCTGGCCATCGAATTGGTCCATTGGTTCCCAACCAGTTCTCACCAAATCGTTCATTCAAGTAATTTGCAACAATTCTTGAATTATGAGCAGGGGCGCCATCTTGTTGGTAAACTAAATCATCATTTTGCTGCAAATTATTTATAAAATGTTCAATTTCATTTTCGAGAAAGTCCAAATACATCTCGCCAGTTAAAGGCTGATGGAATAATATTGGACCAATAACGCTTAGTCCTACAACGCCTAACCAAACATTAACTCCAAAACGTTCCTGGAAGGCACCTTCTCTTACTAATCTTTGATTTTCCTTTGCCCAATAACGAAAATTATTTCTATTAAACATCCCTAGATTAGTAAACCTTGATTCGTCAGAAAAAATAATCTTATGATGAAACACAAGACTTATTCTATAATTATCTAAAAACCAATTGCAATAAATAAGTCGTCTTTGGAAGTCATTTTCAAATAGGTGGTGGTGAATTTGATACTTAAACGATTTAAACCCGTGTTTCTTTAAAATTTTTCTGGCGCTTTCATGGGACGTATTGCACTGTTTGCCTAATTCACGAAGGGAAGCTCTACGGTCATACTCGATGTACGCTAAAACGTTTGTTTCCACTTCTTCGCTTACTACGAAACCATCATTGCCATTAGCATGGACACCACCATTATTTTCATTTTTTAAATGTTGTACTAGCCAAGGATAATATGCATGTGAAGGAGCGTCACGATTCGGAAAGCGTTCCTGGTATAATCTCTCTGTGTCCCTTGAATTTTTGCGACATTCCCCATAAATAAGGAGCATGTCAATTTGATGTTCTCTTGAATAAACCATAATATTTATTTTTAAAACTAACTAGAACCACTTCTCAGTGTAAAAATGTAACGAAAGTTATCAGAAATGTCGATACAAAACAGTACTTTTGACGTTTCTGGTTAAATCTAATGAAAATGATAATGACATCCCTATGCAATTGTTTCCAAGGCCTACTTATCTTAGTTAAGTCATCTTTCATGTTACTGCACCGTATCTACCGGTAAAATAAAATTAATACTACTTGTGATTTTTTCTCGCTTTCCTAAAATAAGACAACAGTCATAAAATGTCAAAATAATACAAAATTACTTATCAATAAACAATAAAAAATATTCCAGGATTTTCTGATTAATAATATGTGTGTGTTTGTTTCATGTTATGTATTAAGAAAAATGTATATCGGCAAGGTTTTGTCAATTTTTTCTGAAACAAAAAGCAAAAATACGGCTTGTTATGCGGTTTCGTGTAGCTAATAAGATATACTTTAATACTAATATTTAATAAATACAACTTTCTATTTAAAATCTTTGCGAAAATTTAAGAAAAAGTTCACATTTTAGAGAAAAAATTAAACTTATCCCATTTGCTATATAGGTTAGGGCTTAAAAATTTGATTAAAATCCATTGAAAACCCGATTTTGTTTAATATTTTAATAATTTGTTAAACAAAAATTTCATCGGTATCGGGAAACGACCGCCATATTGAATTTTGAAAAAGCGCTTCCTGGTCCGCCATTTTGAAAAAAATATAACGTGTGATATGTCATTGAAAAGGTAATTCTACGCTCTATCAAACTATGTAAAATAATATACAGGGTTCCATTTGAAATTCTTGACTTGGTTCTGATATCGGAAAAACTGGCAGTAATATTCAATTGTTTTTTCATGAAAAATATGTGTCTTAATACCATATTTCGTTAACCCAAATAAAAAAATCCTAACCTAAAAAGCAATTGAATGGCATCGTGTAAAACGATATCGTTGACACCCGGTATATATATATATATATGTATATACAATGAGGGCATAAAGTCTGGAAACCTTGAGATATGTCAAAAACTATACAAGTTGGGTAAAAAAGTTTCATATAAAAGTTGTATAGTTCCTTACGATTTATGATTCAAAAATGTCCTGAAATATACAGGGTGTTTTAAAATCAATTTACACGCCAACACTTCAGAATCTCTAATGGAACACCCTGTATATTATTTCATTTTAAGAATCTGCATGAAATTCTGGTCATATTTTATTAAGCATACCCTATCCTTAAAGTCAACTGTTTTTGAGATAAAAAAAAAATAAGAAAACTGTTTTACAAAATTTTTTTAATAACGATTAACAACGATAGTCTAAAATTCTAAATAATGCGTTTTAACGTAATAAATGCTGGAACTGTTGTCCGTTCACTTCCTGACAATATCCTAATCGATTGATGAACTCTTGTTGTAAATTTCGAATGAAAGTAGGTGGGATTTGTCGGATTTCATCTCTTATACGATTTTTCAGCGCATCGATATTAGGAGGTCTGTTCAAATAAACTTTGCTCTTTAAATATCCCCACAGAAAATAATCTAGGGGAGTTAAGTCCGGGGACCTGGCCGGCCATTCGTAGGGACCACGACGTCCTATCCACCTGTAGGAAATATTTCACTGAGATACTGCCGAACAGGTAGCGCGTAGTGAGGTGGTGCTCCATCTTGTTGGAACCACATTGCTGCAGTAGGCATATCGGGCTCATTACCTGGATACAATTGAGCTAAGGCAGGAATCAACTCGAGTTGTAAAAAATCAAGATAAATTTCGCCGGTTAAATTTACGTCGAAAAAGTAAGGACCTATAATTCTATCTTGAAATATTCCAGCCCAAACGTTGATTTTCTCGCGATATTGCGTATGAGCCACTTGAGCCCAATGGAGATTCTCTGTAGACCAATATCTACAGTTTTGTCGGTTGACAGTTCCATTAAGAAAAAAGGTGACTTCATCGGAAAATAAAATATTTCTACAAAAGAATGGATCCAGGTTGCACCGCTCTTGCATACTTTCGCAAAACTCAAGTCGGCGGTCAAAGTCGTCTTCATTTAATTCATGGATTAATCTTATTTTGTAGGGATGATACTTTGCCGTGTGCAGAATATTTTTTACCGATGATTGACTATGGTTTAAATCTAATGCTACTTGACTTGTAGGTAAATGTGGATTTTCGTTATAACTGAGTAAAACTTTCAATTTCATATCATCATCTAGTTTTGGCCTACCTGTCCTGGGAAGATCTTTTACACAACCATGATCACGAAATTTTTTGATAATTTTGCTAACTGTGGATTTTGCAATTGCTTGTCCTCGCTCGGGATGCGTATTATTAAAAAGTTGACATACTTCGTCAAGATTTCTTTGGCGATCTCCCCATCCAAACATCATAAGAATCTCTATTCTTTCTCTTTCTGAAAGCATTTTTATCAGGAAAAAAGTAACTCTCCAACAATATGTTAAAAATTGACACAGTTTGTTGTCAGTACATGACAGTTTCTATGGGAGTTCTAAAATAATCCACCAGGTTTCACTATGCATAGGGAAATGAGTTAATTTTGTTTAAAGCCAAATTTCCATTTTCTCATTTTTTTATCTCAAAAACAGTTGACTTTAGGGATAGGGTATGCTTATAATATAATCAGAATTTCATGTAGGTTCTTAAAATGAAATAATATACAGGGTGTTCCATTAGAGGTTCTGAAGTTTTGGCGTGTAACTTGATTTTAAAACACACTGTATATTTCAAGACATTTTTGAATCATTAATCGTAAGGAACTATACAACTTTTATATGAAACTTTTTTACCCAACTTGTATAGTTTTTGACATATCTCAAGGTTTCCAGACTTTATGCCCTCATTGTATATATGTATATATATATATATATATATATATATATATATATATATATATATATATATATATATATATATATATAATAATAGACAAGGTCCAATTTAAATTTTGGCAGAAAATTTACATTAAAAGTGGTCATTTTAATTTTTTTTTCGAAAACGCGTAATATTTTGAAATAAACAAAGTGATATGCTTTCATGCTTTTTCTAAACTAAAAAGTTTCATGTTAATCAGGTCATCTCAGAAGTTTGAAACTGTCGTTTGTTTTATATGTTATATGGTGAATATAACGTTTTTCAGAAAACCGGTTTCAGTGCCGCCATTTTGGAAGAAAAATATAACTTGTGAAACGTCATTGGAAAGGGAATTTTGCACAGAATACGACTATAAAAAAATATACAGGATTCTCTATAATATATTGAAGTTTAGGACACTTCCGGTTATCTGTCAAAATATACATTTTAATAAGTTACTAAACGTACGTAAGTTTCAAAGCAATATCTGAAAAGGTAAAAAAATTATTGCGTGTACTCCGATGTTCTGTGTCACCCGATGTATATATATATATATATATATATATATATATATATATATATATATATATATAAAATTTTAAATTCGTTTTAGAAAAATTGTAAATGTCTCTTTATAATTAGACCACTAAATTTTTTTTAAATTAATTGTAGATAGGAAAGGAAAGCCTTATTACCACAAAAAAAAATAAAGGAATGAGCAATTTTTGAGAAAGCCTACTATGATAGGCGAAACGTCAAATTAATCCCATTGTTTGATTTTACAAATAAACCTATACCCAAGAAAGAAGTCCAATTCATATACAGTGTGTCCAAGATAAGGATGCACAGCATGGGGATCTCGGAAACGGTAAAAGATATAGAGTCGGTTAAATTAGACAAAAGTTGCGTATTTTAATGCCCAACAAAATCCCGTTTTATAAATTTAAAAATTCTAAGCCGTTCCGGAAATATCCGAGAAAAACCGAAATATTGCGATTTTGTTTTAATTTTTGTTTGAAGTTATTTGAAAAGATATGAAAAAATGGAAAACACTTTTTCATTCTCACTTTTTAAACTGTACAAAGTGACGTTAACAAATTTTTATTACAACGTTTCGTTTCGATGGAACCACCATCAACTTTGATTTTTCTTATGGAACAGAAAAAAGTATACCCAGCATTAGATTGCGCTTTTCATTGCGAATTCAACGATGTACAGTACAATATGATTACTTATGTTTTTATCCAGACAAATGGCTTTTTAATACATTTCTAGCATTTTATTATAGTAGGGCATGAAATCCTAACGATAAAAGGAAGACAAAACGGTTGACAAGTTCGAATGAATGTATTTATTTATTTACTAACTATAACAAATGTTCAAACAAATTACCTCCGTTTTCTAAACAGAAGTACGCCCGTCTCACGGTAGACTCCAAAATATGACTTAACATTTCAGGAGTAATTTATTAAATGCTGCTCGTACTGATTGATATAATTGTTCCTCGTTGTCAAAACATTCCTTAAATACCTCATTTTTTATGTAGACCCACAATATCCACAAGAAAAAGTCCAAGGGAGTTAGGTCCGGGGACCTTGGAGGCCAAGGTGTTTCACTGTAAGTCCCAATGTATCTTCTTTTAAACCGTTAAGCTAAATATTGGCGAACTTCTATGGAGTTATGGGCTGGAGCACCATCTTGTTGGAACCAACAGCCGTGTACCGCGCCTAACGGTAAATTATCTAATGCATCTTCTAAATCGTGCCTAGATCTCAAGGTACCGCTCGGAAGTTAATGAATTGTGAAAGAAAATAGGGCCTATAATCTTGCTACCAAAAATCCCACACCAAATATTAAATCCAAAGCGATCTTGATGTCTGGATGGTCTATTTATACGTGGATTTCGTTGTGACCAATAGTGGGTATTGGGCCTGTTAAAAATACCGTTATTGGTTACCATGCTTTCATCAGACCAAATCACTTTATAAGGAAAATTAAGACTGTCTTCAAAAATCCTGGTATACCACTCACAAAAATGTCTACGTCGTTCATCGTTACCCGGTTTTAATCCTTGACTAATTCGGAATTTGTAAGGCTTAAATTGATTTTTCCTTAAAATAAACTGAGCTATAGGTTTAGCTACCCCCGTCTGGTGTTCATTTTCTCTGGTGGAAATTTGTGGATTTTCAATAACAGATTGTAGAACGTCGTATTGGTTTTCTTCATTGGAAGGTTTTTGTCGGGATAATACAGTCTTTTTAAATGATCCATATTCTTTTAGATTAAATAGCAAACGCCGAAAAATACACTTGTCAGGTTGTCTCCGCTCTGGGTATTTGTTAGAATACATACGCTCGGCTCCTACACAATTTCTTTGGCATAAAATGTAGCAAGATAGCATATCACATCTTTCTTCGTTTGTAAAATTACGTCCATCCATTGTAGAACAAAATAAATTAAAAAAACCACAACAACAATAACAATACAAACATTTACTTGTTTGAATATTTGTTAAATAAATAAATACATTAATTCGAACTTGTCAACTGTTTTTTTTTCCTTTTCTCGTTACGATTTCATGGCCTACTATAATAAAATTCTAGAAATGTATTAAAAAGCGATTTTTCTGGATAAAAACATAAATAACTATATTGCAGCATATAAGCGCAATCTAGTACTGGGTGTACTTTTTTTCCATCCCATAAGAAAAATCAAAGTTGATGGTGGTTCCATCGAAATGAAACGTTGTTTTGAAAATTTGTTAACGTCACCTTGTACAGCTTAAAAAGTGGAATGAAAAAGTGTTTTCCGTTTTTTCATATCTTTTCAAATAGCTTCAAAAGAAAATTAAAACGAAATTGCAATATTTCGGTTTTTCTCGGATATTTCCGGAACGGCTTAGAATTTTCATATTTGTAAAACGGGATTTTGTTGGGAATCAAAATACGCAAATTTTGTCTAATTTAACCGACACTACATCTCTTACAGTTTCTGAGATCCCCATGCTGTGCATCCTTATCTTGGACACACTGTATACCGGGTTTAAGAAACAAATTGAATAATATATATATATATATATATATATATATATATATATATATATATATATATATATATATATATATAGGGTGATTCATGAGGAAATGTCAATACTTCAGGTACATATTCAGGACCCAAAAATTAACGTAAAAGTCTATATAAATAAGTGTCCGCAAGGCCTTAGTTCTCGAGATACAGGGTGTTAAAGTTTTTATTTAATTTTCCTATTTTTTAAACAAAATCTATGATAATGTAAATAATGGAGTGAAAATTGACATACGGGGGTTTTTTGGTATGACAAATTCGAATCTAATTTTAGTATTGCTCTTACTTGTAGGGGGCGCCACCTACATGTCTTTCTACTCTTTCGAACAATCACAACTTTTTGGTACAGTCTTGTATTACATTTTTGAGTAAAACAAATTATTCCCTTGCCATTTCTACGTTAAAAAGGTATACTTGTTAAAAGTGCTTCTAAGCACAGATCAGCTCTATGGTGTATAGCTCGGGTTGCTCTGTGGATACATTCGGGCGCATTTCTTAGTGTTTGTGCTGCGTTTGTTATGCGATCCAATAATGCTTCTTTTGTATTTACTCTAGTGGAATATACCAGTGATTTGAACCATCCCCAAAGACAATAATCCAAAGGATTAAGGTCTGGCGATCTAGGTTGCCAATTAAACGGGCCTCCCCGACCAATCCATCGGTTTGGAAAGTTTTGGTTTAAAAAATCTCTTACAAGTACACTGTAGTGTGCAGGGGCTCCATTATGCTGCAAATACGTGTTTTGTCTTACATTAAGGGGAACATCTTCTAATAGATTTCGCAAGTGATTTTCAAGAAAGTTTAAATATTTTTCTCCTGTAAGACTACCGTCGATTATAAATGGACCAATTAAAAGACCATTTAACATTCCACACCACACATTAATGCTAAATTTATGTTGGAAATTATGTTCTACTGTAGCGTGACGATTTCCATAGGACCACCGGTGTTCATTGTGAAGATTATTTATACCATCACGCGTGAACTGTGCTTCATCAGTGAACAAAACATACCTATACAACCCTGCACATGTTGAACCCGTTGTAAATGAAATGGGTATAATAAACAATTAATGTGAAGATTTCTTCAAGCAGACGATTGTGTAATTTGATAAGTATCTGCAATCCGCCTAGTGCTTATGCTTGGATCATTTTCGTCGGCATTGAGTATAGCCTCTTCTACTTCAACGTTGGGTCCCGATTCTCTTTCAGATACAATTTTCGCACTTGGAAACATCCCAGATTCTCCAGCAGTAGTGAAAACTTGTTGAAAAACTCTTCTATCTGGCACCCTTCTATCTGGAAAACGACGCTGGTACTCCGCGACTGCTTGAATTGCGACCCCATTGCAAAAGCCATAGACGAATATCATATCTGCATATTCACGATGCGAGAATATCATAAGCATAATGACGTATTTAGATCTAAAGTTTCTTAAATGATTATTGTCAGATAATAAAAGTTATGAACAGAAATTGACAGTGACAAAATTTGATCTTATTATTAACTGACATTTACTATTGCTAAGTAACAGGAAAAAGGATGAGAACACCAACCAGCAGTTGTTCTGTCAGGCAAGGCACACTTCTATTTTTTTACAATACGTGCATACTTTATGTGAATTTGATAAAAAAAATTACATGCGCCGAAACTGTTTTAAATCCAAATATCTCGAAAACGGTTGCTCGTATCCACTTTTAACAGGTATACCTTTTTGACGTAGAAAATTCAAAAATGTAATACAAGACTGTACCAAAAAGTTGTGATTGTTCGAAGAAGTAGAAAGACATGTAAGTGGCGCCCCCTACAAGTCAGAGCAATACTAATATTAGATTCGAATTTGTCATACCAAAAAACCCCGTATATCAACTTTCACTCCATTATTTACATTACCATAGATTTTATTTAAAAAATAGGAAAATTAAATAAAAACTTTAACACCCTGTATCTCGAGAACTAAGGCCTTGCGGACACTTATTTATATAGACTTTTATGTTTATTTTTTGGTCCTGAATATGTACCTCAAGTATTGACATTTCGTCATGGATCACCCTGTATATATATATATATATATATATATATATATATATATATATATATATATATATAATTCTTTATTACATAAATAATCTGTTACACCACCTATGCCCGGAATAATATGCATGCGCATTCTATTCAAATTGCGCTAAAGATTTTCCCGGTCTCAAATATATACTTAAATAGTGGATTTTCATTAGCTCAATTAGCAAAACGTGGCCTTGATTAAGTGTTGCGTTTAAAGCCGTTGCGTGACAGCACTGACACCGTTATTAGACACGACATTTGAAATTATTTTATCAGCAACTAAGATGCACGAGGACCCTTATTTCCTACTATTTATTAGCAATCACGTGCGTAAGCCTTTTCTTACCCCGTGCCAGCCTTCGTGATCGCATTAATTATGCGCGAACCACCCTTGCATGTCGGCTGGGTAATAGTTCCAACGCGACCAATTTAATGCTTCTGTATACTGTTGGTTTACTACCAAATCGTTAGGTCTGTGTAATGTAAGATAAATTAATTTTATTGCCAACTAAGCAGTTCAAGATTGTTGTCTAGCGTTTACACGCAATGTCACATGAACTAGGCGCGCGACTATTATTTTCGTGAAGTTTCCCCCATATTTAATTTTGTTAATAATGATATTTCTTCAAGCGTTGCTGTTTTCTATTAAACTCCGTAGCTAGGACCTTTGTTCAGTGACGTAGATTTGAATCAAAATAGTTTTCACGTTAATAGATTAAAAAAATGCAAATTTACTAAAAGGTAATAAAATAAATTAAAATGTATAGAATTTTTCACGATCTACTAAAGTGGTTTACACTCTTCGTAAGTACCTGGCCGTAACAGGGTCGTATTTGATAGTACCGTCCAATGGCTTTTGCCTAATCTATTGTGAAACAGGCTGAAAGACATTATACCTCCCTTTCAGTATTACATTTTATTGGCGACTTTACGTTTAATATAAAGAAATAATTTTAAGTTTAACTCGTGCTTTATAGACAAGTGTGTATTACAATGTTCAGTAGTGTCTTAAAATGACTGAAGCCCTTTCCGGTTAGTTAGTACCTTTTTCTACAGCCGGAAAATTTATTTTCCCGCACTAGCACGGAAAAATGTTTACGCACGTAATATTTCAAAATTAATTTATTATTTATTAATTTATTCACCGAATTTTAAATGTATCTATGTCAGTAGAAAATTATAATAAGGAATTAAATATTATTAAACAAATACCATAATGGATATGACTCCTCTAAAACAGTGGCGGCTCGCGGGTGAAAAAGTAAGTGAAGTGCGAATGAAGCAAGAAAATATCGCATTTTCAGAATTTTTTTATATGTGGAGGGGGTAGAATATTTTTTTACGGCTTACCTAAATTTTGTATACTAAATCATTTCTCATATCCTTCATAGCAGCAAATTTATTTATAACATCCTCATAAAATGGATGAGTTGCCCTAATCTCCTCCAGAAATTCCTTGTGAATTGAAATATTGCCTAGAGAAATAAGTCTTTCTTGAGATATTGTATTTCTTAAATAAGTTTTTACACGTTTGAGGCATGAAAAAGTTCTTTCCACTGAAGCACTTGTCGATGGTATTGTCAAAATAAGGGAAAACAGTTTATATGCTTCGGTAAAAATATCTTAATTTTCATTTTTTTTTTCACTTGCTCTTACAGCGATATATTCTAATTACTCTCATTGGCAAAAATAAGACCATGCTCATTTTTAAGTCGTTGACTTTTTCAAAATATTTCCTCATATAACTGTAAGAAGTTTTCAAACGGGCCAGGCGGAAAATTTAAACTAGATTCGGAGAATTTAGCAGAATCTGCCAAACATAAAAATGTAAGTTTTTCAGAGTCTTGAAAGCTTAGTATCATTTCCATTAAAATATGGTCCAATATTTTATAAAAAAGGGTTCTATACTTAGCCCTAATTTCTTCAGGTGAAAGCTTAGCAAGCTCACGTTTGTAATGATTTATTTCTGTAATAGAATTTGCTTTATCAAACATGGTATTAAAAAAGTGTTCATTTCTTTTTTTACAGAGCGCCTCACGACAGCGTTTTATATTGGATATACAAAAATGAATGTCAAGCGATTTTTTTTGAAGAACGCAAATAGTATGTCCGTGATTGTCATTAAACACTAATGCCAGAAACGTGAATTCAAAATCGTTCATTTCACCTAAAAATCTTTTCGCAAGCCGGATTGATTTTTCATCAGATTTGTCATATTTTGTAATAAATTCAAAGTCGTCTTTTAATTTATTCCAGTCTGGAACAATCACATTTACTAACTTCTAATTTGAGGACCAACGAGTTTTTTTGGAAACAATGTCAGCAAAACAATTTTTGCAATATTTGATTACTACATAACCATTTGTACGCCGAAAACCAGGATGACGATTAAAACTCTGATCTTGTTCCTTTCATCAATAATGTAAATTAATAAACCTGACACCAAATAAAGTTGTAACAACACCATAAATAAATATAACACAAAACAGCAAAGCAAACTGCAAAGGAACTAACCGGTTGCAGCGAAATTCGCGAAAATAAAGGTAAACAACCACCCCAAACTGAACGACTCGTGGGTGTAGTGACTGCGTTAGCAATTCACCGAGAGCGTCGTATGGCGTTGGTTAACATTATTCTTCCATGCGCTCGACGTCATCGCGTACCTCCAGCAAAGTCGAAGCGGTTTGCGCCGCTGTTATAATTGTTATAATAAAGTTCGATTGAAAGTTATTATTATTATTTAAATATAATAAAATATCCAAATAATATCCCAAACATAAAAATCTCTCATAAAATTAAATCCAATCTAGGCACACTTTTAGTAAATACAAAGGATAAAATAGACTCTTTATCAAAAAGTGAAGTTTACAAACTTTCATGTGGTTCTTGTGACAAAACTTACATAGGCAGAACTTGTAGACCCTTACACACAAGGATTAATCAACATCTAAAAAGAACTACCTCAGCCTTTGGAGAGCACCTGAGATCTTCCAATCATGGTTTCAGCCCAAGGTCAAATTCTAAACTACTTCATAACATAACGTCTAAAAACTTCAACAGGTTGGAATTTATGGAGGATATCGAAATTTCCAACGAACTAAAGAATAATGACTCATGTCTTAATACACAAGTCTCCCTCAATAGATCTTTCATCCCTCTCCGCAGACTTGGACTAATTCCATCGCTCTATGATGAACCCAGACTTTACCCTGTCTGATTGATCCATTCATCTTCCTCTCTTAGTATTAATATTCATGTAAAAAAATGTATATAACTTTCACGTCCACATCTCCTTTACTCACTTATACCAGTTTCAAAATTCATTATTTTGAAAATAAATAAATTTAATTTTCAATTCAAGATACAAATTCTCTTTCCTCGCCACTTTGTTTACATAACACACATTTATCTGAAAACATCTTTAGTTGTGAATACGATTAAAATATGTATATGTTTTAATTTGTTCACCAATTTGTACAAAACCTCCACAAAACATTGATTGTTCTAATTCCTGTTTGACATTTCTCTTCTTTATTTAAACAATTTTAATGGAATAATAATACTTTTATTAAATCAAAATTAAATTTAAAAATTGTTTAAGTCATAATTCTAAAAACAAGTTGGTTTCAACTCCGCTGAAGCCAACCCTGCGTCATCAATATGACCAACTTAAAATACTTTTCCTTCATCATATGACCAACTTAAAATACTTTAAAAAATTTTCCCCTAATAGTTTCTTACTAGATTTGAATCTCTTGCAATTTATTGACAATATATACAAATAATATAAAATATTTCCACGGCCTTCCACATTCAATTTGATTAATTTTCTAATTATTTTGGTTAAAATTTGCTTCTTCATTGACACTTCTTTTCCTACAGGTTTAAATTTTAAATATATTGATAGGTTGCCAACCTCACAGGGCTAATTTTCCTTGTAGGTTTAACCTTTAAACTCTGTTATTTGAGACCACCACATTTCAGCCTTAACTGGAACGAAATGATAATTTAGGTCGCTAAAACGGGGTGATCCCTTGTTTTATAAAAGTTTTAAATGTGATTTGTTATATATTTGACATGTAACTTACAATTTAAATGTTTACTGTTTTTAACTGTTTGTGGTACTTTATGGATTTATTTCCTGTGCACCCTTGACTAAGTAAGTAGATCACTTATAGAATTATTATTACAGATTGCTTCTTAATACAAATTATCTTCATAATTACTCTTTTTTACATAGTTTCTTTGTCCTTATTCAATTTCACTTCTACATTAGTAACTCTCTTCATAAAATACTTATCGAAAACTAAAGAAAGTGATTTCCTTCCTTTCAGGTGGCACTGATGATGGCGAAAGCCGAAAGCGCTTTGCTACGTTTTTAATAAATTGATTTGCACGAAATACAATGGAAAGATTTTCACAATTTAATTGTAACTAAGGTCACTTAGCATTAAGGTAACTGGAATGATGTGAGATTATAATACGATGTAAGTCAAAACTATAATATAAATAACGGGATAAATTTTTGATTCAATTTTTTTAGAAAAACAACTTAAGTTTTTGAGATTTTCACGTATATATTTGTTGTCAACACGACATGTTTCGTATATACAATAGCTTCTTCAGATGTTAAGGTATAACTAAAATACTACAATCCCAAGATATAAAAGGTAAACAACAGGTAACAAATATAGGGAAAAACCCAAAGACAGTGGTGTTACAATAAATGAAAAAGCTTAAAAATTATGTGGGTTATATATCTACGACAAAAGGACGGTTTAGTGAAATAAATTTAACAAAGGAGAGTTATTTAATTCTAATTGGTCATTTAGCAAATTACCTGATGATTTTAATTTGTTTATTTCTAGAAATTCAAGCATGTTAAGTTTTATGCCCTTATTTTCGATATGTAGAATTTCAAAATTATTATTAAATGAATGATGTTCAAGTAAAAGATGATTTGCAAAGTTTGAATCAGATTTTTTATTCAAAAAACTATTTTATGCTCTGAAATGCGTTTGTTAAACGTTCGACCTGTTTGACCTATGTACGTTTTTGGACAGTCACCGCAGGTTAATTTGTAGACACCTGATTGTTTTGTTTTACTTGTTTTGTCTTTATTATTTTTTATATATTTACCCAAATTATTGTTTGTCCTGTAAGCAACATTTAAATCCTGTTTACGCAATAAAGTAGCGATTCGTTCAAAGGGTGATCCAATATAAGTTAAAACTTTATAAAACTTATTAGTTTGATCTTTAATATTAGGATATACTTGACTAATGGCTTTATTATATTGTTTCTTGGCAAGAATATTATTTACGAGATTTGGATCATATCCATTATTGACAGCAATTTGTTTTTATTATGTTAAGTTCTTTTTCAAAATTAATATTTGACATTGGAATATTAATTAGCCTGTGAACCATACTGTTATAAGCCGCTAATTTATGTTGATAGGGGTGAGTAGAGCTAGCGTGAATGGTAATATCTGTATGAGAAGGTTTATGAAAAACAGAGAAGTCGTGTTTATTATCATTTTTCTGTATAGTTAAATCTAGAAAATTAATAGAGTTATTTTGTTCTAATTCAGTTGTAAAAGTTATATTGGGATGGATATTATTGATAAAATCAGTAAAAACACTTAATTGTCTCTGTGTTCCAACAAAACAAGCTAAAATATCATCGACATACCTAAACCAATAAAGAAAGTTTTTTCTTAGCGGATTTTGATGTATAATGTGTTCGATATTGTCCATAAAAATTTCAGCTAGTAAGGGACTCAATGGGTTTCCCATAATTAAGCCTTCAGAGCTGGAGTAAAAATTATTATTGATTTGAAAGTAATTCTGAGAAAGGCAAATATTTAAAAGATTGATGATTTCTTGTTTTTTAACTGGATTTGTGTGACTCTTTTCTAATAAATTGTTAACTAAATGAATCGTATCGTTGGGCGGGATACTGGGAAATACATTTTTTACATCAAATGAAATCAAAAGGGCATTTCTTGGTAACGAGATGTGTTTTATATGTTCTACTAATTCAAAAGAATTTTTAATGCTATATTTTGGAACGAATTTACAGTTATCATTTATGAGAGAAATTAGTTTATGTGAAATTTTAAAAGAAGGTGCTGTTATAAAAGAGACAACTGGGCGGATGGGGTAATTTTCTTTATGTAGTTTAATCAATTTCTGATTCTTTTAGAATATTGAAGAATTACAAATCTAGATGAGAAATTGCTTCTTTCTGTTAAGCGAGTTTTTTGAAAAAAAAATATCTAATACATCTGATACAACTGAAAAAAAATAAGTTTGTCTTCTCTTTCCGCACTAGTGCGGCGAAAACTAATTTTCCGCACTAACATGCGTGTGGAAAGTACGCTCATAGGAAAAGGTATATTTATCATGGAATCTTATTTTTTTCTACACCGATTATTTTCCAACCATACCCATTTAAGTAGCAAAGCTCTTGTTTATAAATAAGAAAATAATTATCCAGAACTAATCCAAAGTAATCATCCTGTAAATGTTCCATTATGTACCCTGTAGCGCTTAGCTTAGAATAAATTGTATGCTTGTAACAGTCTTATTAAAATCTTGATTAATAACCACTAAATTGAGTGTTAAATTCATTACACAAAGTGAATAAATTGAAGATTAATTAACCATTGATAATTTAAACTCGCTAGTCCGTGGCTTAACAAGGTTAAAATTTGCATTTGAGGACGGAAAGCACTTTAGCAAGCACAAACACAATTAGGAGGGGCGACGCAATCGCCGCCGTCGCTTAGAAAAAATGTTAAAAGCAAAACATTATTGGTGCCTTCATAACCAACAGAATTTGATTTCTAATTATTCGAAGGAGCAGAAAGAGCATCGTTAATCCAGTAGGCAAAGCTTTTTAACAAATAATTGAAAGCACAAGCTTTACTTTGTTAGCTGTCGCTTATTTTATTTTTGCAGTAGGCGTGACTGCAGTTTCATATGACTAGGCTTAGGATAATTATGCATTTAAAAATCTAAAAATATGCATGCAAATATGCTCCGAAACAAGGGAAATTATGCACTTAAAAATGCATTTATTATCGGATCAAAAAACAGACTTAAGACGCTGTTTTTGCCGGTAATTATTACATTAATACAACTATATAATAAAAGTATTTTTTAAATAAAATTTTAATATATAGCTAACTAAACAAACTAACTAAAGAATAAACCTGTTTAAAATTTATTGTTTACGCTTTTGAACAAGTTGCGGTTACATTTTATAACTATATGATGTAACAAATTATCAAATTGAAATTTTCTTCTATTATCTGACAATAGTACTTTATACTAGGGATGGCCAAAATTCTACAGGGTGAGTCGGGAGGATCGCCTCAAACTCCAGGAGTGTGTTCTATGAAAGATACTGATTTAAAAAAACTCATATGTTCTTATTCGATTTTCAATTGTTTTCAACTTACAACAAAAATAAGATTTCAAGCATAATTCCATACATACAACATAATAATTATAGGGTGCTTAGAAATCAGAATAAGTTAATGTTCCATTTACTGGTACTATACCTGTCAGTGTCATTTTTGAATTCGTACCTGTCAGTGTCATTTTTGAATTCGAGCTGTTGAACATATTCCAAAATGCCGAATTTTTACTCACACTTAGAGTATGCGAATATGATATTTGTTTATGGTTTTTGCAATGGGAATGCTACAGCTGCTGCTGAAGAATACCGTCAACGATTTCCATTTCAACGTCATCCTAATAAGAAAGTATTTATGAGAGTTTTCAACAAACTATGCGAAAGCGGAACACTTCCCAGTGCCAACACAACTTCTGAAAGAGCTACTCAACAAACTTTAGAAGAAGTAGAAAATATTCTGGACCTAGTAGAAGAAGATGCAACCATCAGTTCACGCAGAATGGCTGCTCAGTTGGACATTCCACAAAAAAGAGTGATAAATACGCTCCACGAGCAAGGTTTGTATCCTTACCACTTACAAAAAATCCAACACCTACAGCCAGAAGATTTTGCCAAACGTATGGAGTTTTGTCGGTGGATAGACAATAATCGTCATCTTATATCGCGCATACTTTTCACGGACGAAGCAACATTTACTCGTGACGGTATTAATAATAGTCGCAATTGCCATGTCTGGTCAGAGGAAAATCCGCATGCAACAGTCGAGAGCAACTTTCAACATAGGTTCTCGGTAAACGTATGGTGTGGTATGATAGATAGTTATGTCATTGGCCCTTTTATTTTATTTTGGAAAATTGCCTCACAGGGGACTACTATTGTAAATTTCTCGAAAATGAATTACAAGGACTACTGGAGGATGTTCCCCTAAACATCAGAAGGCAAATGTACTTCCAGCATGATGGAGCTCCAGCACATTTCGCACATCAAGTCAGGCAACACTTAGACGGGAGGTTTCCAAGGCGTTGGATTGGTCGCGGTGGTCCTATTATTTGGCCTCCAAGATCTCCTGACCTCACTCCACTCGATTTCTGTTTATGGGGCTGGTTAAAAAATGAAGTGTACAAAGTGAGAGTGGACACTCGAGAAGCACTTATTCAGCGTATCAGAAATATTGCAGATGAAATTAAAGAAAGGCATGAGGCAATTAGAAGAGCAACAGGTGCCCTACGTAGACGAAGCCGAAAATGTTTAGAGCTCAATGGGGGCATTTTTGAACATTTAATATGATGAAATCTAATGATTGAAACGTTAATTTGTTAGATCTTGTTTATATTCTAATTTATGCTGTAAGTTGAAAACAAATGAGAATCGAATAAGAACATATGAGTTTTTTTAAATCAGTATCTTTCATAGACCACACTCCTGGAGTTTGGGGCGATCCTCCCGACTCACCCTGTATAATGAATCGATTCGATTAGCTAAAAACAAATCGATTAGACCCAATAATGGGGTAATTTGAATCTATTCATGGAAAAAATCGAATCGATTCGAAAAATATTGAACCTATGTACTCTAGGCTTGATCAGTTGTGGTGTGGCAATAAATAAGATAGGTTTATTATTCTTACAAGGTTTTATTATAATAAATGTACGTAATTAACATAAATAGTTATAAATAAAAATAGCGCTAACTAACAAAACAGGTAATAATAATAAACCAAACTCAACCAATAATTAATTCATTCTTGACCCTTGACCTAGCCACTCTTCAATGCTAAGTGATCCCAAGAATAGTTGGCTAGAAAGTCGGTTAGGCTTTAATCTATTTCTATCCTGTATTGGCCTGTCTGGGAAAATAACCTTTCGGATGGTACCGATGTAACAACACATGGTAAATATCTAAATGCTAACTTTGATAAATTAGGATATACACATTGCACATTTTTCCAAAAATGAAGCGGACTTTCTGTTCTTTTTACAACAGGTTGTTGCAAATAATGTTTAAGTTCCACAAGCAACTCATCATCAGTTGCAATTGAGGATTTAGAACTTTGAGTTGATACCAACGAATGATGGTATGACCATAAACTTTCAGTATCTGCTGAGGTTTTATTTTCAGTATTGATGGTTTCTAAGTTAGTGTCATCTGATTTTTCTTCCTCAATAGTAACTGCTTTTACTCTTGAAGAAATACATTTCAAACTTGAACTAAAAGCCAGCGGGTTGTTATAATGAATGGTGTCTAGAATAGTTGAGACTGCACACTACTTTAAAAGTTCTACGTTTCTGAATCTTTTTTCTGTTTGTTTTACTATCGTTGTCAGTTACCACATTTACTTTGTTCAGTTCGATATAATCTCTACAAATTTTCAAAATATTTTCTTGAATATACGAGGCAGTGTGACTTTCAAACAGTTGAAAAACACCAGTAACTATCGACTTAAGTTCATATTCAGACAAATTTAAAAAATGTGCTGTTAGACCTAAATAACTTATAGTGGTTTGGGTTTCAGTCCAAATGTCGGTAGTCAATACAAAACCAGGTACATTTTTAAACATATTTTTAGTAATGTTGCTTAAGTCTTCATATTTTTTGTTCATTAATCTAGTTATAGTTTGTCTAGAAGGTATTTGTTTTTAAAAAATATCTAAAGCCCTCTTTTTCAACAGTATAAAAAGGTAATGCATCTTTTGCGATCATGTATAATAATCCATCGGTTATATTATTGTGCTTTTGCCCTCCCTGTTCAAAAGACTTAATTCTACAGAAAGCTTCATTAATTGGTAAAAGTTTTAATTTTCTTTTGGCGCACCTGTATCTAGGTCTAAAGAAGATGATGATGAACCTTGAACTGAAGTTACTTCCTCTTCCACTGATTGTTTTCTTGGAATAGTCTCTAATGTACTGCTGCTATTTTTACCACTAGATTCCGGGTTAGGAAAAAGTTTTAATTGTTCGCACTTTAGATCTATGTCTATGACCGTTTTTTTTAAACTGCCTGAACCACAGTCAGAGCCTCGGTCAGATCTAAACAAAAATAAATAACAAATAATCAGTTTGATTTGTAAATTTATAATAAATGTACATTAACTTACAGAACTGATGTTGTCTCCGAAGCTGTACATATTTTTATTCCATGTTTTCGCTTTAGAAGATTCATAAGATTTGTTGTATTGCCTGAATACTTTACTGTAGTATTACAATGTCTGCAACGAGCAGATTTATTAATGTCACCATCATCACACAAAAATGTTTCCAAACACTACTTGTTTTTGGAGGCATATTATACTGATCAGATACAATTAACAATATCTCGAGCTCACAAGGTATATTGTATATTTGTCACAAACTCTCTAAAACCGCCCAAGAAATAAATAAATGCGAATATTGAGAACATGCGAACCGCAAAAAAGAATAATTAAATGTTTCCAATTTTCACTAGAACGAGTGATTCCCCGCATCGGCGCGTGGCGCGGACACTGCCATCTCGTACGCGTAAGGTAAACCACGACATAACGTAATTATTTGTGGTGCGTTTACACCGAAGGCAATAAATCGGAACTATTTTTTTATGTTGCAGTGTAAAAAATTGAATAAACTATTACTGTGTTAAAAGTTTTATGATATTATGGTTAAGTAGACGTATTGTCCATTAGTTTTTGCATTAGATTTTTGGGTTTCAGGTGAACAAAGACTTTTATTTAACCAGAAAGTGATGGTTCTCATGGACACACCAAGCGTGTTGCAAAACATCGTTTTGCATACTCTTATCCTATCCTTTTTGTTATCCAAAAAAAAAGAATAGGAGCATTTTCTGCGGCTCTCCCCTTCAGATTTTCGGTTTCTGGCCCTTTTGACACTTGAGGCAATCGCTCTTCCACTGACGAATATTTTCTTTTCTTCCCATGTGAAACCCCAGAATTTTTTAAATATCTTTTGTCTTTCTTCTTCTCCTATGTTATAACATTTAAACGTGTTTTTTCTTGACTTTCCTTGTCTACACGAACACCCTATTTTTAGTTTTCTTTCGTTCTTACACACAACAAACTTGTTATCCTTCTTTCCCATATACGAGGCCCCTTCTTGCCTCTTTTTCTTGTTAGCGTTATATTCTCAGTCTTGACTGTCACTCAATCTATTTTTCTTTCTTTTGCGTTTGCTGCTCTCTCTTTCCATTATTAAGATTTCATCTTCATTTAATCCATAATCTTCTTTTTCCTCAGCAGTATAGGTCTTAAATGTTGAAACTTCTATTTCACTTGCATTAATGTTTTTAGAGACATCACTAAAACCTGACATAGTATCTAGGTCTATAAAAGCATCCAAACCATTGGTGTTATCCAGCCCTATGATTTTCTCGACGAAATCCTCATCCTTTTATTGAAACATTTAGAATTTTCTGAGCCTGGATACATTCCTCTTTTAGATTTTCCATTGCGTCGGCGTCGGATACATTTTCTGAGTTGGAAAAAATTATAACGTCACTTAAAACGGCAACTTTTGGTTCGGGTTTTCGAAGTGGTTGATTAACAACAGGAATCTTAGGCTTGTTTTTAGCTTGCATCGAAGAAGCACCATCTTCATCCTCACTTTTAAACTTCACCACATTGTTTAGTATTCTATAACTTCTTGAAGTTTTATCCATTCTATAAAAAAATTTAAGGCTGTTTTATACTTATCCAGTAGCGGGTGCAATCTGACCCCGTGTAAATACTTCCATGACACCACTACCATGCCAATGCTGACTTGCTAGTGAGACTAACGCCAGCTACTGGATAATAGTGTTTTGCATACATTATAGGCGAGTTTATTTATTACGTGGCAAATAGATTTGCGGGTAAATCAAAAATCATGTGACAAGTGCCATTTACTCAATTTGTTCACAAACGTAATTAATAATTATAATGTAATAAGTAAAATAAATAAAACTCGCCTAATCTGAAAGTTGCGTAACTCCATTTCACATTAAAAAAGAAAAGTGCCTAAGTCCTATAGCTAATAATTTTTAACTACCGTTTAAAATCAAACATTTGTATGGAATATTTTTTGACTAAACTTACTTACCTTGACTGTTTGACAGCTAATAACGACAATTTGGAGCTAAAAAATCTAATTTGAAGCGAGCTTTTACGGCTAGAAAAAAAAACCAAGATCATTTGCCAAAATTTGACAAATATCTGGTTTTTATGTGTCTTTTTGTCTTTAGTCTAATTTATGTTACTTGGGACATAAGTTAAAAAATAAAATGATAAATATATCTCAAAAAATAGATCTCTTCGACGAAATCTGATGATTATTTTGTAACCTGCACCCAAAAGTTACACAGGAAGAGTTGAAAAACCGTTGACACCAAAATGGCTCTTGGCTTGTCTAATTCCCAGTCATGTAATTTTTACATTATTCTATTAAAGTTGCGATACAAAAACTGCCTCCTAATGAGTTTGCTGAGAGTATAATATACTTTTTTTTGCTGCCTTAAATATTGCCCATTAAATATACCCTTGAAAGTCATTAAATCCGTAATTTCAGAGTCTAGTTTATCTGAAGTATTTAAGCAGTCTTTAAATTGGCAATTTTGCTTAAACAGATTAATCTTCTATCAAAAGTGTGGCGAAAAACACCACGAAAGCTATAAAAGATGGCTAATTGTTTACAGCTCAGTAAGCCTGTGAAAATGGCAAGAGGGGCATATTAGTATGGATACACATCACCCCACATCATTTGTCTTACAAAAAGCGGGGTCTATTTTCTCCGACAAACGAATTTTCTGGACGGTTGCTTTCCATGTGTCTCGGTTCTCACACTTACATGTTCATTTAGTAATACGATCCGTGTCAAATTTTACCATTTATATTGGGTGAGTTGATCCCTAATCTTTAAACACAAGGTGCTTTTCTTAAGAGTGATGAATTTTTTCGATGTTTTTTGAATGCGTTAGGACTCGTTTTTAAAATTGGTTTTTAAATAATATAGAGTAGAATATTCATCATTTTTATACATTTTATGACTATGTGTTTAACTAGCTCTTCACATTGGGTTGTCCAACAGTGTGTTCAAGTCCAACATCACAGTTATTTTGGGAATTATAAAAAAATTATATTGAAGTTGTAGGGACTGCTGAGAGCTACAACCTAAAGTTTTCGATTATACAGGGCTGAGGATATGTTTGCCACAAACCAGGGGCGTGCAGTCCATGGAAGCAAGGAAAGCAGTGCATCTTCTAAAATGTAATTTTTGAAATAGGAAACCATTAATTTGGTTTATATTAAAAATGCTAAAATATTATCTTAATTATCAAACCTATAATAAATGCTGCCTTGACTCCGATCCAGCCACAATAGAAAATCGAATAGAACCTATGCGGGCCGCTAGCTTCTCTGTAGCCAAGTCCTGTATGCTTGATTTCCTGTGAATCGAGCCAGAGGTTATTGAATTTTCCACCGGCTGTTTGTAATTTTTGCATTTCAGTCGCGTGCTTTAAGTGGGCGCGGAAGCTATCGTTGGAGTAGGTTCTTTGTTTGAACGGCTATCCATGTGTTGTGTGATACGTACGTCGCGTCGTGCATGGTGCGATATGGAAGACAATAATACGGACGTGGATATGCAAATACCGTCAACTTCGGCTGTCGGTAATAACGTTGAAAATGTTGGAGAATTTAGTAAGAAGAGTGTGTGTGAATGTGTGGCGTGTGTCTTAATAATAAAGGGATTTTCAACATTAAACTTCGCTGATAAGCTTCAAATAATTGCCAAAGGAAGGACAAAACCGCCTATGAAAAATTTAACCACAAAAATGAAAAACCGTATTAGACATTTTTATCCGCAAAAACATAACGAACAATTTAAATGGCTAACAGGGTATGAAAATATAAGTAAATTATTTTGTTGGCCATGTTTACTTTTTGAAAAAAAGGTCTCTGAAATAAAACTAGTTTTTTCGATTTAAACAATTTTCATAAAGCTGTAAAAAGACACATTATGTCCAAAGGGCATTTGCAGGCCGTCATAAAAGAAAAAGTCTTCGGCAAAACCAGAATTGAACAACCCTTAATAAACAGTTGGAAATTAGTCACCGCCAACACAATGAACTAGTCTTAGTCTTAATTGTCCAATTTATTGTATATTGTCATTTTAACTGTTTTTATAAAAGTATTCTTAGTGTTAATTGGGTATTTAAATATTGTTTATTGTACTATTTATGTTTGTTTAATTTAGACCATATTAGTTGAATGACTTGTTATTTTATGGAAGCCTATTCACAAGAGTTTACTCTTTATAACAAATAAAGCGACTTTTGACTTTGACTTTGACTTATCGATGTTGTTTGTTTTCTCGGAGAGCACGAATTGGGAATTAGAGATCATGACGAAACAAGGGTTTCTTCAAATAGAGGAAATTTTCAAGATTTACTTAGTTTAATGGCTAAATATGATGATTGCTTAAAAAATCATTTAGAGCAGTCTAGCGTTTTTTCGCGGAAAGTCGAATCGAATCCAGAATGATTTAATTTCCGCTGTTGCAACCATTATTCTAAAAAGAATTAAGCAGGAGATTGGCGAGGAGCGGTTCATTGCTATTGTTCTGGACGAAACATCTGATATTACTAATTTTAGCCAATTATCTATAGTAATACGCTACGTTAAAACAGACGGAAGTATTCAAGAGCGATTTTTAGGTTTAAAGAATGTATTCGAAAATCGTACAGCAGATGCATTATATACCGTAGTTTATAACGTTAATAAATAAATAAATGCAGAGAAAAAATTAGTTGCTCAAAGCTATGATGGACCTGCAGTGATGGCAGGACAATTAGGTGGTCTGCAAGCTAAGCTAAGTCCATCAATCACATTAAAGAGTGTAAAGTATTTTCCGTTACTTTAAGTAGCATGGCTGCTTTTTTTTCCAAGTCAACAAAACGTACACAAGCTTTGGACTCTATTGTCCAAACGATTGCCCAAAGTAGATCCTACTAGGTGGAACTATAATGGAAGACTTGTGTTAACAGTATCTGAAAATCGTGAATCACTGATTGAAGTATTTGAGAATACAATAGAAAATAATGAAACGTGGGACTCAGAAGCAATAAATAGTTCGAGGGGGTTTTTGGACTGTTTGAAACGAGATTTTAATTTTAATTATTTGTTGAACATATTTTCAGAAATATTTCCATTCTCGGACAATGTTTTTAATATATTACAAACTAAAACAAATGATATTGCTTTTTGCCTAAAAAAAAAGTGGACGATTTTAAGTCCATGTTAAGCCAAAAAAGAGATGAGTTTGACCTATTTTGGGAGAAAACGATGATGTTATATGTAGAGCCACAAGCCAAGCGTCTTCGAACAGACAAGGTGGGAGATGTTTAAATATCATACAGACGCCTCTTTTATGAAATAATCGATCAAATTTAGCAACAAATAAACTATAGATTTAACGGTTTATATGATTTTAAATTCCTCGAGCTCTGCAATTTTGATGCATTTAAAGGAAAAACTTTTCCAGAAGATGCGTTTAAATCTCTTCTTCTTCATTATGGCCAGTTCTTCGACCGAGTGTTACTGCGATCTGAACTAAAAGTGATTTACGAAACTGATGACATTAGCGCAAAAAATAACGCTAAGGAACTAATGCAATTTTTAAAAGACAAGGAGCTGGAAGATGCCTACACCGAAGTGTCGAAATTGTGTGAATTAGTATTGACAATACCTGTCACAAGTTCATCAGTAAAACGTAATTAAACGTATAAAAAATTTCGTGAGGAATTCAACGGTGCAGGAGAGACTTTCGCATACATCGCTGTTGTATATTGAAAATAAACTTCTCCAAAATATGTCGGAGCATCCACGTTTTTATGATGACGTCATTGACGAATTTGCAAAAAATGATTGAAGAATCGAATTACATTACAAATAGGTAAGTTTCTAAAAATTGCTTCCCTTTCTTAAAATTTCACCGCACGCCCCTGGAGGTTTTGGGATATATAGAAGCAACACCTTCGTCCCCAAGTAGAAAAATTGAGAAGGACATAGGTGTGTCAAAAACTGACGGTCAGAGGATCTTGAAGAAATATAAGTAGCAACCATACAAATTTAATATAGTGCAACATTTGCATCCTAGCGATGTCGAGCACCGAGCCCCGTTTTGTCAATGCTATTTGCAACAAATCGATGTTAACGATTTATTTGGCAGACTTGTTTTCTGGTCAGGCGAGGAATTTTTAATCGTCACAATACCAGCAACTTGCATAGTGAAAATCAGCATTTAATGTTTGAAAGGGCACAACAAAGAGGCTTTGGAGTTGGGGTGTCATGTTTTATTTTGGGCAGACATATAGTTTATAGGATTTTTGAAGGAGGTCTTACAGCACGTAGATACCTAGAAATCCTTGAGGAAGTTATTCGAGAACTGCTCGAAAATATTCCATTAGCCCAACATAATGCTGTTTACATACAGCAAGATGGTACCCCAAGTCACAACTCTAGGCTCTTAAGGGAATTTCTTGATTATAACTTTCCTCAAAGATGTATAGGTACTAATGGACCTGTTAGATGGCCCCCATGATCTCCAGATCTCCCAATTTTTGATTTTTTTATGGGGCTATATATATAAAATGAAGTATATAAAACGAGATATGACGGCATAGCAAAACTTCGAGAGGCAATTCATTTAGCCTTTCGAAATCTGCGAATGAGACCAATGGTTCTGTTTAACGCTATTCAAACAATTACAAAAATGTGCCAATTTTGCATTAGAGAAAATGACCGTCAATTTAAACATCATCTTTAAAAATGTGTTTTTTCTTTTTTTTAATAATGTTATTTTTTTGGGTTTGTTATATTGTTACTTTATGCAATAAAACTGTTGTTACAAACTTACTGTTATTAATAAACTCTATAGGTATTTTTATATAAGAAGATACCTATATACAAGGTATCCAATTCTTCGTTAGCAATATGTAACTTTCAATTGTTTATTATTGTTATTCATGGCCTGCTATTAAATTTTGCACTTAATTTCGGAAAATTGTTATTTATTTGCGTGTTTCTGAGAAAATGTGTATACTGTTATATATTTTTGAAAAGGCAAAAAAGACACATTTTATAGTATATAAATATAAAGTAGGGTCCTTTAACTTTTTGACTTGATCCTGTATACTAATTCCGAAGGCGGAATTGAGTTCTACGGGAAAAGTTGTATAAGAAACGGTTTTCACATTTTAGATAAGTTATCTGATAGTTGAGATACGAGGGGTGCAGAAAATGCAACATTTTCAATTTAGCTCTGTATCTTAAAAACTAAAGGAGCTATGATAATTTTGTTAACGACATCTTTAGGTTTACGAAAAAGTAGCACACACTGTGGCGAAAACCGCAACATTCTATGTCTAAAAATAACGGAGATACCGCGCAAAATTACCCAAAATGTGACAACCTGTACATCGATTTCTCCGCGATGGTTTGAACAATTTAGATGAAATTTTCAGGGGATATTCAGGATATTGCCGGAATAGCCTCATAGCAAGGATATTGAAAAAAATTTAAAAATGGCGGAATATATTTTTATATATTGCAAGAAGTTTTTTAATATTCTTCACCATTATATCAGGAAAACAATATCATGCAGAGGACCATTTGTTAAATCTGATTTTTACGACAAAACTCGTACAGATAATTTTATAAAGGATGAAATAAAAAAAATTAAACCGACTTCAAAGAAATGCACAAAAAATGAAAAATAATATTTTATTCCGCTTGAAAATTTTACTCCGTGAAGTCGGCGCTAATTTTATTCTTAATTATTTAATCACAAAAATATAATCATATATTCAGTCAAATATTTACTTTTTTGAGATATGTATGAAAACTATATCAACGTTTGGAAACCTTTTTCAATACAGGAAAAATTTCTATGATAAATAAAGTTGTATTTTGAAACATTTGTACATTATTTTTATTAAATTTAGGCAATAAAATTAATACACTTATTAGTTACGAGTGCTTTCTATTTTCGCAAAAAAATAATGTGTTTTAATAGGCGAGGAGAGAAGGTAATGAAATAACACACTGCTTTTATATTTTGGAAAAAAGGTTATTTTTAATTAAAACTATATATATTAAATATAATGTTTTTCTAGAACTAAAAATGTTTTATTGTGTGGACAAGCCAAAATTAGGGAATTACACCATTTTCACAATCAAGTTACATCTAATACTATATTTATCTAAAGTTTCAAAAGCTAAATCAATAATGTATTGGTCATCAGATAAATTGTCTCAATTAAAAACCCATATTTCTGTTCTAAACATAAGAATTAGATTATTACATCGGAGGGTTCTTGTGGAAAAACGATGAGTGGTGAATTAGTATTTTCCTGTGTGAGCGTGTGGAAAGTAAGCAATTTCCGCACATTTTGCCGCACTAGCTTGTTGAAACTAAGTTACTTTCCGCAATAGAGCTTGATAAAAACTTATTTTTTTCTTCAGCTGTATCAAAAGTATTAAATATAATTTTCTTTAAAAAATTATTAAAAAACCCGCTTAACAGAAAGAAGCAATTTCTCATATAGATTTGTAATTCTTCAATATCCTAAAAAAAAATCAAAAATTCATCCCATTATTTATATTATAACTTTGACTTACATCTTATTATAATCTCATATTATTCCAGCTAGCTTAATGCTAAGTAACCTTAGTTACAATTGTTCCAATAATAGTGGTAATAGACAAGTCTGGGTTGCGATGTCACTAAAAAGCATTAACAACAATTTATGCGTCTGTGCGGGATTTATTTTGCGTATTTATTTGTAAATTGGTGCTTTAGGAACGTATGTGTGTGCTTGTTTAGCTATATATCCAATACATTCCTTTTTTATATGAACTGTGAGAGTTTATTGAAACACTGTTAAAACGAAATAAAATAAGTCTATTGAACGTCTAGAACAACAAAATTCACATCCGACTTCTTACAAGTCCAAAAACAGAGTCCTCCTCTAATATTAATACAAATTTTAAGAAACATAAAGTTCCACCCCCTGTGCCAAAATTCCTCGCGTTGATTGGTCCTATTCGTTGGCAAAAGGGGTTTTTTTCTATCTTCGTAAACTTTCCCGTGGTCAAAATAAAAACATTCATTACAGATAGTAAAATGGGAATTTGGAGAAAGCTTTACTAAGAAGGGTCGTTTCGGTATTTTCCTATCATAAACTCTAAATGCAATAAACAGTTCACTATCGGTGATGGTTCCTATTATCGAACGTGCAACAACATAAAATCGTACAAAGAAGTGTTGTAAAAATAAAAATTAACGGATAACATACAAGAACCTTAAACAAGTAACAATAAAAAGAAAAACAAATATATACAGTGTGATATACGCAAATTTTAACGTTGGCAGACAAATATGGGAGACATTCAGTCGCCACAGTGCTATTAACAGACGGTTACGCTACTCAACATACAAGACATAGAAGAAGACTAAGAAGCTGCAACAGTCAGTTTATAGGTATTGCCCGAAAAATTCCGCCATGGGTATGAAAAAGCATAGAAAGTTTTTACTCAATGGTGCGAGAAGAAACGGGTAAAATCTCTTAAAGAAGTATGTCTAGCCTATTTTGTCGAAAAATCTACAACCTGCAAATCTTCTACGCTATGGACAATTTTTTCAATGCTCAAATTGATCATCAAAACAAACAATATAGGTAAATATTCAAAATTAACAGCATTTTTAAAACGTCCAAAAAAATTCAAAATTTTTTAAAAGCGGAGATTGCAAATTTTTTTCTTCTAAGGCACTGAACTCAAGTCTATTTGTTGATTAAAGTTGCGAACAGTATTGGATCGGTAGGTGCATGTCATCGCTAAGATGTTACTAAATTAACCATTGATAACACAGAAGACAAAGAGACCCTTATAATCATCAAATATGCTGATACAAAAACTCATATATCCAGAATATTTCTAAGTAGTGGAGATGTAGTTCAACTTCAGCTTTATAGGAAATCGTCGTCTTTTTGTAAACTATAAACAGGGAAAATGCACACCGATGCAGTGGGGATTTCATATTCATTCAATATTACCAGATACCTGGGATTGCCAGATCCAAAAATGTACACGGATTAGAAATGGTGTGAAGAAAAGAACATAAAAATTGTCTCCAGTGAGAAGGCATTGTTAGCCTCTTTTAATGATCTATCCAAGATTCAAAAACCATCCTCTCTTTGGGCATAATATTCAATATTGCAGAGTGTAATGTCTATTAAAAAAACATGTTGATATTAATAAATACTCGCATTTAATTGCGTTTTTAAAAAGAGAGTCAGAAGGATATAGTCCTACAAAATCGAAGATAAAGTGCGGGACAGAAAAGAAAACCGTAATGTGTGTGTAATAGTTTGCCGCTTCACCTATAAAGTGCGCCAGCTAAGCGGTACGGAAAATTAATCGAGGATTTAGTAAATTTCGCACTGGTCCACTTGTAATTGGGATGTGTCTAGAGTCTCCATGCACTTGCCGCTAGAAGGTTCTAGCTATTTCCAGTGTCGCTTTACATTTCTAGCATTTGTTTTCATTTCTATATAAATGCGTTGCATTGAATTTGAATTATTATTCCGAAGTAACGATGGCAAGCAAAAGAGAAAAAAACAATTCGAAGCGGTGCACGTGAAGTTATTGCGAGCGTTATAGAGACCTGTACTAGAGAAGCTGAAAATAATAGTTTGACTATTCCAATTCAAAATCGAACACAACGCGCTGCATTTTACACTGGTGTTTCGGAAAGTAGTGTAAGAAAAATTCAAAGAGAACATAATGATCGCTCATGTTCTACTTCACCTTTAAAATCTCCTGGTAAAAAAAGACCCTGATTATCATACAAAGATAAAATTGACGATGGTGATTTTCAAGTAATTCGACGAACAATAGAGGATTTTTATATAAACTTGAAGAAGGTTCCGACCTGCGAACCCCTACTTCGTGCTGTAAAGAACAAAATAGATTTTCCGTACGGGTATAAAACCTTACTTGGCTTTTACGATCAAACGGTTTTGTTTGGCGCAAGTGCCAAAATAAATGAAAATTGCTCATTGAGAGACCAAATATTTTTCACTGGCGGGTGAAATATCTATTAACTGTAAGGCAATATACGCAAGAAGGATGAAATATTGTGTATCTAGACGAAACCTGGGTAGATAATGATATGACAGTGAACAAATGCTGGCAAAGTGAAAGTGTTATAGGTGTTGTACAGGGAATCCGCTCTAGTAGTCGCTTTATTATAGTTCATGCTGGTTCAGAAGCCGGATTTGTTTCAGGTGCTGCTTTAGTTTTTCGCTCGGGACTAACAACTGGAGACTATCATGGACAGATGAATAGCGATAATTTTGAAAAGTGGTTGCTCGAGAAGCTTCTACCTAACATTCCTCACAAATCAGTCGTGGTAATGGATAATGCATCTTATCATTCTCACGTAGAAGATAAAGTGCCAACAAAAGCTCATACGACATCGTGGCTTAAATCGAACAATCTTCTATGTGATCCAACATGGAGAAAATATCAATTATGAAGTAATATCAGCCAACAAGCCTAGAGAAAAAAGTATAAAATTGACGGTCTTTTACGTAACCTCGGTCATACACCTTTAAGGCGGCCTCCATACGTGTGCGACCTCAACCCTATTGAACTTGCATGGACAGTTGTAAAAAAATATATTCGAGAACGCAACACCGGTGAACTTTCAATTAGATTCAAAGATTTAAATAAAATAACATTAAAAGCGATTGACTCAATATCGGCTGAAAATTGGAAATCGTATGTTAAACATGTTCGTTCTATTGAAGATAAATACTGGGAAGTAGATGGCAAAATTGAAACGGTTATTGATGATTTAGTTATCACACTGGGATCTTCAAGTAGTGAAGACGAAACCTTATTATTTTCAGAGGAAGACAACGATTTAAAAGGAATCGAACCATTAGAATCATAGCCGTCAACCTCAAAAATGGCTTAGTTTTTTTTCGTATATTTTGTACAATTGTTCATAAATTAGCTGTCAATAAACTACTTCAAAATAATTAATTTTCTCTTCAATACCGGGTGTCAAAAAATATCTAATATTGCAATTAATATTTGAAAAACTACAGAACTCATATTTTTCCAAAATTAACTCATAAATGTAGTTATATTAGTTATATTGCTTCCAGTGAACAAGATTTATTAAAATTTTAACTTATGCAGTTCGACTTTGGGCTATTCGGGAATGCCAAAATTGACCGTTTGTTTCCATCTGTCATATTACTTTGTACAGAGGGCGTCATTGTGAAGTACTCTATTCTAGTATTCTTGGACCTTTTTAAGAAAAAAGTTTAATATGAACCTAAAAGTCTTACCTTTAGATACAGGGTTTAAAAAAAACATTTTTTTTAAATCCTAATTCTGATGCTATTATAGATAAATAACTGTGTGAAATTTGATACACGTCTTTAATGCATAAAAGTGGCGTGCATATGTAATTAACCTGGGTAAATCCGTATGCTTCTTAATACACAGAAGACGTGTATCAAATTTCATACAGTTATCTACAATAGCATCAGAATTGCGACGAAAAAAATGTTTTCTTTTTAAACTTTACCATCCTGTATCTCAAAATTTAAGACTTTTAGGACATAAAAACACCCCTTTTAACATCAGCACGCAATTAGGAACCGCTCTGTGTAGTATTTCACAATGACGGTCCCTGTCTAAAAGTAATACTTTTGGCATACCCGAGTAGCCCAAAGTCGAGCTGTATAAATTAAAATTTTGATAAATCCCGTTGGATCTGATGCTGGCTGCCCTTGTAAAATCTGGACTTGTAAATCGTGTATCACTATACTGGGTGGTCCAATAATAGTGGACGTAGGCAGTAGCCCGGTAACCGTTAATGACAGAACCCAAGAAAAAATATATTTATAGGTAAATCGATCAAGAAAAATCAAAATTAAATCATTTTAAAATTCGAAAGTTCGCCGTTTTTGCAACACAAAAGAGATATAGAAGTGCGGCACACGAAAGAAAACAGACAAATATAGATAAAGGTTTATTAAGCATAGTTACATTTTTTAATTATCTGAAGTGCGTATAGTCAAAAAGGAGTGCCATATTATTTAAAGAACAACGGGACACCACTGGTTTAAAGAGATTTCTTGGCCGACCTTCCTAAACCGATTGACTCCGCCCGGTTTTCTTTCGTGTCCCGCACTTTACTTTAAACATACTGAAAACCGATGAATGCTATTTTACGAGAGGTGGAATTTTAAATTATCATATAACACTCATACCTGGGCTGAAGAGAATCCACACATGGTTTAACAAGGCCGATTTCAATACCTTTTCCAATAAATATTTGGGCTGGAATAATCCACAATCGGTTTATTGGAACTTTTGACCTACCAAGGCGTTTTACAGGAGAGGCATACCTCTAATTTTTAACTAATGACTTGCCCACTCTTTTAGAAGATATTCCTTTAGCCCAACGAGCCTAGTGCCTGGTTTCTTCATGATGGAGCTCTTGACTACAATTACAGAACTCATATTTTTCCAAAATTAACACATCAATGTAGTTATAGTAGGAGAGCCAGCACTGATTCCAGTGAACAAGATTTATCAAAATTTTAACTTATGCAGTTCGACTTTGGGCTATTCGGGTATGCCAAAAGTGACCGTTTGTCTCCGTCTATCATACTACTTTGTACAGGGAGCGTCATTGTGAAGTACTATACAGGGCGTTTCCTAATTGCGTGCTAATGTTAAAGGGGGGTGATTCTTGGACCTTTTTAAGAAAAAAGTTTAATATGAACCTAAAAGTCTTAACTTTGGAGATACAGGGTTTTAAAAAAACATTTTTTTTTTAATCCTAATTCTGATGCTATTATAGATAAATAACTGTGTGAAATTTGATACACGTCTTTTATGCATAAAAGGGCATTTTTTATTAACAATCAATTTTTGAAATTTCTACCAGTAGCGTGCATATGTAATTAACCTGGGTAAATCCGTATGCTCCTTAATGCATAG
The DNA here is from genome assembly GCA_030620095.1 of Kuschelorhynchus macadamiae. Lineage (NCBI taxonomy): Eukaryota > Metazoa > Arthropoda > Insecta > Coleoptera > Curculionidae > Kuschelorhynchus > Kuschelorhynchus macadamiae. The sequence goes on along the minus strand of JAUTXW010000565.1, from coordinate 1,277,630 downwards.
AAGACGTGTATCAAATTTCATGCATTTATCTACAATAGCATCAGAATTGGGATGAAAAAAAATGTTTTCTTTTTAAACTTTACCATCCTGTATCTCAAAACATCAGCACGCAATTAGGAAATGCCCTGTATAGTACTTCACAACGACGGCCCCTGTATAAAGTAATATGACAAACGGAGGCAGACGGCCACTTTTGGCATATCCGAGAAGTCCAAAGTCGAACTGCATAAGTTAAAATTTTGATAAATCTCGTTCACTGGCTGGCTGCCCTTGTAAAATCTGGACTTGTAAATCGTGTATCACTATACTGGGTGGTCCAATACGTAGGCAGTAGCCCGGGAATCGTTAATGACAGAACTCGAGAAAAAATGTATTTATAGGTAAATCGATCAAGAAAAATCAAAATTAAATCATTTTAAAATTCGAAAGTTCGCCGTTTTTGCAACACAAAAGAGATATAGAAGTGCCGTACACGAAAGAAAACAGACAAACATAGATAAAGGTTCATTAAGGCTGTTTGGATATTTAATAGAGAACAAAAAACAAATTGCAAGTTGAAGCTGTTTTATTTCCATTAACAAGTAGTACAATGTATAATAAACAGTACTGCTCTAAATGTAAACAATCCGACAAACTGTACATTCGATATAAACGTTATAACCAATAATATATTATTGTTTAATAAAATAAAAATTTAAAAATATATTGTTTTTTTTATTTGTGAATAAATGTAACATGTATGTGCGTTTTGTAACTATTTTTGACTGAAAATCACATTTGACATATTTTAAACATCTAATTTGTGAGCAAACCTAATCTGAAGTAATCAATAATTCTAATAAATATAAATTTAACATACTTCATTTCACCCTCCTCACTAAACTGCAATTGCTAAATACACATAACATATATTTTTCCATTTTGGATCCAAGCATAATAAAAATGAAAACATAACATGAAGTTAATTTCAAAGATGTAAAAAATTAAAAATTAAAACGAACTCAAAATGCCAACTTTATATTGTCAAAAGAATAGAATTTGTAATATGAAAAACGAAGAAGTTGTTTCCCAATGTTGCCGCCTAATCATAAAAATAGAAATTTTTAACAGTCCTTGGGTGTTGACCCACTGTTAAATAGTAATTTTTTGCTCTAAGCACAAACACTACACAAACATATTATTCAGAAAACATCAGCGATTGTCTCTAATTTGTTTTGAACCCAAAAAATAAAGTTTTGTCTCGAACAAAAAAAATGCTCTCGAAATTCTGGCACCTTTTTAAACTCGAATCAGCTAGCCAAATCACCCTATTAAGAGCTTTTATGTACACAATAGCCTCTTTGTTAGGGACTATTATGCAACAATCGAGTAAATGAGTTTGTATCAAGCTGTCGAATATTTGGGGTGTTCGCTTAGTCAAGCATGAAAGAAGGGTTGGGGCTCTTTTATGAGCCCATAACAAATCTTCTGCAGCGCTGAAAATATGCGCCCCTAATATTAAAGTTTTCTTCTGCATTCTGCTGGTCTTCTTAAAGTTTGTTGGCGAGTGTGTTTGCCTATTGAACGGAAATATTTAATATTTGGTTGTTACCAAAAAGAAAACTACAGTCAAACCTCTTTAATTCGAATCTCAAGGGAATAGTAATTTACTTCGATTTATAGAGGTTTTGATTTATCGAGTGTTTCGAATTAACGAGGCTTAATAAATAAATTTCGAAATATCGAGGTATTACATAAAAGCGCCTTTATTTTTAAATCAACGAACAAAAAAACTTAATCTCTTTACAAAGATACTTATTTCTATGTACATACATACAATGTATGTTATACGTACATTCTACTGCAAATATCTGAATATACATAATATGCATATTAATCATATATACCTAAATATTTAAACACATAAAATAAATACATATTTATTTTTTGGTAAAAAAGTCATTTATCTTAGTTTGTTTTGATTTTAAAAATATGCAGGAATCAATACTGTTTTCAATCGTCGCTATAGCAGAAAAAACCGAATCCTGTGTATCACTATTTCTTTCGAAAAAAATTCGCAGCTTTGTTACCATGGCTTTAGCATCCCTGGCTGAAACAGGTTGCTCCTCTTCTTCAGTAACATTATCTTCCTTGTCGGTTTTGTCATTCATTTCTTTAGTAACTGAAGCCACAATCTCGCCATCAATTAATGTTCCAGAAACGGCAAACTCATCATCAAAGCTCACATACTCGCCAAACGTTTTACAACATATATCAAATTTTTCAGAAATTATACGCCATTCTTCATCAACTATTGCTTCATCAACATCCTCAACTGATGATACACTGGTTTCTTCCTGAAGTTCTTCTGACGCTGAGTGTAAAAATCCACATGTTCTAAAACAATTTGCAATTGTAACTTGGGTAACACTGAACCATGCCTTGTTAGCCATTCGTACTGCTTCTAATAGATTCACTGAGCTGGTTTTTCCTTCTTCCATATCAATTATAATTTTTCGTACAACTTCCTTTCCATATAATGTTTTAAAGTTTTTAATTATACCCTGATCTAATGGTTGAAGTCTGGAGTCGTTTTTAGTTTATTTTATTTGTGTTAGGGGGCAAAAACTTCACTGTTACTGAATTAAGACGAGGAATATCTTTACTATGCGAGGTACAATTGTCCACCATTAACAAAACTTTACGCTTTTGTTTTGTCATATCTTTGTCAAATTTCAACAAAAAATCAGACCATATTTGGGATGTCATCCATGCTTTTTTATTTGCAGTGTAATCTACAGGAAGTGATTTTATATTCGCAAAACATCTAGGCTTTGCAGATTTTCCAATTATCAATAATTTATACTTTTCTGTACCTGTCATATTAGCTGTTAACAAAACGGTTATTCTTTCTTTGCTGTGTTTACCACCGTGACACTTTTCGTCCTTAAAGCACATTGTACGATCTGGAAGGCACTTAAAAAACAACCCAGTTTCATCTCAATTAAAAACGTTGCAAGCATCATAGTCTTTTATAATCGTTTTTAGTTTATTTTTCCAGTCATCGCAAACCGAATCACTTACACTCGAACTTTCACCACACATCTTACGAAACACTATGTCATGTCTTTTCTTAAATTTTTCAAACCAACCGTTACTTGCTTTAAACTGGTTATGCCCTAAAGATTTAGCAAATGCTTCGGCTTTTTCCTTCATTATTGTTCCTCCAACACTAACATTATTATTTCGGCACTGTTTAAACCATTCACCATTAAATTCATCACTAAGCATTCCTCCACATCGGGAAACTCGGCTTCCCTTTTTCTTTTTGCACTCAAATTTGTCGATGTTTCTTGGGATAAAATATATCCTTGATTTTTCAAAATTGTTGATAACGTACTCTGTGGAATATTATACTCTTTAGCAATGTCTTTTTTAAGCTTCTCGCCACTTTTAACAGCATTTATAATTTTTATTTTATCACCGATTGTCAAACTTCTGTGTTTACGTTCGAGACTCATCTTGTAAGCCGCCTACGTGTGCGTAACAATCAGTTGCAATAACCGCCAATCGGTAAATAAAATAATATGTTATACTTGCTCTAACCTGTTTAGATTTTATGGCTACGACTGACAAAATTCGACTTATAGAGGTTGAATTAGAATGAAATTCGAATTGTAGAGGTAAAAATGGTCTGTCAGAGAATTTCGATTTAATCTCCCATTTATTTCGATTTCTAGAGGTTTTTTTAAGGGACGTACAATATATTTCGAATATCAGAGGTTTTCGAATTAACGAGTTTCGATTTAGAGAGTTTCGACTGTATTGTAATCGCGAAAAAATCACTCTGATGTTTTAGCTAAAAAACTACTTACCTGATTGACTTCAAATTCTGGTCAAAAAATAAGGGTCATGTAAGGATGACTTGGTAACATTTTGGTAAAAATCCAATATGGCGAAAAAAAATGGCGGGCTAGTAGAATATTAAAAAATTATTATTAAAAAACTACTCATCCAATTTATGTCAAATTTTGCAAAAACATCGAGTATTATGTTAAGATCAACTAGTATCGTTTCGGTACGAAACCAGGATGGCGTAACAAAATGGCGGCTTAATAAAATATTTAAAAATTTAGTCTGAAAAATTGCTTAATGGTTTAATTTTAAAGTGTGTGCCATAACTATTGATCGCATAGGGATCAAATCACCCTTTCAGGTTTTACACATCTTTACGTTTTAGCGTCCGTAAATGCCAAAAAATATGTTTTATTAATTTCGTTGGTCAGTCTGTCTGTCTGTCTGTGTGTCAGTTCGTGGCATAGCTTAAAGACTACTTACCCGATTGACTTCGAATTCTGGTCAAAAATTAAGGGTCATATAGGAACAACCGGGTAACATTTTGGTAAAAATCCAATGTGGCGGAACAAAATCGCGGCCCAGGAAATGGTAAAAAAATTATTAGTAAAAAACTACTCAACCAGTTTATCTCAAATTTTGCAAGAACATCAAGTATTATGTTGGAATCAAATGGTATTGTTTTGGTGGGAATCCGAGATGGCGGAACAAAATGGCAGCTTAATAAAATATTTAAAAATTCAGCCTGAAAAAGAACTAAATGGATTCATTTCAAATTGTATGCCATAGCTAATGTGGTGTAGGGGTCAACTAGTAAAATTGTGGTACTAATTTAAGATGGCGGAACAAAATGGCGGCCAAAAAAATGTGTCTTAAATTATTAGATCACAAAAATATGTGTGAATAACAATATTCAAGGTTACAAAGAGTGCGGGGGCGACGAAATTAAAATAAAAGAAGTATGGAAGCAATATAAAATAGCTAAGTTAGTTCTTTGGGAAGATCCATGCCCACAGAATAAAATGAGCTTAAGCTATGACAAAAAAGTCCTGCAAACCTTCTGCCTATCTAAAATAAATAAATTCAAAAGGGAAATTGAAATGTATAAAAAAGATCTTTTAAACAACGTTGTACGAAATTGATTCACTGTATATTTAACCTTGCATCTTACATTAACTGAATGCTGTGATTCAAGAGTTTGAAATATGTTATTCAAAGAACAACTAGATTTGGGATCATTAATAAGTTTAAAAACAAAATTTCCCAGATGATGTATCCATCGATTTTCCATACGTAACCAATTTAATTCATTTATTCTACGAGAAATATTAAATAACATATCAAAAATTAAGCGACAACTTGATTTTATTTTTGTCTAAAGAATTCAGACATGGAAAATAAGTAAAATTACTATAATTAAATTGTGAAAGAATTAGGAATTAAGAATATGACGATTGGCAAATAATATTTTCAATTTAAAAAACGCCTTTCGTCTAAGTTGCTGCACGTGACTGCTGAAACGAATTTTCGAGCCTCTTCGACAAAATTTAATACATTATTATCAATGGAGATATTCAGGTTTCAACTTAAAAAGTTGCGTTTGTCCCTATTACCAAATATCATCACATTAGATTTTTTTGAATATAATTTTAGATTATGTTCTTTAGATTATTAATTACATTTAAATCATTATTTACGAGATTATTAGCCACTTCAAACTCTTCGGGTCTAAAGGAAAAGTAAATCTGTGTGTCATCAGAGTATGCTATTATCTTACAATTATTAAGGGACATTAAAATGTCAGAAGTATAAATGCTGAAAAGAAGGGGTCCCAGGACAGACCCTTGGGGAACTCCAGACAATATAGAAAGTTCTTGTGATTCACAGTTATTATAAGAGATTTTCTGCGATCTGCATGATTGATAGAATTTAATTAATTTTACTGAGACATTATCAAAGGCAAAATATTTTAATTTGGCTAAGAGCAAGTTATGGTTGATAGTGTCAAAGGCTTTTGAATAGTCAAGTAACATGAGCACAGTGACAAGTCCCTGATCAGTATTTACAAAAATGTTATTGGTAATAGTTGCAAGAGCAGTAGAAGTACTAAGCCCGGGTCTAAAGCCACACTGCACTTCAGGCACTATATTATTAAAAATGGCAAAATCAAAAAATAATATTTTTGAAGCCGCATGCAATATACTTATGATTCTTAAATCAGAAAAGGTTTGAAGATCCTTATTTTTGGGAAGTGGGATACCTATTGCATTTTTACATTTATCAGGAAAATGGGAGTTTTCTATGCGACAGTTAATAATATGAAGCAATATAATATCAGTATGTGGACTACAACATTCTAAGTGAAATGTTATCAGAACTAATGCTATCTTTTTTAGAGAATGCAGGATTTTATTAACTTCTTCAACATTACTTAATTTGAACGAAACTATTACTATAAAAATTTATTTTATTATCACAATTATCGGATACATATTGAAACAAACTTAAAAAATAAGAATTAATAGAATCGGGATTTGATAGGTTAGCTGGCAACTCCGCCCGATCTTGTCTACTACAATGTATATTGAGATTACGCAAAGCAGACCAAGTTCTGCAATGCTACTATCGGAGCGTGTTTATCAAGTAAGAATTTAGTAAAATTATTAAAAATAGTAATTTTTTCATGTATGTTATTATTGTTAAATACAATACCAGTTAAGAGCTGCAAAGTCGGAGATAAAACCATCTTGATTAAAACGATCAAATTTATGATAAGAAATAACCTTTGGAATTACTTTATTATCATTATGTTAATCACAGAGAGATCACAATACGTTACACTGTGATCGGAGATCGTATCTGCATTAATTGTACCACATACGTTTATTGCAAGTGACGTGTAAATAAAAATTTGGTCAATCAGAGTGCTCGTGCTCGCTGAAATTCTGGTTGGTTCACTGATAATTTGAGACAGATCATCAATTTCAAGGCATGATGAGATACGATTGAGCAAGTTAAAAAAATTAATATTGAAGTCTCTTGACATATGACGTTATTTTAAACAATACAAACAAAAGCAAAACTATTATTTATATCATTAATAAATGTCTCAAGAGAGGCCTTAGGCGATCGGTAGATAACTCCCACACAATAGAATTTGTTACAAAGTTTTATCTTTAAAAATAAAAATTCAAGGGGTTCATTGATGTCAAAATTGAACGAAATTTCATTGCATGCGAATGTTCCTCTTATATAAGCCATCACACCACGACTCCTACCCTGAGGTCTATCGTGACGAAATATTTTTTAGCCAGGAATCGAAAATGTGTCTGGATGCACGTCCACGTTCAGCCAAGTCTCAGTAACCACCACTATATCAAAATTATTATCCAGAACCAAAAAAGAAAAGTCATTGAAACCAGTGAACATGGATCTTATGTTTAAGTGGGCAACTTTCATTCCCTTAAAATAAAATATGCGCACAAAAGAATTAATTGTAAAAACATTAAAAATATATAAGTATAGAAAATATAAAGAAAAAAATAATCTAGACACAAATATTGTACATAGTATATTGAACTAGCAAATAAAGTGAAAACATAAGGAATTAATATACATAGGAATCAAATAATACGCCTGGTTTATGACATGCTGTAAATATGTCTATGAAGTATACAAGATACAAGGTTAACCTTATACTAACAAAATTCATACAATTCTTAAAAACCACTAAAACAAAATAGTATCATTTTTTAGGCAAAAAAACTGTCGACAAGAGCTAGAAACACTGCAAAACAACAAAAAACTTTTTATTCTTAAGAGTAATATTCTGTTGATGCTTATTATTGGGAATTATTTAAAAACATAAATGTATATAATTCCAATTAAAAAAAACGCAGTTTTAGTAAAATTACATTTTTATCGAAAATTATATCCTATAAAATATAATAGTTTCCTTTTAATCGTAATATTTGTTATAAAATGGTGGTGTAGTGTAAAATATATTCCAACATCCATATCAATCAAAAAGCAAGTTATCGACCATTAAAGTTGTTTTATTATTGAAAGCCGAAACTTTGAAATAGAATATCTAAACAATAATGCACTAATGTAAATTTTCTGTCTTATCACATACACATGTCTAAAAGATTTCCAGTGTAACCATCTCCAGCTTACCCTGTACGTTGCTATGGTAACATTGAAAAATAAAGGCATCTGATTGGCTGATTAGCTATAAAGTACAGGTGTGAAATTTTCAAAGTTCTAACATTAAATGTTATCAAAGCTATAGCATTACAATGTATCGCTTTATTGTAAAAATTGCCTAGTGATAAAATAACTGTAAAACTACCCTCTGCTTGTCTATTTTCACATGAATGTTAGGTGCATGTGCACTGGATGTCTCACAACGCAGCTTCGCAAATCGATATCCAGGATCTAGCTTTAGATCGGCATTCATCCCAGCTAATCAATGATGAATTACTTTTATTAAGACTGTTGATTGTTTTGAAAAATAGTTTACTAATTACAAATAAGTTTAACTAAAAACTGTTCTACTTAACTTTAACAGTTCGTCAGTTTCTTTGTGGCCTCTGCACTGCAATTATTGTCGTTTAACCTAATTGTGTAGCTTATTTATTCTATGTTAACTCGTATAATTTTGACGGTTGTGTATATAGGTGTAGTTATAGTTATGTCAGTCGGCTTAATTAATTCTGGTATGTTTGTCTATTGGAGAATCAGGGTAATTTCACACCATTCGGGAATACAAGCAGCAGTCTGTCTCCAATTCGGTTTTATTTGTTTTATCAAATATATGCCTATTTATTTACCTTATTTTGGAAAAAAGGTCAAGTTAACTTACATCTAGATATTTTATCTCAAACAAAAAAGTATCTCGACGGGTGATTTTTTCACGATTACATTTTGTACTGCCCTTTTACGAGGGAAGTAATATATTAAAAAAAAAACAACGTTCCATCTATTTTAGAGAACAAATTTATTTCATACCATTCCATATGTCTATACAAGGATAATACACAAATAAATTTATCTTAAACATTTTTAGTAATTAATTAAAACTATAATGTATTAAAAAGATATTGTCTGTCTATTATACAGGGTGTTAATGAATGTCACGCAGATACGGAAGGTGATAATTCTTTGGCTTATTCTATGACGAAAAGTTCATATAAACATTTGTCCGCAAATGATTCATTTCGGAGATACAGGGTGTTGAAGTTGAAATTTTATTTCAGACTTTTAAATAACCTGCAAAAAATTAAATTTTTCAACAAAATAGGGCAATGGGGGATTTTTTATGAATAAACCTTGTTTTTACATCTTTTTTAAGCAGAAAATGCATACTTGCTTAATAACTCTAAAGGTAACCGTTTTCGAGAAATTTGCAAATTTCTGCGTCGGTGCTAGGTTACCCACTCCCCTAGACGCTTGATGAAATTGGTGGAAATATTACAAAAACTTAGTATGTAATAGGTATCGGTAAAATAAATAACTTTTATATTATAAAGGTGTACTGAAATGTGTTTCATTCTTGAGATACAGGGTGTCAAAGTTTTAAATTTTTTTTTCGTTTTTTTCACACGTTGTCCGCGTTTATTATTTCCAATTTGATTCATTTATTAGTTTTTAGTACCTCTACAAAAACTAAAAGCAAAATTGTCGTATGCAATATACGGGATGTTTTTTTTTGCACCACCGGCAATTCCACTCTCCTGTGTTTTTTGAATACCCTGTATCATAATTTGGCTTTCTATTTTTTTCTAATTCCTTTTGTTTCTTTTCATTTTTATGGTATCTGTTATCGTTTTCTAGATCTTTGAGAAAATAACCGTATATGCAGACCAAGTATTATCAAAGTAACAAAATTGAAAAAAATCTAGTGGCTAATTAACTAACAATTACATCAAAAACTGAAACAATTATAAGAACTGCTTAAAATGACCTCCTCTTGTTAATATGCAGGACTCAACTCTTCGTCTCATAGACTGGCGAACTTTCTGGAATATCCTAGGTGTATTGCGAATTATTTCACATGAAGCTATAATTCTGTTTCTCAAATCTTCCTCTGACTGGATAGGAGCCCGATACACCAACGATTTTAAATGTCCCCAGAAAAAATAATGTAAACACTTTAGATCTTGGGGTCCACCTCAACCTATCCAAGGGGTGTTGTATTGTCGATTTAAAAACTCCCTTACATCCAAACTAAAATGAGGCGGTGCGCCATCATGCATAAACCATATTTATATCTTATTTCAAGTGGTACCTCTTCTAACAGCAGCGGGAGTTCTTCTAAAAATTGACGATAATACTGTCCGTTTAATCTTCTTGGCAGGAAAAATGGCCCCACCAAATGGTCTCCGATAATACCAGCCCACACACTTACTGTAAACTGCTCCTGAAAATGACTTTCGGTTATCGCATGAGGGTTTTCTTCTGCCCAAAAACGATTATTCTGAATATTCCACTCATGTACACATTTTCCCGTAAGACTGGTGGTGTTTCCGAAAAATTATATCGGAAATACCACGTCGTCTAGGAAACATGGTGTTTCCACTTACCTGGTTAGGTGTGGTTACATACCTAACCAAAAAACGAAATCTTGACAATATAAAACCTGCTTTTGAGAGACGCTAGAGTCCCTAGAAACTGATTTTTTTTAAGTATCTTTCAAACATTTTTGAAAAGTTGTCAATATGAATAATCGCTTTGGGCTAGTTCAAGAAGAGGAAATTGATGAAAATATAATTGAAAGCGAACCAAGAAACACCGTTAAATCCAAGAAGAGCATCTGGAGACAGTTTATGTCATTCTGCGATGAAAAAACTATACTTTTGACCAAGATACTCCAGTATCCCAACTAGCAATGATTTTGAAAAGCTGGGCCTACAATATGCGAAAAATGAACGGGGAGGAATATAAAGAAGGCAAGGTAAAAATTATTTGGAATGTGACGGCAAAATTATTGATGGAAAGGTATTTCAATGAATACAAAATTAAAATAAATCCCTTCGAGCAGATCGAATTCAAATCGGCCCGAGATGCAAAAAATGCCAAAAGGAGACAAGGCAAACGCAGAGAATCGAGAATGAATTAAAAAATCTAATCGAAGCTTGTGATGAATCAACTCCAGAGGGTTTACAAAACAAGTGTTTTTTTCTGTTGTCCTATGAATTAGCCTGGAGAGGAGGAGAAGGTGCAAGAGTCGAAACAACTTTTTTCAAAGAAAAAACTGACAACTTTGGAGGAAAAACAGGTAAAATTCAATACAACCCTGTTTTTCTAAAACATGTCAAGGTGGCGGCCGAAAACTCGCAGATTCGAAATGGTTGGTGAGAAACGAGTCCCAGCTTTTGCCCAGTAAGAATTTATAGAGAATTACAAGATAAAAGGAAAAGTATCTCCAACACTCGACTATTTTTGACGCCAAACCCCCATTGGAAAATTTCCGGAAAATGGTTCAAAAACAGCCCAGTAGGAGAAAACGAGATTTCAACTTGGACAAAAAAACAAGCACAGAAATCAGGCCTCAATAGCACAATAAAATTTACCAACCATTCCCTCAGAGCTACTGCCGTGTCCAAGCTGGCCAAAAGCGGAGTGTCGGAGCAAAACTTGATAAAAATTATAGGTCATTTGAATGCGAAATCCCTATCAAGTTATTTGCAAATGGATCCACATCACCACAAAAAAATTATTGAAAAAATGAGGGAACCTGGAAAAGAACCACCTCAACAGCAGATGCATCCAGCTTCTGTAGCAGCATTACCCAGCACAAGTACAAGTAGTGGTCTGACGGCATCTTCTACGTCGCAAAACAACAATGTGGTTAATAATTATCAGAACTGTACAGGGTGTTCCAGCGAGGACTGAACAGGGACCTATTTTCGACCTTCCTTGTATTTTGGAAAAATTCAAAATAGCCAATCGATGTATTTTTTCTTGTAGAATCCAAATATGTCATCGAAAAAATATTTGAACCAGAAACAAAAGAGTTACGCTATGCATCAGGTGTTTTTTAAATGGAATGTATCGTTTTTTATACGATTTTTGGAAAGAGTGATTTTTTTTATGTCCGTTCTGATTAAAAGATTTGATTTTGCGATAGCTGTTTATATTACATTTTAATGTTTTACAAACTAAAATTTTAGCTTCACCTGTTTAAAATATACGATAGGTTGGTATAGGTGATCAAGGTAAAATGACGTTTGAATGCTTTGTCAATAAAAATTGACATTATTTTAATTATTGTCGAAGTCTTCACCTAAAAAATATATATTTGACTCTGATCGAAATGAAATACTCATTGGACGAGAGACTACAGATTGTTATGCTATTTTACAAGTGCCAAGAAAATGCAAGAGAAGCAAGAAGAAGATTTATTGCAAATTTTCATAGAAATATATCCATCAATACAATTCTAAGGATAAGAAACCTATTTGAGGAAAATAAAACTTTACATGATAGAAAAAGAAATTCAATAAAAAATAATTATTAAATAATAAAATAAAACTACTAATAACATAAGTTTTCAATGTGACCGCCGTTTTTCTCGAAACAACATCGATAACCCCTTTGTAGCCTTTCTAAACTTGCTGTTACAATATGATTTTCCTGGTTAAGGCGGTTTATTTCATCGACAATTTTTCCCATGATCTCTTGAATATTTTCGTTTCGTTGTCTGTATACGACGTTCTTCAAATGGCCCCAAAGAAATGTATCCAAAACTGAGAGGTCGGGGCTATTGGGCGGCCAAGCATATGTTCCATTTCGCCCTATCCATTCGTTATGGCGCCGATTTAAAAATTGAACCACATCATGCACGGCATGAGGAGGCGCCCCATCATGTTGCCAAATTAAATTCTGATATTCTGCCAATGGTAAGTCTTCCAAAAAATTTTCAATTTCGTTTTCTAAAAACTCATAATATCTGTGCCCATTTAAAGTCCCGTTAAAAAATATTGGTCCCAAAATTTTATTGTTTTATCCCCCACCAAACATGAATAGAATTCCTCCCTTGAAATTTAATAGTCTGGAACTTTTCTGGATTTTCAACGGCCCAGTGGTGACTATTATGTCTGTTGAATACTCCCGATGTTGTGAAAGTAGCTTCGTCGGTCCACACAATATTTTTGAATAAATCAGGGTCTTCGTTTTCTTGCCGAATTACCATTTGAGAAACAAATTGGAAGCGAAGTTCTTTTTGTGCCGGTGTTAGGTGCTGAAGTGGAAGGATACGAAAAGCCTAAATTTATGAATTTTCAGAGTCCTGTGAACAGTCCCTCGGGTAACTCTTCTGCGCCTTACACCGCCACCGTACTGAACTTCCCGAACTGCATCCGAAATAGATTTGGTTGGATTAACTTGAAAATAATTTATAATGACCTGGTCTCGATTTCTTCTTCTTTGTATATTTCTTTTTCTATCATTTAAAGTTTTATTTTCCTCAAATAGGTTTTTTATCCTTAGAATTGTATTGATGGATATATTTCTATGAAAATTTGCAATAAATCTTCTTCTTGCTTCTCTTGCATTTTCTTGGCACTTGTAAAATAGCATAACAATCTGTAGTCTCTCGTCCAAAGAGTATTTCATTTCGATCAGAGTCAAATATATATTTTTTAGGTGAAAACTTCGACAATAATTAAATAATGTCAATTTTTATTGACAAAGCATTCAAACGTCATTTTACCTTGATCACCTATACCAACCTATCGTATATTTTAAACAGGTGAAGCTAAAATTTTAGTTTGTAAAACATTAAAATGTAATATAAACAGCTATCGCAAAATCAAATCTTTTAATCAGAACGGACATAAAAAAAATCACTCTTTCCAAAAATCGTATAAAAAACGATACATTCCATTTAAAAAACACCTGATGCATAGCGTAACTCTTTTGTTTCTGGTTCAAATATTTTTTCGATGATATTTTTGGATTCTACAAGAAAAAATACATCGATTGGCTATTTTGAATTTTTCCAAAATACAAGGAAGGTCGAAAATAGGTCCCTGTTCAGTCCTCGCTGGAACACCCTGTACCTTTTATTATACAATCAATAATTAAAATTGAATATTTAGATTTATATTAAGTACTTTTCAATATTTAGACAAATAATTTTATTAGTATATTATTATTCAATTTGTGTTCAATTTGTTACAAAATTCAAATTTCTGAACTTGAAATAGGTATGTATTTAATATTCAGTTAATAAAGCTTAGTTTTCCTGTATTTGATTCGTGGAATATTCCCCCTAAATACCATTCGTGCTTAAAAATTAACCAGATAATTTTTAAGCACTCGTGGTATTATCCCCGATAATTTTCCACTCATGCGTATTTTCTCTATAAATTATAAGAAAACACGCATTCCTGAAAAATTATCGGAAATTTTTAAGCACTCGTGGTATTATTCGAAAAATTTGCCTCATCACTAAATAACATTTTAGTTGGAAAGAATGGGCCTTGGCTCAACATTAGAATGAACCACTGGCAAAACTTGAATCGGAATGGAAATTCGCGCGGGATTCATAAAATTATCTAATAACATTTTATAAACAAGCACATGTGAAATGTCTAATGTTTTCACAGTTTTTCTTGTACTTGTATCTGGTTCGTTTTCTACAGTATTCAGAACTGCTTCCTCAACTTCAATAGTTAGTTCTAACAGAGCGATGTGCTCCTGATAAATGAGTAGACTTCTTCAAAGTTCCATTTTCGCTGAGTCGAATGCTGAACTGAGCAAAAATTCGTGAATCAGGCTGTCGTCGATCTGGATAACGCTGCGAATAAAGTCGTTTAGCTTTAAAGGAATTAAAGACCATAAATGAAATGAATATCCGCATATTTATGGTTTGTAAACTCAACCATCCTTAGATATTAAATAGATCCAAAAACTTTAGAAACTTTAACTATCACAATTTTTTTGAAATAAACGTCAAAAAGTTTTATAACACCAAACACAACTTATCAATCAACTTTTGTATTAATACGATATGAATATTATTTATAAACTTAAATTTAAATTTGCAAAAACGATGGTTTGGTAATACACGTCAACAAACAAAAGAGTAAACAACAGAAAAATAAGGACCCAAAAATGACGTAGGTACGTCAAAAGCCTGCTAATTTAAAATAATGCATGGGGCTCTTTCCGGCTGTCTATTTAAAGACTGTAACCGAAAAAATCACCCTCCAAGATTTTTTCAGGTCTCTACGTTTCAGGGCCCTAAAAGCCGAAATACATGTTTTCTCAAGTCCGTGAGGTCGGTCTGTCTGTCCCCATGTACAAGAGTTACATGAGGATGAAGCAATTTTCTAGTAATATTTTTTTAACATTTCACTACGCCGCCATTTTGTTCTGCCATATCAGATTCTCACCAGATCCAATATGGCAGAACAAAATGGCGGCGCACAGTGATTCCACAGGTCCTTTGAGCTGGACAGAAGTAATTTTTTTTTAATATGCAAAATTATTTAATATAACTAAAATAATAAAGAACAATACCCAGTCAACTTAAATCATTACAAAAAAAATATTTATAATCTTTACTAGTCAAATTCAAGCGCCAGTCTTAGCAGGCCGCGGCCGGCGCGAGATAAACAGTTATTTGTTGCTAAATGTCAGTTGTTGCGTGCTTGAGTGTGTCCTGGTAAAAAGTTAATTAATTTTTGGAAAATGGATGTGATTTTGCCAGGTATTTACTTAAATTTTTTACATATAGCGTGCTCTGCAATATATGTTTTTTTCTTCTGATAGCTTTCTTGTGTACACATGCAAAATGATTTTTAAATTAAAAAATGGGAAGGCTTGCGCTTTCAAGTTATTAAAAGTTATTAAATATGATTAGTTAAAAAACCTTTCTTGGTATCTTTGCTAAGGTATGATGTTCGATTTGCTTGCCTCTTTTTGCCTTTTAATGAGTGTTCACCTCTTTTTTAGAGAGAGGCGTATCAATTAAACGAGCTGTTTTGTTTAATGTGCTGAAACAAGGCGATAAATTCTAACCTACACATCACAGTCGCAAGCGAAATTAACGCATTTCGTAAAAGAACATATTAAAGATAAAGACATCAATGATGAAAATTTAAAAAATATACAGGGTAAGCTAAAAAGTTTCTCTATTCTGCTTCTGAAAAAATAGAAAGAAAGCCGAAGATTTTTATCAGATTTTGTTGCAAAAAATGAAGAATGGCTTGAAGGAGAACTAAACTTTTCGACAATTAAAAAGCCTGGTCGGCCAAAAATAGCATTTTCCCAAGCGAGTAATCGTACCCAGAGGCGCAGAGTGAAAAATTTAGTAAAAAAAACCAGTCAAAATGAACTTTATATGGCCACTGAAATGAAGCTTCGATCAGACGGACATAGAAACGTAGTAAGTGTAAAACCAGTCTTATACCCCTGATGAAGCTTTAACGTTGTTTATTTCTTTAAAATTGCACGTCATCAATACATCGGATTAAGACCATCAGTAAAAAAGAAAGGGCTTAGTAATCTTTATCCAAGCTACGACAAAATTATTGAATCTAAAAAAAGTTGCTATCCTTCTCAGAACCATATATCCATAACAGAAAAATCTGCCGAAATTAATTTAGGGAGTCTATTAAACCACACAATTGAACGGATCAGTGCAGTTCAGAGAGATGTGTTTTTGTCAGCTTTTGATTGCTTTGCCGAAAATAGCCTAAAAGAGTTGCAAATGGATTTCAAGTGGGGGGCAAATGGTAGTGGAGGTTACAATAATTATAAGCAACGATTTGAATCAAAAGAATCGGACGACTCGAGTATCTTTGCAACCTGTGTGGTACCTTTACAGCTCTACTATCAATCAAAATCTGAGAAAAAAATAATTTGGCAAAATCCGAGAACATCTTCAACCCGTTTCTGTAGGCCAGTGAAATTACAGTTTGTGAAAGAAACAGATTCGCTTATTAAAGAAGAATTTGCCCATATGGACGAACAAATCAAAAATCTCTTACCAACCAAAATTGTTATCGAGAAAGCAAGCTTCTCCGTCAAACATCAGTTACATAAAACTATGGCTGACGGAAAGGTTTGTAACTCATTGATGGATAACCCGTCCCAAAAGTGTTGTATTTGTAAGGCGGGTCCTAAAGAGTTTAATGATATTCCTACTTTGGTATCACGTAAATTGAGTACGGAAGCGATTAGTTTAGGATTGTCAACATTACATGCATACATTAGGTCTTTTGAACTTCTGCTGCACGTAGCATATCGTTTGGACTTTAAAACTTGGCGAGTCCAAAAAGAAAATAAAAATTTTTCGAAACGAAAAAAAAAACAGATTATTTCCGGATTTCGAGAAAAACAGGACTTTTAGTAGATATGCCTAAATCAGGCTTTGGAAATACAAACGATGGCAACACTGCTCGTCGCTTTTTCCGAGATCCGAAAATGTCTGCCAGCATTACAGGTATAGACGAGAACTTAATTTACCGATTTAGTGTTATTCTTTCTACGTTAAATTGTAATTATAATATCGATTCGAAAAAGTTCCATGAGTATGCAATGGAAACAGCTGATTTATATATAAAATTATATGAGTGGTATCCTATGGCTCCGAGTGTACACAAAATACTTATTCATAGCAAAGAAGTTCTTGATCTATTTATGCTACCTACCTATTGGGCAAATGTCCGAGGACGCCCAAGAAGCTCGTCATAAAGAAATCCGTTATTACCGAGAACATAACACTCGTAAAATCTCGCGAATCAGTACGCATCAAGACCTCTTAAATATTCTGTTAGTATCCTCGGATCCATTAATATCCAGTATTAGAACTTTGCCACCCAGACAAAAATGTATTATCAATAGAGATGTGATAAATTTGCTTAAGCCACCTGACAAAAATGTAGGTTATGACAGCGGCAGCGATGCTTCTGACGACTCAGATTCCCAGTTTTAATTTGTTTTAAGTATCTAGCGATAAGATCATAAGAATTTGTTACTTAAACGAATTAAAAACAAAACTAAATAAAAAAAAACTGTTAAGTGCTAATTAAAATAGTATTTAGATTAGATTTTATCCGTTTTTTGTTCAGCGTTACTTTTTAAAGATGTATTATTTTTGTTAGTATGAAAATTATATTATAGTACCTATAATCAGTAATTCTCATCCTAATACATTCATAATAAAAAAGTAAAGTATTGGCAAATTTTTAAATTTCGAAATATCCGTTGTGGGAAGTTTCTAAATGAATACCCTGTATAAACTCGCTCATAGCTGACTAAAAACGTTATAATAACACTTGTATGTATAGTGTAGTACTTGGACTTTTTAAATTTTTACATCGCGACACGTGTTAAAATACACTATTAGTAATTTTTGATACACCATGTATTATAATAATTTTATGCAGTTAACTAATTTAAGTCAATAAAATCTATAAAATGTATTAATTTACGCCCGGTTTAGCTTCTTTTACTTTAGTTGCAAAGGTCAAGAATAAAATTATGGACCGATTCTGAATCACCCTGTATATAGGATCTATATCTTAATTTCTCATTGAAAATATACCCCGCGTTAATTGCCGAAATGCTTTAAAATAACATGTAAAAATAAATTTATCCAATAAGTTAGCTAACTAACAGCAAAAAAAATTGTCCAGCAAGAATTACAATCTGAATCACTGCGCGGCGTAGTGAAATGTTAAAAAAAATATTACTAGAAAACTGCTTATCCAATGTATCTCAAATTTTTCACAAAAATCAAGTATTATGTAAAAATCAACTGGTCAAACTTTGGTACGAATCCAAGATGCCGGAACAAAATGGCGGAATATTTAAAAATTCATCCTGGAAAATCTACTTAATTGACTGATTTCAAATTATGAGCCATATCTAAACTTGGTATAGAGATGAACTAGTAAAATTGTGGAAGTAATACATAGATAGTTGATGACAAATGGTGGTCAAATGAAATGTTTGTAATCGTAAAAAAATCAACTTCTCAGGTTTTACATATCTTAACGTTTTAGCATCCTTAGATGCCAAAATAGTTATTTTCCTAACAAGTGGGCAAAGTGATACTTTCCTGCACGTAAAAGCAGTTAGATAAGCTTTAAGTGCGGCAAAGACACACTGCGCAAATGTTAGGAACAATATTTTTTCTATGAGTGTTACAAATTTTACAAACTATTTAACTATTTACATAGCTTTAAGTATAATAGTTTTAAGCGCGGGTAAAACAACATTTCTTATACGTCATAAAATTGTAAAAAACTTTAAATAAATTAAAAAAACTTTTTATTTTAACTTAAAACAGAAATAATATTACTTATTATTATTAACAATATTAATATTGAAAGTGCAGTTTGTAGCTTGCTGCAAATTTAAAGCTGAGTGCAACTGGTTTCTTGAGAAAGCTGATGAAGATGGTTCGTTATCCGGCGTTAATGAATGAAATGGAACTTCAATGGTTTTCTCGCAAATTGACAAACTTGGTATTTCAACTGGATGATTTTTTGCACTACCACTTAAAACATTGTTGCATAACTTTTTTTGTATGTAGCTGAGTCGTTAATATATTCCTCCGCTTCTGTTGATGACTTCCAGCCTCCTAAACTCTTTACATCGGTAAGTACCCCGTGTAGAGTTTAGAGTTGGGCAATTTTAGAAATGCCGCAATTTCTGAGGGCATCTTCCCGAAGCTG
This sequence comes from Kuschelorhynchus macadamiae, assembly GCA_030620095.1. Taxonomy (NCBI): domain Eukaryota; kingdom Metazoa; phylum Arthropoda; class Insecta; order Coleoptera; family Curculionidae; genus Kuschelorhynchus; species Kuschelorhynchus macadamiae. The sequence goes on along the minus strand of JAUTXW010000565.1, from coordinate 1,258,101 downwards.
TTAATTTCGACCCACTGTGTTGTGCACATCCCTCTTTTAAAATTTATAAAAAAACGTTGATGCGTTGTTGATGGTGGTCGTAAGGATGTATATTTTCTATAAAATAGTACATACTTTTGAATCCTGAATTTTGACCAAAATTAAAGTTCGCTTGTCTTTAATGTCAATTGTTGTTAGTTTTGCTCTTCTGGAGGCGCCTGCAAGCCCAAAAATAGTCGCAACTTTCAACAAAAGATATACATATGTATATCTGGAGCCTTATTCACGAAATCCGATATGTTTTCTTTTGTAAAAATATTTGCTTTCTTTGGTTTTTTGATAAAAGCAGTTAATTTGTAGAATTTGCTTATATGTATGTTTTCTTTAACTTTTAAAACGCTCTTAAGTATTATGTATTTAGCCCACAAAGTATTTAGTCTAAATGCTTTGCCTAATTCAAGAAAATAAGCTAATAGTACCTCTTCTTTAACCGTTTTAACACCTTTTCCTTTGGACCATTTCCCGAACAAGTCGTACTGCTTTTCATACTTCTGTTATGATTTTACTGGCGGTAGCGGTTGCTGATTCCGCGGCTTTTAGTACCTCTTCTGGTAATTCTTCATCCGAACTATCCATTTTAAGAAGAATTACTTTTTTGAAGCTTTTTTCAAATGATTGAATGTTTGTATTTTGATCGACATAGCAAAAATATTGAAATAGTCAAAATTGCAAGGTGGCAAAGAGAACTTATTGTTGTCTTATTTGACACTGACAAGTAATGATAAAGGTCGTTTAATTAATTATCAAATTATGGTAATCGAATTTGGCTAAATCCTCTATAAGCGTAACAAAAAACACGATAAATCTTTATTTTTTGAATATTATTTAATGCTGAAAACATTACAATATCTAAAAGTCCGGTTTAAAGACGATAATTCTGCGAATAAAAAAGTGTGCGCAAAGTTTATTTTTGCCCAGAAAAACTGGTGAAGTTGAATTACGAATTTAAGAACAAAACGGCGGCCATATCATTTTTTTTTTAAATCAGCGGTAACGAGATCTTATTCAAATGACTTTAAATTTTGCAGAAAAATTAAATCTTATGTAGGGGTAAACTAGTATCGTAAAACGTGGTGTACAGGGACAGTCCGCCAACTTTATGTTGCGGCTTTACTTTTTATTTTAATATTAGTTTCTGTGGGACAAAAGACCGAACATGGTGTGTACTTTTCCTATCCAAATAATGGCATTTAAAAAAAAATGTTAAATGATAGTTTTTTTTAAAAAATTGCGTTGTCACTTTCCGCCTGGAAATGTGGTGATTAGGGACGGTCATGTTATTCAGCAGTTATTCTCATTTAAATGCGGCTGAGGTGTAAAGGGACAACATTTAGAAAAAAATATATCGTGTGATACCATTAAAATTCAATATAACATATTTTTTTATTAAAAAACTTAATGATCTTGCAAAAATATTTATTTTGCTAAACTCTTATAAAAATACAACACAAAAAACACTCTTAAAGATTTATAAACATAAAAACTAATCTCTAAAAGGAACATTCTCATAATACTGGAACTGCTTAATCCTAAATTAATTTAAAGTCATTGGTATCCACATTCTGGAATGTGTATAATCTACGTCTTTCTTTAAATAATTGTAATTTGTTGATGATCTGTTTCTTATTAAACTCTGCATCATCCGTGTATTGGGTAATAGCAAAGGGGACCAGTTTTGCCTTTATCACTTTCTTTTTTTCGTAAAAAAGAGCCAACAAAATTTTCATCTAAAATAGAAATAATTTTTCCTATATAAACTCTGTTTTTTACGCAGGCAGTCTTTCTTTCTACTGGGAATTTAACTAAAACCCAGTCACCTATGCTAAAATCACAATTTGCCTTAAAGCTATCAGTCTCATTAAGTGGTAAATTATCATTGCAGTCTTTGATTTGGGAAGTGTTTGGAGATTCACTGGATTTTTTCCGCATCCAATCAGCTAGAGGAAGATCTTCACTATTATCGTCGCTTAATATAGCATTAATCTCATTAGCGATTTGCTAGGGAGAATCATAATCTTCTTCTGCTAAAACATTGTCTTTATCTGCATAATTATTAAGCATTTCATCCTCATGTAAGCTGAGATCGCTTTCTCTGGAGCTATCACACTGAACACTTTTGCCAGGTTCAACTGATAATTTTTTATTTGTATTTTTTCCTGGGTTTCTCTGAATATCTCATCTCTTTCAATAAATCGATCGTTGTAGTATTCAATGCTTCTCTTTCATCTTCATCTAATTGTTCTTTGGGCAATAACTTTAAGACTTCCTATTTGTTTAATGGTATTATTCCTGTCTTTCGAAACCCAGAAATGATATTGGTTTCGGCATTCTCCGATATTTTTTCTAATAATGCTTTTAACAAACGGTGAAATATCGTTTTGGGGATGCTACCTTCACTACGCCCTTCTCTTTTTTTTCCATTTTTCTAAAATATTACGCCATGCTATTTTTAGAGGCCGAAAAAAGGTGACGTCTAGTGGCTGAATCAAGTGAGTGGCGTTGGCCGGCAAAAATACCATATCCACGTTGTGATTTTTCAATTCCATTACTATGTCACAGGAAATGTGTGACGCCAAGTTGTCTCCAATCAGTATTTTCCTACCTTCTAGTTGTCTAAAATATGGTATTGCAGTTGTTTTGACCCAGTCTTCAAAACTGTCCATATCAAACCACCCTGATGGTGGCCGATTATATCTAGTGTTACGTGGTCCCCCTTCAGTCCACGCAGAATAAAAATTCTGAGCCTTGTAGACCACGTAAGGTGGTAAAATTTGTTCATTTCCTGACACTGGGAACATTATTGAGGTGGCTGACTTTGTAGTATTCATAATACGTTCTGGATGCTTGCAACCCCTTCTAGTTATTATTTTTTTACGTCCTAAAACAAAAGATGACATTACCTATGTGATTATTACATTAATTTGTCTCATCGTAGTTTATAATATTGGCAAGGTGGCACATCCTGTAAAGCAATCGAGAGATTGGTGAAATATTCATTTAATATGTCACGTGAAACTTGTGTTGTGATCAATATCGTTTTAAAAAAACTCGTTACAAAGTTGGGCCCTGGAAGATTATCCTTAAAACGAACAACTTTTCTACCCAATTTGTCTAAATAATTTTTGACGATCAATCTTAGGTCATAACTATCGATTGGATAACCTCAATCAGAACATGTGTTTATGTTTCTAATCAGTAAATCCCCTTCTTCATTGTTTAAAACCGTCTGACCTTTTTCTGCGTTACGATAAGTCATTTTTCGTGCTATAATGTCTTGTAGGGCAGCTTGAATTTTGTCTGGCTCATAATGGTGATACAATTTCTTTCCTTTAGAAGTACAAAAGCGAGGCATGTCTGTTTTGCCGGTCTCCCTAATCACCCCGATCTAACCTAAAAAGTGCCCGATTCATTAAAAAAAATAAATGAAAATTTATGTTAGAAATTTAATTTTCGGTACAGGACTGTCTTAGGTCTAATTATTTTCAATATGGTATTATTTCACTTTCTTTTTCTATCAGTTACCACCAATACTCTCGGGTCTTTGAAAACAGTTGATTTCCAACTGACGTAATTCAGCCGATATCAAATGTCAAATTTGATTTTTGACAGGGAATTCAGTAGCGTCACAGTTAAAACACATATTTAGGAGTCAACTTGACAAGTGGTTGCATTTCGAATGACTTTTATAAATAAACTAAAAAATATATTGTATAAAAAAAAGTTTTGTCCCCATTAACCTGGAAGTCCCTATACACCTCGTTTTACGGTACGAATTCAACATGACGTAACAAAATGGCGGTGTGTGGCAATATAAAAACTACTTATAGAAATTATTTTAAATTATGCCCAAAAATCAAGTGTGGCATAGGAGGGAATATCCGAATTTACCTATTTTATTTAATACACATTTGCAAATAACAATGTACTACACAATTTATATACAAATTAAAAAAAAAGTAAAATAACATTTATTTTCTGAGCTAAGGAAATACAACGCCTTTCTTATAATGCCCAAGCCGATAAAAGTTCGAAGGTTTATACGTCATGCTGCGTGGCTGAGCTACCCTCAATAAAATGTCAAGAACAGAATCTTGTATTCTTTGTCAAATCTTTAATACTGAAGCCAATTTAACTGCTACAGCGTTATTAGAAAGCATAATCTTACACACGATGCCTTAGTGGAAAGCCAGTGATTTGTTTTCTAATAAGCATCTCAAAAATCAATACACATGCAAAATACGCAGTGTATTGTAAGGGATGTACTGAGTTCGGAAACAGAAACTATGTTGAAGTAGACGTAATAAACATAGACATGGACATAGACATATCTTTATTTGACTACTTTTTGTAAATTACAATTGTAGCAAGTCAGGTACAACATGTAAGATAAAATATAAATAGCATATTCATCTTTGAATAAATAGACAATAGAAAAGAGCCCCATGCATTATTTTAAATTAGCAGGCTTTGACGGAACTACACCATTTTGGGACCTTATTTTTCTGATGTTTACGTTTTGGTTTGTTGACATGTGTTGTCAAACCGTCGGCTTTATAAATTTAAGCAAGTTTTAGCAGTTTATAAATAATACACACACCGAATTAATATAAAAGTTGATTAATAAGTTGTGTTGTGTGTTATAAGACGTAACAATTACATTTTTGGTCGTTTGCATTATCCTAAATACAAAAAATGGTCAGTTGTGTGGCATGCAGTCGTGGCCGTATTAAAAGTACAAGGAAGAAAGGAATTTCGTTCCAGCGGTAAGTGCATTATATTTTCGTAAGTAAAGAAACAAACAAGACACTTTTAAATCCGATTTAAGAGCAAAAATAATTGTTATTATATTGAAAATCATAATTCTTAAATTGTCAAACGGTTAGGTTAGGAACCAAGTGGTATATAAAAAACACAGTAGCGTAACAGTTCATGTAATATTTTGTTAGCTCAAAACATTGGAGTCAGGAGTTTCTAAGAACAATTTTATGGGATAAAATAAGTTTTAATATTTTATCCCATAAAATTATATTCTCCTTTTTTGGGTCTGATACTGTGCTGAAGGGGAAACACTTTGATTATATTTCTCAACAAATGTTATTTGTTTAACAGACAGTAAAGGCAAACAAAAAACCATGAAATCCCCTTTTGGAGATTTTATTGTTTTAGACTTTTTTTAGGAAAAATAAAATATACCTATACTTATAGCTACATACATACATTTTTTTTAATTTCTATAAACACTTAAGATATTTTATTTTTTTACAAAAATAGAGTATTTTTCTTGTATTTATTAATTTATTTATTTATTGTCAGTAACCAAAATCTAACCCTAAGTAGCCCAAATTAGTATGCTTTCATGAGCTATTCTTACTGTAATATATTTTTCAGGGCTAACCCAAAATGAATTAAAGTCGATTAAAAAACTAACCTAATCTAACCTTACCTCTACAAATAACATTTGTTGATAAATATAATCAAACTGCTTCCCCTTCAATACAGTATCAGACCCAAAATAAGAGAATATAATGTTAGATATTAAAATTTATTTTGTCCCATAAAATTGGTCCTAGAAACCCATAACTTTTTTTCTTTCGTTTTGAAACATGCTAAAGGTAATTTCAATGTCTTGACGTAACAAAATATTGCATGAAGTGCCTAACACTGTGTTTTTTATATACCACTTGGTTCCTAACCTAATTGTTTGACATTTTAAGAATTATGATTCTTATGTATATATATATATATATATATATATATATATATATATATATATATATATATATATTATATATATATATTTATATACCGTAAACTTGGGTGACTTTGGTCCACTTTTCAACTTTAAACGCTTGTAACTAACATCGGGGTCAACATATTTTCTAGCTCTTGGTCTTATTTTACAGGTGTATAATAACACTTTTAATGCTTAGAGTAACAGTTAGTTCCAGGCTTACGAAATATATTTAAAAAAAAAAATATTGGTGGCCAAAGTCAGAATACTAAGTCGGGTCACTTTGGCCAGACTATATATTACCATGAAACTACAAAGACAAACAGTTATATGAATGACTTTGGCCACCAAAAAAATATTTCTTTTTAGTTTTGTATATTTTGCATAAAAAAACAACTAAAATATATTAAAAAAACTTATTTTATTTAACAAATCAAAACATAGCGCAAATTTATTCGCAAAAAATAAACTACAGTCCTGTGTGATACAAAGAGAATAAAATAATTATGAATTAAACATGGTGTTACAGATGAACAAAATATTAAACATATTTTTCAATTTCTGGGATTTTGAAAAAGCCTCTTTTAGATGGGGTCGGTGTGTTAATCACCTGCAAAATGTCATCTTTTCCATACCAGAGAAAATCATTCTTTGTTGGCCATTTCCACTGAGAGATTCCACTTGAGGTGAGAGATTTTATTTTATATTCGTTTGTCTCTACATTTATTTCCAAAACTTGACCAGGATATATTCTTTTTTCATTCGTTTCGAAATAACTTTCATCGGAACGGTTTGGATCGTCATTTTCTTCAGAGTGGATAGAAATGTCCAATGTAGATTCAGAGTCGCTGGAAATCCTCTCGTTTCTCTTCTTTTGGAAATTTTTTTCTCGAATTCCGCTAGGGCCAGCTTCTGGGTCTCTGTGAATGTCTATGGTTGAAATACCCATCCCTGCCTTCACGTTAACTTTTTTTTTCCTTGATGTTTTGTCTCTATAATTTGAAAACCTTCTCTCTTCTAAAAGATCAATCACGGAAGCACTGACGTTAAGTTGTATAGTGGGATCGATATTATTGTTGGTTGGTATTCGATCTAAAACTTTGGCCCTGTTTAGAGGAAAAATTCCTGCTTTTTCGAATACACTTTTTAGATTGTTTTGTCCAGATTCTAATAAATGTTCTGTTAGTGACTTCAGAAGTCGAGGAAAATGGGATTTAGGTTAGGTTAGGTTAGGTTAGGTTAGGTGCTCCAGTCAGTTTATAATTAGTGATAAGTTGTCGCCATTTTATTTTTAATGGCCGAAAGTACGCAATATCTAGTAGCTGCGTAAGATGTGTCGTGTTCGGTGGTAAGCAAATAAACTTTATGTCATGCTGAGAACAAAGATCCAAAACATGTACGCTTAAATGCGATGCAAGATTATCCCCAATCATAATTTTGGTTCCTTCTAAGCGTCTCAAAGCAGGTAAAAGTAAAAATTCGAACCAGTCCTCGAATATAGCGCCCTCAAACCATCCACTTTTTGTACGGTTGTAACAAGTCCCAACAGGTCCACCTTCCATCCAAGTATCATACAAATTTGTAGCCTTATACACTACGTATGGGGGTAAAACTTCACCACATGCATTTCCACAAAACATTACACTGGTAGATTGTTTAGACCAATTTAATATTCTTTTTGGGTATTTGCAACCCCGTTTGGTGATGACTTTTTTGTTACCGGGGTCATCTGACAAATTTGTCTCATCATAATTCCATATATTTTGTGGTGGAATTCCGTGCAATTCTTTTTCTATGTTATCAAAATACGAATTTATTATTTCAGGAGAAATAGCAGCTCTAACGGTTTTTATATTTGCAGCAAACCTTTGTGACAGAGTTGGGTGCCTTTTTAAAAAAAGCCTCACCCATTCAGGTCCTGAAAGATTATCTTGAAATTGTCTCGTAACTACACCCTTTCGATCCAAATAACCTTTGACGATTCTTTTCAAATTTAGTGCATCAACAGGGAAACCATATGTAGATGTTAATATAATGTGTGCCTCAATTTTATTTTCTTCCTCCATGGATAACACCGTCTGCCCACCAGCAGTTTTTTTTATGTAAACCTTTGATCTTGTTCTGCAGTGTAGCACGTGGTATTTTGTACCTTTTGGAAGCTCTTCTTTGAGATATTGCTCCCTCGTTAATCAGTCGAACAGCCTCCTCTAAATTCGCCTTAGTATAATTCACGTAATTTCTGCTCCCTGCAACTCTTTTATATCGGCCCATTTTCGTAAACTATCCCCCAAATTAGTAAATGAAATAGGCAACGTTCACATAAGATAACAAACACTCAAAACTCACATAACAGAAGAAATTAAAAAACGTTCAGTATAAACAGCGCGAAAACAAGTAAACAATGCGTCGAAACACGACAGATATGACAGAACGTTAAAAAATAAATCGATTTTACAGATATCTGCAGTGGCCAAAGTCAGGCACCAATCTGCCAAAAAGGTATTGGGCGACTTTGGCCATCCTCTACCGTAGGTACTGATAACTAAATTATTGCAGCTATTAGGTTACAAGATTCTTTAATGTTCGTTAATGTCATTTTTTGAGCGCGACCTCATAGGTGGCGCCAGGTAACTCGATATGAATAAAGTTTTTAAGGATAGTAAAATTAGTATTTTAAAGAGCGTTTTTTATACGCTGTAACTAAAAAGTAGAAAAGTTATTTTGCAAATATGACTAACCTTTATATTTACTAAAGTGTACAGAATCATAAAAAAAAATGAACTTGCAAATATTTTATGTTTTAATGCACATCTACATTATAATAATAAATTTTGAAAAACGGGCAAAGCCACCATATATATATATATATATATATATATATATATATATATATATATATATATATATATATATATATATATATATATATATATATATATATATATATATATATATATATATATATATATACAATACAAAAAATATTCCATATAGTATACATGGTACACAAAAACATAAACGCAAATAAAATAAAAAAAATTGAGAAATTAAAATTTCTAAGTAACCTAGTTAGCGAGAGATGTGATAAAAAGTCATTTAAAGTTTTTTGTACTAGGTGTAGTTTGTAGGTAATTTAATGGTCAATAAATAAATAGAGTATTTCAAATTGAGACATTTTTCACATATTCACCACTAATTTTCCCAAAAACTGTATCTCCTACTACGGTAAAAAGAATAAATTGTGCTTTCTACAAAAAAAATGCACACGGACATCTTATGCGAGTGTTATTGCACTTCGAAATAAGATTCATAACTGACTATTGTACTTTGGTTTAATACGCGTTTATGAAAACTAGGAAGTACTAAATAAAAATGAAGGCGTAGGAACTTCTGGTACCTATATACCCTTCGTCTTACAGACGACACTATTTTACAGATCAGAATGTTTAAAGGTAGTACTTTTAAAACATTGGACACCTAATATTAATAATTTTCTAAAATATAATAAAGCATTTTTAACCAATAAAATTTATTGGAACCGCATAATATTTTAATTTGTTTTGTTTTTATTTGTATAGTTAATGTTAATTTTACTAAATTTTCTTTTAACCTATAATGTATCTTAGATGTTGATATTTCGTAAATAGGTAATTATCTAATGTTTTGTTCTGTATTAAATTTGAGTAAATTTAAATGAAATAATAATACTTGTGCTTGTTTTATTTAAAACGTAATTTAGACTGTACTAATAAAATTATTTATATTTAATTATTTATGGCCTGTTGCGGCTTAAATGCGTTAATACTTTTTATCTACTTAACTTCTAAATAATTTTAGTTACTTAGAAAAAATATAATTTCCTAGTTCAACTAAAAATAACCATTCTGCTTATTAAAAATTTATTAAACTCAAGTAAAGTAATACACACAAAGCAGACATACAAAAGAACAGTCGAAACGAAACAAACAAAAAAATTCCAGGCATTTTACAGCTTATGAAAGCCTAATATAACTTTCAAATGAGTTGCGAGTTTATCCAAATAAGCTCTCATATGGTTGCGCCGTTAAATTCTTAGTTGCAAGTACTTCTTAGGAGCAAGCTTTAGATCAAATTATTGTAACTAATAGGCACGTGTCACTGCAGCTCATCATCCAGACTGCGTTCTCGCTACGTTAATTTCTTTTGCCCAAACGGCAAAATTGCCACATTTCTTTATAACTTGGGTAAGTCGCTTTTTCAAACCCAATGTCAATTTTAAACATCAATAACAACAAACATTGAACTTAAACTCCTGAATAAATATAAGGGTATTTATACGAAAGGTTTATTATGTAAAATGCAAATTTAATAATATCTAAAGTGAGCTGTTCTGTTAAAGACATGAATTTTAATGTTTTACCAGTTTTTTGTTAAATTGGCACCTATGTTAAAGACATGAATTTTAATGTTTTACCAGTTTTTTGTTAAATTGGCACCTAAACTAATGTATCACACCAATTGACTTGTTTAATTTAGTCTATACCTTAATTATAATTCTCTTTCAAAAGTATAAATTTTCAAGTTACTTCCTAAATTTCAAAGTGGATACGCCACTGAAAAGAAACAAGGTGTTGTCACTTTGACGAGCCATCGTTTTGAATCTTGGGACTTCCCGGTCTCGTCAAGGTCAGGCTCTTTCTGTACATTTATTTATTCAAAGATATTCATAGAATACATACATAACATGAGTAACAAACTATTAAATTTTAAATAAAATCAGTCAATGGACTGTTTGTGATGTATTTCTTAATTGTAATATTAAACTTATGGTTCAAAAGCTCTCTGAGGTTTAATGGCAAGACATTATACAGGGTGCGTCAACAAGGTGTACGGCTAAGATAGTGTCTAAACTGTAAGAGATATAGAAAAAATGTCTATAGCAAAGTTGTAGGCAGGGCCGTTCCTAGCCCCTCGGCCGCCTTTGTGCAGAAATAAAACGGCCGCCCTTTTATAACAAAAAAAAAAAAACAATATTTATTGAACAAAAAAATATATTTAAGTTGCTACGTATACATTAACAAGTAACATTGTATCATAACATAAGGTAATAATCTATTAAACGAAACAATAAACAACATAAAACAAAATACAAATGTTTAAACTATTAATTATTTAAATATCAAATAATATAAAAGCCAAACAAACAAAAATTGGTATCTTTTATATTGTATCTAAGTATAAAACTAAGCAAGTCCCAATAAAAAAACAACCTCTTCATTTCAAAAATATTTTTCTGGCTTTTGTACTTGCGAACTCGTCTATTATTTTATTATGGTCTAAATTTTCACAAATTTCATTTTCAATGGCAATTATACCTAAATTTGTAAGCCTTTCCTGTGACATAGAAGATCTTAAATAGTTTTTTATTGTTTTTAATTTTGAGAATGACCGTTCACCAGATGCAACCGTTACTGGTATTGTTAAAAAAATTCTCAAGCTTATACATAAATTAGGAAAAGATGAGACCAAATTATTACTATAAATAAATTTTAGAATCTCAATAGGTTTGATTTGATCTGTTAGAGATTTAAATGTAACAATTTCTTCAAATAGTTCTACGCCACTTATATCCCTCGATTCGTCTTCGATTAATGCGATTTCAAGTTCAACGCATTTTTGTTTTAAATCATCCGATGTCACATCATGAAACCGTGTTAAAAAGTTAAAAATATTATTGCAATACGAAAGAGAATTAAACCTTTCTTCTACTGATATTCTAGCTCGGTCAATAACAGTATAATAAAAATTTATTTTAAATTTCTCTCGTTCGTTAGTTAATACATTGTCTGTACTTTCATAACTAAATTGGGATTTTTTCCGCCTTATACGAACTACTGGAAAATCTGGTTCCACATCAATTTCATTTGCTAAATTGGATGAAATTTCTATGTAAGTGTTAAAACTTTGGTCCGATCGCATTTCGTTAATAAAGTTAAGTACATGTTTTAATGATGTGACACACTGAGTCAGATCAATATTAATTTTTTGCAATAATTTACTGACTACGTCAATTTTAACTAATAACTCGTACCATATGACTAAGCTACAGATAAAAGTAAATGATTTTATTTTTTCTAATAATGAATTGGCCTTAGTTTTGTTTTTGAGTCTCTTGTAACATCTTCTGAAAGCTCAACCAAAGCTTTACAAATATTTCCTAGTTGATTCCGAAGTGGTCTAAGCGCTTTAACTCTACTTTCCCATCGGGTGTCACTTACCGATGTAAGAATTAAATTACTAACATTTTTTTTTTAAACATCCCAACGAAAAGGAGAAGAAAAAAAGAATACATACAGTTCCTGCACGATGTTAAAAAAATTTATTGTTTCATGGGAGATTTTAGCGGAATCGTTTATTACTAGATTTAGTGTGTGAGCGGTGCAAGGAACAAATATAGCCCTGGAATTAACATTTTTTACCCTTTGTTGAAGTCCGATATGTTTTCCGGACATATTGGCCCCATTATCATAGCCCTGACCTCTTATATCCCTAATATCTAATTCAAACTTAGGCAAAATATCATTAACCAATAGGTTAAAAATCCCTTCCCCAGTTGTATATAAAATAGGAAAAAAACCCAAAAAACACTCTTTTATGACAATATTTTCTTCGTTACAGTCTACATATCTGACTACAAATGTAATTTGCTCTGTATGACTTGCATCTGGAGTAGAATCTAAAATTATGGAAAAATATTTGGATTTTTTTAAGAGTGTCGTAAAATGATGGCAAATATTTTTTGCTAGCAAAGTAATTATTTCGTTTTGAAAATGAATTCCCAAATAGTGAGTTATTTTACTTTTTGATTCTTGGGTCTTTGTAATTTTTTTTAGATGATCGGATAACACTGGGTCAAATTTTGCCACCATTTCAACAGATTTAAAAAAATTGCCATTATTTTGTTCGTATAAGACGGAACTTTTTCCACGAAATGCCAATGATTGTCCAGCTAAAAATTGAATAATTGCAATAACTCTTTTTAAGATAGAGCGCCAGCGTTCCCTTTCAAGTTCAAAATAATTTTGCCGTTCTTTGTCAATAGTTAATTTTTTATTTAATGACATTTTTAACTCAACCCATTTTTGATTAGCTTGCAAGTGATGTACAAAAGATTCATGCTTGGATAAAATATGTGAAAGATGTCGCCAATCAGAATACCCCATTTTGCTATTTAACTTAAACACTTCCTTACAAAATATTTTACAACAAAGACAAAAAATGCTATTTGCTCTACAAGAGTATACCAACCAAGCTCTTTTAATTTTTTCACCATTTGGCAAAATTCGAAAATATTGAGTTGAAGAAAATTTCCTTCCCGATTCATCAGAAGGAAATTTTTTTTCTATATGCTGAAAATCGTTTTGTACTATTTGCTCAATAACTTGATTTTGTAAAATATCCGGCCAGGTGAATGGGTCGCTGACATCAAAATCATCATTAGTTTCAGGGATAACTTCGTTTAAGTTAGGATTATCATCGGTTAAGAGCATCTTTTCTTCATTATCTATTTCTGTATTTGATTCAGGGTGTTTTTTTTCTTCAGGGTCGCTTACTTTATGTGCATCGTTTACATTTTCATCCTCAATTGTATCTGTACCCTGTGACGATGTTGATGGAACTAAATATTTTTGCAAAGATCCACTTAATTTTTTTTTGTTTTCTTCCTTTTCTAATTTTCTTTTTTTATACTGAGCTCCAGATAAACGTTTTGTTTTTCTATCTGACATCTGGAAATAAAATTGAAAGGTAATTAAAGTTAGAAAATTTAGTTTATGTAATAGTTCTGAATCTGCGAAGATATAATTTTATAGTATCCCCAATTAAGTTCGCACCAAATGGAATTTTTTATAAATAATAAGTAAAATTGTAATCTAGCATCAGATTTTGTTTTTAAAATGACCCAAAAAATAAATATAATTATTATATTTTTATTAGATAAGTAAATTAGTAAATCTACTTTATACATTTTTTAAAACTTGAAATATAGAAAATTAATCTAGACATAAAATTAACAATAAACCACTTTTTGATCTCAAGCTAAAAAAAATTTTTTTCACATGTTTAATATTAAATCCAAAACGTAAGATGCGGATTTGGATGGTAATATTAAGTAAAGTAATATCTATCCGAAGAACTTACCTTTTTAAATTACGAAAATTTGTTTCTTTTGAAATTTCACTTTTGCAAAATGTAGAAAAAAATAACTAAACAACAAACACTTTATATCACTGTTAAACTCTCGCTAGTTAATCGAATACTAAAAAGAAAAACAAAACATTTAAAAACTGCCCCATTCTACAGTATATAGAGCTATATAAAACTATATACTGTACACATACCAATTATGAAGTATAAACAAACATTTTTGCATTGAAAGGCGGCCGCCCTTATCTATCATTTTTATTGCTTTTCCAAGGAACGCTGCTATAAATAGTTCTATTGTAATTTCGGCAACTCATGCACAGCAAAAAAAGAAATGACCGGTAATAAATTTCTTATGAATGTTTTATCTTAAAAGCCTAACAAAATGTAATTTAATTTTTCTTTATTTTGAAAGCAAAAATATAGATATATTTTTGTAATCAAATGGCTAATTTTGTGTTTTTGGCGGGCGGCCTGGGGCCGCCCCAATAATTTAGCCGCCTTTGTGCCGGCACACCGTGCACACCCCTAAAAACGGCCCTGGTTGTAGGGTTGACAAAAATCTATAAACTGAAAATAATTTTATATATACAGGGTGAGTCAAAAAAAGTTATGGTAAAAATATGTATTTTTTTTAATGGGACACCCTATATATTATATGATTATCTGACTCAGCAGAGAGATCTTATGATATGATATCTCGTTTTTTAAATTCTGGTGCGGGAATTAATTTTTTTATGATATTTTGTGGTATTTCAGAGGGTATGGATTCAATTTAGACCAACAACATTTTTATCACAGTTAGTCTAAGATGCCTGCTTTAGGTTCATAGTGATATTTTGTAAATTTTTTGTACAGAGTGTTTTTTATGATTTTACCAAAATTAAAGATACAATATCTCAATATTTTTAAATGGAACACCGTGATTTTTTTTGATTTCATTAAAGTTATTCATGGAATACCTTAATTTTTTCTAAATATGTCCTATATCTAAACCCTTTACTTTTTAAGATATTTCACTTTCTTTGTATGTTATGCATAAAAAGCGAATTCTGTTTTTTTTAAATATGTTGATGTGCTGTCAGCGACCATCATTGTCTGTCGTTTAATTAGCCATTTGCTGTCTACGGTGTTCTATCAATTTTGCTTATGATGAATTTTTCGCGTGGTAAACTTGTTGACATGATATATGCCTTAGGAGCTGCTGAAAGGAATATATTATTGGCATCCAGAATGTATGCACAACTTTATCCCAATAGAAACATCATCAGCCACAAGTATTTCAAAAACTAAAAGATCCGAAAGAACAGGAAATGTGATTTATGAAAAAATGAACGAGTAAAACCGGTTACAAATGATAATAATAAAATGATGGTAGCTTTATGTGTAATTAAGGATCCTAAAAAAAGTACTAGGCACCTTGCTAGAGAATTACCCTTCAGTGCAACATCAATATCGCGAATGCTTAGAAGTGAACATTTTCATTCTTACCATATTCAATTACTGCAAGAATTACAGCCGCAGGATTACGATAGATTCGTTTTTTGTGAGTAGGCGCAAAATATGTTGCATCAGCCAGAATTTTTTAATTTCGTACTTTTTTCCGATGAAGCAACTTTTCATAATAACGGCAGTGTTTCATTCAAATCCATCACCAGCATAGTGTGTATATGATTCTACATCGGAACTGACCAAAATATCTTTAGGATCCAACTGGACTGCCTTAAGTTTTTTCACAAAATGTGCAGAGTTTTTTATAAAAGAATCTGTTTTTCCAGCAAATTGATTAAGAAAATTTGAAAGATATTTACCTAGTTTGTATGTGGTCGAGTCTATTGCACTGACGATCGGTCGAAGTGGTACATTGTTCCTGTACAGGGTGTCCCACATAAGATCCTCTATCCCTTTATCTCGAAAGATATACAATTTAGGAAAAAAAGTTATATATAAAGTGTTATTGTTTTTAAGTGAACTTTTATATTATATACCTTTCATGTATACAGGGTGCTCAGTTTTTCCTGGTTAGGAGTCAACTCCTAAAAATTAAATGGGACACCCTGTATATTATCCTGGATATGGATTCCTCATTAAAAATAAGGGTAACTTTCATTAAGATGTTGTATACCTAGCTCTCGTCGCGTCGTTTAGGATATAATAGCCGTTTTATTTAATTTTTTGCTAAAAACGTATATATTTAAGGTAGTAGAAAAAAATATAAGTATATAATATTTGGTGAAGCTGCCATTTTTATATTAAAGACAACACCACAATATATAATTTAAGTTGTTTACTTTGACTACAAATTATACAGGGTGATATCAGAAATTCAATCGATCGGAATATATAAAATTACTTATAAGTCAATAATCTTAAATGGAACACCCTGTATATTATTGCAGATTTCGATGGTTCACAAAAAATTAAAGTAACTTTGTATATAATAACCTATACCTATCTCTAACCGTTTAGAAAATATTCGCTATTAAACTTTTTTATGCAATAAAAAATACCTTTGGTTTAAATTTAATGACGAAATACGTCACAAATATTTTTTAACGGGCTGACCATAGTAGATTTTCAACAAAATACTGTAGTTTACAATTTTAACTAAGATGTCTGTATTTTCTGAGAAATTAATTCTTTCCAATGATCGATATAATAAAATACCTATGGCCGACATAACAAAAATATTAATCTTTTATTTCAACGAATACGAAATTTTAGCAAATATAGAAATGTTTTAACATTTAACAATATGTAAATTTTGTGAACTATTAAATAAGTATGTAGTAAGAAGTGAAGTTAATAGAGAACATTTACATAATTACAAATGAATTAATGTGTAAAATCAAAAAAACAATTGCATGTATAACGAAAGGACCAATATACCTAATGCAAAAGGGAAAATTAAAGTAAATTTGCCACATGGCCTTCATTTTGGGCAATACAAGTTGTGTAGATGACTTCCATTTTTCTTAAGGCATCTCTTACTGCAGCACTTTCATTGATATTTTGAATTTCTTCCCTTATTCGATTCTTGAGATCATCAACATCTTGAGGTTTATTTTTGTATACTTTATCCTTTAATGTTCCCCACAGAAAATAGTCCAGGGGCGTCACATCTGGACTCCGCGGAGGTCAACGAATATTTCCATTTGGTCCAACGACCTCTGCATAGTTAACACTTAAATAAGTTCTTACTTGAATGGTGTTATGGCAAGGTGCTCCATCCATTTGGTAAATAATATTATTTATGTTACCATTGACCTCTAGTAACGGCCTGATATTGTTAGTCAGTAGCTCTAGGTACCTCGCACCATTTAAATGGTTATCCAGAAATAGAGGACCTATTACTTGATTCCTGTAAATCGCACACCAACAATGAACACTACGACGACCTTGATGTTGAATAGTTTTGATGTTGTGTTTGTTTTCTTGAGACCAATAGTGAGTATTCTTTCTATTAAATATCCCTGAGGTAGTAAATATCGCTTCGTCCGTCCAACAAATTGGGTTAAAAAAATTAGGGTTACGAAAATGTCGATCCATCATTAGGTCACAATATTCCAATCGTAGAATATGATCGGTAGGTTCTAAGTGTTGCAATTTAGCGAACTTAAACGCCCTGTAGTTATTCATTTTCAGCGTCCTATGAATATCAGTTCTAGCAATACTTAAGTCTTTTTCTGCATCTCTGATGGAATTTTCTGTAAATTCTTCGAAATATAAGCATATATTTAATTGCGTTTCATAATCCAAGATACTTTTAGGTTTATTTCTTTTTTCATATTTTAAAACACCATGCTGTTCGAGATCTAGTTCAATTCGCCCAAACATGGATCTTTCCGGTATTCTTCTCTCCGGATACTTTTCATGATATGCTCTTATAGTCAGTGCAACGCTTTTGTTATTTTGAAGATAACACTGATATAAGTTCAACCTTTCTTCGGCAGTATAAGACATTATAAGATAAAGATGAACTTAACGCACAACAAACCAAAATTTATTATATTATTTGACAAATATTGTTTACGTTGGTTTCCAAAGCACTTTATTTGTTTTCCATGGCAGTTTTGATTTTGCAGCGTTAGTTAATTACATGGAATATTTGGTTTCATTTTATGATTTGTAATGAATTATTTTCTCAGGAAATACAGAATACAGACATCTTAGTTAAAATTGTAAACTACAGTATTTTGTTGAAAATCTACTATGGTCAGCCCGTTAAAAAATATTTGTGACGTATTTTGTCATTAAATTTAAACCAAAGGTAGTTTTTATTGCATAAAAAAAGTTTAATAGCGAATATTTTCTAAACAGTTAGAGATAGGTGTAGGTTATTATATACAAAGTTACTTTAATTTTTTGTGAACCATCGAAATCTGCAATAATATACAGGGTGTTCCATTTAAGATTATTGACTTATAAGTAATTTTATATATTCCGATCGATTGAATTTCTGATATCACCCTGTATAATTTGTAGTCAAAGTAAACAACTTAAATTATATATTGTGGTGTTGTCTTTAATATAAAAATGGCAGCTTCACCAAATATTATATACTTATATTTTTTTCTACTACCTTAAATATATACGTTTTTAGCAAAAAATTAAATAAAACGGCTATTATATCCTAAACGACGAGAGATAGGTATACAATATCTTAATGAAAGTTATCCTTATTTTTAATGAGGAATCCATATCCAGGATAATATACAGGATGTCCCATTTAATTTTTAGGAGTTGACTCCTAACCAGGAAAAACTGAGCACCCTGTAGACATGAAAGGTATATAATATAAAAGTTCACTTAAAAACAATAACACTTTATATATAACTTTTTTTCCTAAATTGTATATCTTTCGAGATAAGGGGATAGAGGATCTTATGTGGGCCATCCTACATCTTGGGAAGACCGTAGAACCTGGGAATCTTGGAGCTGCTTGGTTTTAATGATTTCTTCTCCGCTGGTGGTAGGCTGGATGCGTTAATCAGACTGGTGATGCGTATTGAATTTCTCCGAGGTTATTCAGTGTTCAGATCTGGTGGAGTAAAGATGCCTCATGCAATCTACGGCGAAACGTCGGATAGTAATTCCAATTTGACAGTAAGCACAAAGCGTTTTGCGCAAAGAAAATGTAGGTGAGGATTTAATTTAAATTAAAAAAAAATTTTCTTGCTTGTCTGATACTATAAAAAAATTGGAGATGAAAGGATTTTCTTTGTCAAAAGGCGTAGAAATGATAGAAAAAGTGAGTGAAACTGTAACTAACAACTAAAATAAAGTAATTTTTCAAAAATTAGCTACGGTTTTACAAAAAAATATTGGTTACAAATATTCGAAAAATATTACTGCCGTTTTGGACAATAAATAGCCATTGAATTCAGATAATGAAAATTTTTAAAAAACATTGTATCTTGTGATGTTGAACGTGTATTTTCTGAGTAAGTACTTGTCAGATAACACAGGGTAACAAAATGAAAACAAAAATTTGGTGCCGGAAATCTAACATCTGATTTTAGATGTTTTTAATGTGCTGATTCCAAAAATGCCACCAGATTTTTTCTATCACCTCTAGTTTTTGAGATACAGGTTACAGGTTAATTGATATTTTTTTCTGATAAAAGACAACAAATAAAGAGATAAATATGTACTTAATCGTCAAAATAGAAATTTCCCAGAATCTAATTAACCAAATGGATACCTGGACTTGTCCCTGACCCAATGTTCCTATACTAGGAACTGCTCAATACACTGCTCTTAATTACTTTTATACCTGTAATTGCCTATGACCCGATCCTTCTATACCTGCTTGGCTGTACTCGATTTAGTATATTACTGAGTTTTCCCAAGTAAAGTTCAATCATTTTGTGTAAATTTTGGTCGTTTTATAGTATCTACACTAAACTGAAACAATGGCATCCACAAGCAGACGTACCTGTGTAAATCATCCCGATGTTTTTTGTTGTGTGTGGTGAATGCACTTTGAAAGAGAGCAGAAAAACGATTTCTGACTTTGTGAAAAGAGCTTATCTTGCCTATTTTGGCGTTCATTTAGGAGATCAAGATAAATCTTGGGCCCCACATTTCATATGTAAAACATGTGTTGAACATTTGCGACAGTGGACAACTGGAAAGAGTGCCTAAAGTTTGGTGTATCAATGGTTTGGAGAGAACCGCGAAACCATCATGACGACTGCTATTTCTGTCTCGTTAATATTAAAGGCATAAATAGAAACAATAGACACAAATGGACATATCCTGATCTAGATTCTGCAAGAAGAGAAGCAGATTTAGCAACTCCGCAGTGTTTCAATCAAGAAGAACTAAACGATCTTATAAGAGACCTGAATCTCTCAAAGGTATCCGCTGAATTACTTGCATCCAGCACTTTTTTTGTTCCTTTGAAAATTTTAATTTTTTATTTATTTATAAAATGGCTGAATTTAAGTGCGATTCTTGCCAAAAAATCGTTTCAGAAAAAGACTGTTACAGAATTCGCTGTAGTGGGGAGTGCCGAAGAAATTTTTGTATGGTCTGTACAGGACTGGATAAATCCACGACAAAAGTGCTCTACAAACAAAAATTCAACAACATAAGATTTTTTTGCACTGTTTGCGACTCTCCAACTCTGAAATATTTGCATGATAAAATATCAGATCTCCAAAAGACTCAAATCTCTTCAGAATATCTCGAAGCCCTGGGTTCCTGCTTAAAGAAAAACAACGACATCCTTCTGATCATTGGCGAAATTTACGACATCTTACTCAATCATGACTCCAAATGGAAGATACTGCTAGAAAAAATTGAGGATATTCACAGCCTCCATTCTGGAATATCTGACAGTATACAAAAATCCTTATTTAAATCCATTAAAGAAATTAGGCAGGATACTTTCAATCTATCATCTATTTTAATGGAAACTCAAAATGAATCTGTCAAAGTCCAGGTGCATGATTCATCGAAGGAGCAGTTGACTAAAGAGATGGCTGAGCTGAGGCATAGTGTAAAACAAATGGCACTTACCCTGGAGAAGCTTGCTGATAAGCCTAAACAACAATCAATAAAGAAGATGTACACCACCGCAATATCAACCCAAACCGATACAACAGATGTCCAAATGCCTGTCAATAAGTCTCCAAAAAAAGCTGTTTCCTTCCAGCCCAACAAAACACCCATTATAGAGAAATGGCATTATGTAGTGGTATCCATAATTCCGTCCACGTATAAATCAAATCAGCTTGTACACTACATCAAAGAAAAATTAGGAACCACGAATTTTGTGCGTTGTTTTCCTATGCTTAAGAATGCAGACACTTTGCACTCCGATTTTAAAATTGGGGTGCAAAATAAAGATCACTTAATTCAGCTTAAGAACGCTAGTCTGTGGCCACCTGGTATCAAAAATAAAAGAAGTAAACCCTGGTCCACTAAAGGTTTACGTATATCTTCTAAGAACATGCGGTCACTATCTCATTTAAAGAAATTTTCGGACAGTGTCTTTTTTCATAATTATGTAAAATCATACAGAAAAATTTATCATAAAACTATTAAAGCCGCCAAAGATATTTATTACAATAATAGACTTTCTAACGCCAAAAATGTAGCTAAAGAAACCTGGTCTATCGTAAATGATTTAAGAAACAAAACTCCTCTATCCAGCACTATCCTTACCTCTCCTGAGGACCTAACCAATTATTTTGTAAATGTAGCCAAAGATTTGACTAAATCCGTATCTCAATCTAATGACCCAATTTCATATCTCTCTAATCATAGGATAAACCTGCACAGTTTCTTCTTTTCACCAGTAGTTTTATCAGAACTTCGTAGTACAATTAATGATATCAAAAATAAATCTTCTTCGGGAACTGATGGGCTTACTTTAAAAATGTATTCAAGTCTGCCGGAATGCACACTAGAGCATCTGACTACTTTGATAAATATGTCTTTCCAAAATGGTACTTTTCCAAGCTGCCTTAAAACTGCAATAATCATACCTCTTCACAAAGGAGGTGTTTCAGAAGAAGCTTCGAACTATCGTCCAATTGCACTTCTCCCTACGCTATCTAAGATCATCGAAAGACTGGTTAAAAAAAGGCTTTTATTATTTCTGTCTAGATATGAAATACTTACAAAACATCAATTTGGATTTCTAAGTAACAAATGCACAAGCGATGCCATGTTTTCCCTTCTTAATAGAGTTTACTCCAGCCTAAACAACCATCACGCTACGGCAACAATTTTCTGTGATTTTTCCAAAGCTTTCGATTGTGTGAATCATAATATATTAACTAACAAACTGCAGTACTATGGTTTTAGAGGGGCTCCTCTCAATTGGTTTAAGTCATATCTTAGCAACAGAAATCAAGTTGTGAAAGTTGACAACAGGATGTCTTCTTGTAGGCCAATGGAATATGGAGTGCCTCAAGGCTCGGTACTAGGCCCTATCTTGTTTCTTCTGTTCATAAACGACATGGCTAATTTAAACATTAGTGGAAAAATATGTCTCTTTGCGGACGATACCAGCTTTACGTGGAGCCACGGTCACGGACCTAGATAGGATTGTATCTAATGACCTAATCACCATTAAATCCTGGTGCGATTCTAATCTTCTATGTTTGAACATCTCTAAAACGAAAGTCTTGTCTTATAAAAACACGCTGCAACCCTTTGACCTTAATGGCACCACTATTGATGTCGTAAACTCTGTAAAATTTCTAGGGCTTCTTGTAGATGATTCTTTAAAATGGGATCCACATATCGACGCTTTATCAAGGAAGTTAGGTTCTGCTTGCTTTGCGTTAAGATCTGTTTCCGAGTAGCTTAGCTTTTCTACCTCTAGAACTGTTTATTTTGCTCTTGTTGAGTCGCACCTCAGATATGCTATTCCATTCTGGGGTACATGTTGTGCGACTCAATTTGATCGAATTTTTATACTACAAAAAAGAGCTGTTCGTTACCTACTGAGACTTAACAGTAGAACTCACTGCCGTGATTTCTTTAAAAGATATAAAATACTAACCCTTCCTTGCTTATTCATTTTGGAATCGGTTTGCTTAATTCGTAAGCACGCACCTGCTCTATTAGAGAGACCTTCTCACAACTACCCTCTCAGAAATACTGAGCACGATCTCTATCTTCCAACCCCACACTCAGAGTTAATTAAAAGATCAGTAATCTACAATGCAAAAAAAATGCATAATCACCTGCCATTTAACATCAAATCCATAATATCTCTGACTTCATTTCGCAAGGCTTTGAAATCATTCTTACTGGAAAGAGCCTTCTACACCGTGAACGAGTTTTACAACACATAATTTTATCCTTATGAACCCCTAGTGTGATAGTTGCCATTACCAACCATTTTTACCGAACTTTGTATATGTATTTTTTTTAATTGTTTCGTACTTTTTTATTTTTTACTTTGCTTTTTTATTTTTTTACATTATATTTATGAAAATGTTTATAACATAGTACGACTGACAAAGTACATTTCTAATGTACTTCTTTTAGGATTCTATAATATTAATATTCTAAATTCCTGATTTAAATATTATTTTTCTATAATATTTATGATGTGTTTTTGTCTTGTTTTGTTTGCTAATTTTGATGTTTGTAAACTATTTTTTTACAACAGCTTTGTCCACAAAATTGTAAAATTTTTTTTGACAATAAAGCATTTATTTATTATTTATTTATTATTATTATTAAAAGAAAAAAATCTGCTTTGTCCAGGTACTAATATTACATTTTATCGTAAAAGAGATAAGGATCTGCTGCCTTTTTTCGCTCAGGAAAATGACTTGGTATTCTGTAACAATATAAAAGGGCTCTTAGAAAAAATGGGTTTGCCTGAATACACTCCAGATGATTGGCGCCTTTTTATTGACAGTTCAAAACGTAGTTTAAAATGTGTTCTTTTACATAACGGTAACAAATATGGCTCAATTCCTATTGGTCGTTCTACTACCATGAAGGAAGAATATGAAACAATTGCATTAGTTTTAAGAAAAATTAAATACGAAGAACATCAGTGGGCAATTTGTGCTGATTTAAAAATGGTTAACTTCTTCCTTGGACAGCAAAGTGGTTATACAAAATATCCTTGTTTTTCGTGCCTTTGGGACAGCAGAGCTAAAAATGAGCACTGGGTTAACAAAAATTGGCCTTCAAGAGATGTCATGATTCGAGGAAAACAAAACGTGATCAACGAACCTTTGGGTTCAAGAGAAAAAATCTTACTTCCGCACTTGCATATCAAGCTAGGCCTAATGAAGCTATTTGTCAAGGTTTTAAATCGAGATGGAAATTGTTGTGGGTATTTGTCACGTAAATTCCCTGGCATTAGCACAGAAAAACTAAAAGCTGGTATATTTGATGGTCATCAAATACCTAAGGCAACTTGTTAAAGATCCACAATTCACCACATCAATGAACGAGACTGAATCTAACGCTTGGTGTTCATTTGTTCAAGTAGTACAAAATTTTCTTGGCAATCATAAAACAGAGAATTACGTAGAATTAGTGGAAACTATGCTTTCAAATTTTAATATTCTCGGCTTTAACATGAGTATAAAAGTTCACTACCTCCACATCTACCTAGATCGTTTCCAGAAAAAAAGATCCAGAAAACTTAGGTGATTGTAGTGAAGAACAGGGGGAAAGATTCCATCAGGATATTAAAACTATGGAAGATCGTTATCAAGGACGATGGGATAGCCACATGATAGCGGACTACTGCTGGAGCCTTCAGCGAGACTGCCCTGGTAAACTCCATTCTAGAAAGTCGTATAAAAGAAAATTTTTATGTGATTAGTGACTAATGTAATTATGTAAATTAAGTTTTTGCAATAAATACTTAAATCCATGTGTCTTGGTTTTTTTAACTGGCAATAGTAATATTATATATTATAACAGTTATAACGTAAAATATATACACAATTTTTTTTTAAACTAGATCTGATAGACAAAATCTGAGAACTTTTTTATATTCAGCATCTAAAAATTACCCATGAACTGTTAAAAAATCGGGCACCAAAATGTGTGTAATAGAAGATTTGAATTTGATAATGTGTTACATCATATAGTTATAAAATGTAACCGCAACTTCTTGAATAGCGTAAATAATAAATTTTAAACAAATTTATTCTTTAGTTGGTTTGTTTAGTTAGCTATATATTAAAATTTTATTTAAAAAAATACTTTTATTATATAGTTGTATTAATGTAATAATTACTGGGTAAAAATAGCGTCTTAAGGATACCTTGAATTGTAAATAATATAATATTTTGATTGCTATACTTTTGCTTTATTTCTGTTTTTTTTTGATCCGATAATAAATGCATTTTTAAGTGCATATTTTCCCTTGTTTCAAAGCATATTTGCATGCATATTTTTAGATTTTTAAATGTATAATTATCCTATCATATCATTGTTCGTTCCGGATCGATATCATAAACTACTTTTAATCTTCAAAAATGTATTTCTAGGGTTTCTAAGTGCTTCTAGTGTTAAACAGAGAAATAAATCCAATCATCCAACGCAATTCAATTAGCAAGAAACACGAGAAAACGCCAAATCACATCTAACTTTATTTCTAAGCCAGGTTAATAAAGACCAGTATTTGTGCTAAACACAATTAGGAGTTAATATCACACTAATAACTCCGAAAGCCTTCTGGTCCATGTCACCCAACAAACAACGGCAAATAATGTAACTAGTTTTAAACAATCGTGACCGACGTTAGAAGTCACGTGACGTTCACGTGGCGTCGCAAATTACATATTATAGGGCTGATTACTTGGTTATAACAAAGAAAGAAGCAGTGACGTTGATATGTGTAGCTGCCAATTTATTTTAACAGGGGGAACATTGCTTCAACCGCTGTTGTTAAATATGAGAGGGGCTGACTAATTGTGCGTTGAAACACAGTAACTAATAAAATGGGCAAAGACAAATGAATATGACTGAATGTTGTCATATTATTGTCTCGAATGCGGTTGAATTTGAAATTTGAACATCAAATACTCATATTTTTTCTAGAAGAAGGGACGGATGCACTTCTATGCACAGAGTGTCCCATTTTGGGTACTTTTGCGGGGTAGGTCCGTTATTTTTATAGACAGTGCGCTACTTTTCCGTAAAACTAACGATGCCGTTAACAAAATTTTCATAGCCCTTTTAGTTTTTAAGATACAGGGCTAAATTGAAAACGTTGCATTTTCGGGCACCCCTCGTATCTCAACTGTCGGATAACTTATCGAGAGTGTGACAACTGTTTCTTAAATAACTTTTCCCGTAGAACTTATTTCGGAATTAATATACGGGGTCAGGTCAAAAAGTTATCTGACCCCACTTTATTTTTTTAAATTGAACACCCCGTATTTTATAGACAATACAATTTGTCTTTTTTTTATATTTTCAAAAATATATAATAGACAATTAATATATAATGACAATTTTCTGTAATTAAATGCATAACTTATTAGTAGGCTATGGCTATTGTTTATGACAACAACAAACAAAAATAAATGTCAAATATTTGTCTGACTCATCAGTTTTTGAATCGACTCTTGGTTTATAAAGCAGTTTATAAACGTTCTTTTGGTCTTTTTATTTAATTGATATTTATCAATTTCTTAGAATAATGGAAGCGTATGAAAATTATAAAAAATATGATATACTGGTATGTCTTATACAGAGTAATGATAATTCTGAAGAAGCTTCGGAATTATATTTGCAAAGGTAAGTAAGCTATTATTGCTATGAAAATCTGTATTATCATTATAAGTTTTTGCTTGTTAGATATCCAGAAAGAAGGCAACCGTTTTTTGAGATATTTGCTCGTTTAAAAGCAAAAATACAACAAAGAGAACAGGGAAAGAAAAGAGATAGATGTTTTATTATTTATGTATATAGAAGCAACACCTTCGTCCTCATGTAGAAAAATTGAGAAGCAAATTGGTGTACCAAAAACTGACCGTCAGAGGATCTTGAAGAAATATAAGTATCATCCATACAAATTTAATATAGTGCCACATTTGTATCCTGGCGATGCCGAGCGCCGGGCACTGTTTTGCCAGTGGTATTTGCAACAAATCGATGCTAACGATTTATTTGGCAGACTTGTTATCTGGTCAGACAAATGCTTTTTTTCAGTGCGGAAATTTTTAATCGTCACAATACCAGGAACTGGCATAGTAAAAATCAACATTTAATGTTTGAAAGGGCACAATAAGGGCGCTTTGGAGTTGGGGTGTCATGTTTTATTTTGGGCAGACATATAGTTTATAAGATTTTTGAAAGAGATCTTACAGCACATAGATACCTAGAAATCCTTGAGGAAGTTATTCCAGAACTGCTCGAAAATATTCCATTAGCCCAATACAGGGTGCGGCGATCGATTTCTCAGAAAGTAGGCTTTGGAAAAATTTGAAATTTTGGCAGCTAACTAAAGTAGATGAGGGCAATTCGCGCAAAATATTTTCAAGGTGGCAGCACTTCCGGTTATACCGGAAGTAGACGTCAGCTTTTTTTTTTAAATAGAATATATGTATATTATCGAATTTTTGGATTCCTCGAAAAATTCTAGGTATATTTCATATATAATATCCTATACCTAAGTTGAACAGTTTTTGAGATATTTTGAATTTTATGTAAAAAATGACGTTTGCAGGTCTAGACATAACTATAAATATCTGCTTATCGAAGTCTCTATTATTTATTTGCGGTTGGCTTCCTTGTCCAAAAGGGTACACTTTAGTGGCCTGTGCTGATATTTTTATAATAAATAAATATAGGGTGATCAAAAAGTGACATTATAAATTTTAAAAAATCGTTAAAAGTTACCTTTTTCAAATGGAAACCCCAAATTTGTATAATTTTATCTCATTTAACACTTAAAATAAGGGTGACTCTGTATAAAGTTGTCTATTCCAAAAATTTGTGGTTTTTGAGTTATTGACGATTTAACATTTTTTGTTCTAATAATGCCAGACGGCTTCTAAGTTTTCTTGTTAGTTGGCCATGATAGGGAGGCCTGGCGAGAACATCATCAATTGGTTACTATAGAAACGTAATATTTATTGTCGTTTGACAATTACCTACTAAAATTTTATTTATTTCTTATAGTAATTATAATAATTATTAAACTAATAATCATGCCGGGGCGATTAAATCACACACACGAGAATTATTTGAATTTGTTTATTATCTATGGGGAATCTAATAGAGTTTTAACAAGAACATGCCAGATAGTTGCTGATAGATATCCAGATAAATAGAAACCGTTACCGAACAGAGTTAAACAAATGTTGGAAAACTATAAAAATTTTGGAAACATCAAAGCAAAAATTAATAAAAGGAAGCCCATTGTTGATAATGAAAATGTCGACATTGCAATTCTGGGATATTTTGCAGCATATCCAATGACATCCCTATGAAACGTGGCAAGACAATCAGGAATCTCGAGGAACCCAGTGCATAGGATTCGGTTAAATCATAACTTCCAACCTTATTTAATATCATTGGTTCAACATCTAAAAGACACTCATTTGCCAAAAAGAGTATAGTTTTGCGAGTTTATTTTAACAATGGTACAAGATAACCCTAGATTAGATAGAATATAATTGGACCGATGAAGCAAAATTTACTAAAAATGGCCTTTTCAATAGACAGTAAGATCGCGGAACTTTCAAGAATCCTGGCAATTTAATGTATTTTGTGCAGTAAGGAACGATGGAATAATAAAACTGAATTTTTACGAAGAAAATTTGAATGGTAAATTATACATTGCCTAAACACAAGGACTTTTTTAATGAAAAATAATCCATTTAGGTAATATTACAATAATTTTTTTATCAATTTAGCGTCAATCCAAAATTAGATAAATTATTTAGTAAATATTATTACATAAATAACTTATTATTAAATTATTTATACAGGTCACACTACACTACTTAGGAAGGGATAGGAAAGTTATCTTTAGTTAGATATTTACAAGCTATTTATACAGGGTACTTTAGAAAGTCATAAAATACTAAACCTTCTTTTTTTTATTGAGCACTCTTCAGATTAAATTAATTGAATTTTGATGTATTTTGTTTCTTCTTAAATCAATAAATCGATGAACATTATCAAAGCATTTTTTTCCGTAAAATTATGTCTATAAACTTGTGTAGGAGAAAGATATCTGAATATTCTTGAAGAGTTGGACAACGAATATTTAAGTAATTTACCTTTGACAGGACATAGTCAAATTTTCTACCAACACGATGGCGCCCCACCACATAGAACCGTTGCAGTTACTAACTTTTTACAAGCTACATTTTACAAGTGGATTGCCAACGATGTGGCCTCCTCGTTCCCCAGATCTGACAGTCTCAGACTATTTTATATGGGGAACGATAAAAGGAGTCGTTTATTTTAATCCGGTAACAACGAAAGAGGACTGTATGGCAAGAGTAAAGGACGCGTTCGAAAGTTTATCTCCAGCTTCAATTAGAGCGGCCACCCACGAGGGATTTATTCCGAGATGCGAAAAATGTTTGGAAATACAAGGTGGACATTTTCAACATTTATTGAAAAAATAAGTTGTGCTCTTGTTTAGATTAGACTATAATGGGAATAGGCTTTCTTTAATTAATTTTTGTCGTTACGGTTTCAAAATTTTTATAGTTTTCCAACATTTGTTTAACGCTGTTCGGTGACGGTTTCTGTTTATCTGGATATCTATCAGAAAATATCTGGCATGTTCTTGTTAAAACTCTGTTAGATTTCCCATAGATATAAACAAATTCAAATAATCCTCGTATGTGTAGTTTAATCGCCCCGGCATGATTATTACTTTAAAAATTATTATAATTACTATAATAAATAAATAATATTTTAGTAGGTAATCGTCAAACGACAACAAATATTACGTTTCTATAGTAACCAATTGGTTTTGTTCTCGCCAGGCCTCCCCGTCATGGCCAACTAACAAGAAAACTTAGAAACCGTCTGGTATTATTAGAATAAAAAATGTGAAATCGTCAATAACTTAAAAACTACAAATTTTTGGAATAGACAACTTTATACAAAGTCACCCTTATTTTAAGGGTTAAATAAAATTATAAAAATTGGGGGTTTCCATTTGAAAAAAGTAACTTTTAAGGATTTTTTAAAATATATTTATGTCAGTTTTTGATCATCCTATATTTACTTACTATAAAAATATCAGCACAGGCCACTAAAGTGTACCCTTTTGGACAAGGAAGCCAACCGCCAATAAATAATAGAGACTTCGATAAGCAGATATTTATAGTTATGTCTAGACCTGCAAACGTCATTTTTTAAATAAAATTCAAAATATCTCAAAGACAGTTGAACTTAGGTATAGGATATTATACACGAAATATACCTAGAATTTTTCGAGGAATCCAAAAATTCGAATATATACAGGATATTCCATTTAAAATAAGAAAGCTGACGTCTACTTCCGGTATAACCGGAAGAGCGGCCATCTTGAAAATATTTTGCGCGAATTGTCCCCATCGACTTTAATTAGCTGCCAAAATTTCAAATTTTTCTAAAGCTTACTTTCTGAGAAATCGATCGCCGCAGTTCGCCGTGGGACACCCTGTATAATACTGTTTAGTTACAGCAAAATGGTGCCCCAAGTCACAACTCTAGGCTTTTAAGGGAATTTCTTCCCTACAAAATGAAGTATATAAAACACGATATGACGGAATAGCACAACTTCGAGAGGCAATTCATTTAGCCTTTCGAAATCTACGAATGAGACTAATGGTTCTTTTTAACGCTATTCAAAGAATTACAAAAATGTGTCAATTTTGCATTAAAGAAAATGGTCGTTAATTTAAACATCACCTTTAAAATATTTTTTTTCTTTTTTTTAATAATGTTATTTTTTTGTGTTTGATATATTGTTACTTTCTGCTTTAAAACTGTTGTTACAAACTTACTGTTACAATTTTTCGTTAGCAATATGTAACTTTCAATTGTTTATTATTGTTATCCATGGCCTACTATTAAATTATGCATTTAATTTCAGAAAATTGACATTTATTTGCGTGTTTCTGAGAAAAAGTTCATACTATTATATATTTTTAAAAAGGTAAAAAAAAGACAAATTTTACAATCTATAAATATACAGGGTATTTCATTTAAAAAAACAAAGTAGGGTCCTATAACTTTTTTTTTTGACCTGAGCCTGTATACTAATTCCGAAGGCGGAATTGAGTTGTACGGGAAAAGTTATATAAGAAACAGTTTTTACATTTTCGATAAGTTATCTGATAGATGAGATACGAGGAGTGCCTGAAACTGCAACATTTTCAATTTAACCCTGTATCTTAAAAACGAAAAGGGCCATGATAATTTTGTTAACGGCATCTTTAGTTTTCCGAAAAAGTAGTACACTTTCGCGAAAACCGCAACTTTCCATCTATAAAATTAACGGAGATACCCCGCAAAAGTTGGGACACCCTGTATTTTTATGTTGAGCCTGATAGATAGTATCGTAGAAAATGTGTACAGCAGAATAAATCAATGACGATACCCACAAAAACAGAACACGTATAATTTAGTAAATTGAAAAGTGATTACCAAACCGTAGACGATAGATATACAAGCAGGTGGTTATAAATTATATTTGCTTACTTTGTCAGCATGTCAAAAAGCTATATATTTAATAGTAAATGTAAGTCCAATTGTATATCCATTTACTAGATAAACACCTGGTTTATTTGATAATGGATGTAGTCTGTTTTATTAGGTATATTTCCATTTCTTGTTTAATAAATATTATCGTTTGTAATTCGTTTCAAAAAGGATAATAGAATACCTTATGATTGTATCTATGACTTTATTTAATATTCTAGTAATGGCGGTTTATTACGAATTTTATTTATGTGAGACGTGATAAGTAATAAATGTAATTAATCAAAATGAAGGAATTGCACTTTGGCGTTCAGAATATGATTATGAACTATGCTGTAAAATAATAATTAGAGACACGTACGCGACAAAATTCTTATGTTTAAAAATGTATATATTTTACTTTACCGAAAACCTTTATAATCAGAACAAGGAATTTTATTTCCGGTTAATTATTTTTAGCTAGTTATTTCCCTTGTAAGAGGGGAGTATTGCAATCAAAACTTCAAAAAATTCGACATGTATGTGAACAAACATCACGCATATCGTCGACAATATGCGTGATGTTTGTTCGCGCATATTGTCTTGAGCCATATTGTATAGGACGTTTCTCTGGTGGTTCATTATATTTTGATTTAAAATCCGTTTACCCGATTTTTTGTAATAATAATATTAAAAAATATAAAGATACAAGGCCGATAAAGGCGGATAATTATTCCTTATCGTTCTGACGGTGGACATGTTTGGGAAAATCGGAATTTAATGTTTGTCTTTGAGAAATATGGCTCGTAGTAAGCGTGATTCGTTTATAGGCTGAAGGATGAGGGTAACTTTCTCCTTTCATAGCCTCTGGGTTTCCTGTGAACTCAGAGAAAGGAGTATTAATATTTTTTGTTTTGTTTTTCTTAAAAGTACATTATCGTGCAATTGCACCGTATGATGGTGAGAATATCCAACCGAAAAGTCGGTTTTTCCGGAAATTTGAGAAATTTTATCATTTTACCCCGTAGCTATATCTTATTAATTGTATTCGCCAGATCATTTAGTTTAGTTAAATTTGGTGCCTCTAGAGAACCATTAACAAAATGGTTACTTTGATTTAAGGTTTTGTATTCAGTGCCGCATTCGGCAGACACTAAAGAATGCTGACTAAAAGATTTATAGCTTGAATAGCCTCATAAGTTTTGGTTCAGCTTCAAGGAACTGTCATTAAAAATTTGGTACTGAGGACAGCCACGTCGGCTGACCAGTAGTTTTGGTAAATTAAAATGGCCATAATCATCATATAAAGCCTCCAACTCGGCCCTACATGAACTATCAAAATGTTTTTGTGTATTCTTCTTTTGGGAGTAGCTATTGGCTATGTCTATCAGACTGTTTTTTTCTTTCTTTAAGTTCTCACATTCATAGCCCAGCTAGCACTAGAGTAGCTACAACTGTATCCACTACTACTCTTTAAGAGTTTTTACATATTTATTACTAATAATCCTACTATATATCAACAAACACACGTTTTTAAGTATTATATATGTATTTGTTACTGCGAATAATAGTTTATAGTAATTTTCCATGTAAAGTAATTATATGATAACTACTGCCAAGCAACTACTCAAGGAATTGACTCCAAGGTCGTCATTTCTTTTCCGTTGCATAATAGTAATTATTCAAAGTTACTGTTTCTAATCTGTTTACTAAATTACAACTATTAAGTATCAGTACCTTCTTGAACCTTGTAGAAACTACTCCATTACTTTCAAACGTACTTCTATAACGTATTAATATAAAGTAAAACGAGTCGTTGCAGAGTATAAAAAGTTATCGTCTAATGTTACTTTAAACTGGCTATTACCTCTTGTACTTGAGGTTTGTTGATATATAGTAGGATTATTAGTAATACATACGTAAAAACTCTTAAAGAGTAGTAGTGAAAACAGTTGTAGCTACTTTAGTGCTAGCTGGGATGACTTGATATTTCAGTCAGGAAGACCAAAAAACAGTTTAAATCAAACACAAATATGTTTTTTAAAAATTCATACATCGTCGAAACATATAGTTGAAAGGGCACGTATATGAAACAAATACAGAATATAATTGAAAACCTCATATTTTTGAATTGCCATTAATATACTGTTTCTTACAGGTTTGGTTTCAAAATCGTCGGGCTAAATGGAGAAGGCAAGAAAAAATGGAAGCCGCCAGACTGGGCTTAAGCGACTACCACACAGCAGCCACACTATCAAGGGCAGGAGGAACCAGTCTAACCCTACCTATGGATCCGTGGCTCTCGCCACCTTTGCTCTCGGCTCTACCAGGGTTCCTTAGTCATCCTCAGACGGGTTATCCAAGCTACCTCACCTCGCCGATAGCCACAGATCCAGCTCGACAGCCTCCACCAGTAGCTCACTCACATTCACCAAGTGCCGCCCCTCCTGATCTTCGAACAAACTCAATAGCCGCCCTGCGCCTTAAAGCGAAGGAGCATGTAGAAAGTATTACAAAAGGTTTACAGACGGTTTAATTGTGTATAGCTATTAAAGTGACAATCTTGTAAATATAGATCTCGTTCAATGTACATATTACTGTAAAGGGCCCATTATTGTGACTCTCGTGTGAAAAAAACACTTCCTATTTATAGATACTTATGTTCCTTTTTTAATTATACTATTCCAGTAATTGTATGTGTATTGTTTCTTGGCGATAAAATATAACTGAACTATGAATTGTGATGACTCTCTTAAAAAAATAGTTTTACAAGAATAAAAATTTCAATTATAAACTATTTTGTGGTATTTAAACATATACGAATGAAACACAGTACCCCCAACCATTTTTTAAATTTTACATCATGAATAAGCAAATTTCTTGGTTTATATCGATAGTTGTCGGTGCGGCTATGGTCAGGTTAAAGTGATCCGTTCGTTGCATAGGTTCTTTCCTTATATAACATCAACGTAACGTATTAATATATTACTAACGGGTGCGGCAGACCTTGTGCTGTCTTTTCCGTTAGATGGGGCGATGAGTTTCCAGCGGAATTAGAAGAGTATGGGGCGCATTCACCATATCGCACAGAAATGTTATTGAAGAAAAACATATTGGTTTTATAGAAAAAAATACGCAATAAAACAATATCAATCAACTCAATTGTGTTAAAGAAGAGTTTGTGCCTAACTGATAATTTTTTGACACTCTAGAATGTTCCCGTATTTGGACTAGCTAGTTTGGACACATTTTGTTTCGGGAATGTGTTGGATGGTGACCACATTTTAGGACTCATATGGACTCATTTCATACACCCAGTTTCTATTTTGTTTTCAAAATGTGTTAGTTTATATTAGATGAGTAAGTTTCCCATTAAATAAAGTTGTTTAAGCGAATTTAACCATAGTCTTAAAAGAAATGCCTAAAAATAGTAGAACTACGACGCGAAAATTGTACAACACAGTTTACTACCCCTGTATACAAAAGGGATGGGAGGAAACCCAAAATAAATTAAGTTTTTACATAAATGGGTCTAATCAATGACGTCAAAAAGAAATAGACCCCGCATTTCATTCATAAAAATGAAATAAATAGAATCAAACATCAATTTGTTGTTGTGTATGAGTGGAAAAAAGACGGACTGATCGCATAAAGAATAGTCTGCGGTGAAAAGTGCAACGCTGTCAGATATCTTCGCGAGGCTTACCAGTGGCGTAGCTATTTTTGAGATAATGTATTATTTGCTGTATGTTTTGAGCCCAAATATTAGTATGGTAGATAAGGATTTAGTGTTAGTTATGTCATATTAGTAATAGCTAAGGAAAGATTTAAATAGAGAAATGTTTTTTTGCTGTTTGACCTTAAATATCTCCATAACTATAACATAAAAAATTTTACTCAGTTTATATTTACGATGTTATGGCCCTTAAAACTACCGTCAGAAAAATTTTATTTTTTTGAAATTGTTAGTGAAATCCACTTTTTTGAACTGATCTAAAGTTTATTACTATCAAAAATATTTTTTTTGAACCACCAACTTTTATCAAGAAATCGGTAATAAAAAAAGTAAATAAATGCATTAAAATGCAAGATGTTTAAAAATAAAAGCATCGAAACATTTTGGTGATTCCGAAGCGCCCTGTATAATATTTTACACTATAATTGAAACTTAATTTTTTTTTATAAAAATTTAAATAACAAGGTTGAAAGTGATGCTGCACTTTATAAACTTAATAAAAATAAAACAAAGTTTAAAAGTTTGGTATAATTTATTTATAAACGGTTTGATATAATAATAAACAACTATTATTATCGACAAAAACAAAACAAAAGTAAGATCATATTAATTTAATATTTCATTATTTATATAATAATTAAACTCGTCTATTACATATTTAATGATTCAGTGACAATTTTTAAAATCGGAAATTTAGAGGAAATTTTATATAGCTTTATATATATATATATATATATATATATATATATATATAACTTTAGGTTAGCAAGAAGCTGATTTAATATAATTGTATCAATAATTATCTGTGACAAAAGACCAGGCACGTAGTCTCCCCCCCATCCGGACCCCCTCCCCACGCGCGAGAGCCTAAAAATATTTAGGAGTTTTTACATAATTGAATCTACGAAAGTAGAATTCCAATAACTGCTGATTAGCAGTTCCGTATTGGCTCTGCTTACTACAGCTATTTTTTAACTCGAACCTCAGAAAAATTAGGGAGCAGGCTATTTTTTGAAATTCTAACTTTTTGACGGGTTTTTTAACAAGCCTAAGTTTACACTGTTAGAGATTCTGCGATTGCAAAGAAGTTTCACAAATATGTAAATGTAAAAAATTGAGAAAGGCTATCCTAAACAAAGGTTTTTTCGTACGTACGACAGTTTCTAACATAAATCGATAGGAAAATAAATTTCACTTTTCTTCCACAAAAATCTCCTGCCCTAAGCAAAATTGCGAATGCGTGCCGAGACCAAATTTATAATAATTCCAACAAAAATTATTATTATTAAACTTAGAATATATAGTAGCTGCTGAAAATTTCTCTTCGTGATCCATTTTCACACAATTTTGAAGTTCTTATCTTTACGTATACAAAACACGATTTAAGGAATAAGAAAATTATTGAATTTGCCTTTAGGGATTGAAAAAAATTACCTCCAAAAAATATTCGATTTTGACAGTGAGGAATATTTAGAATTCTCAAAAAAAGAAACTTTTAAACAAACGCTTATTAAAAGTAGTTTTAGAATTTCGAGAAAGTACTAAAAAGAAAGATGAATACATTTATGATTAAAGAAATCCAGATTTTTAATGTAGTAATATGGTTCCAGACCCTCTATGGAAGATAACACCACATTTACCTCGATACTAACAAAGTGACTAAGCACTTATTTATTAAAATACTATTAAATATATAAAACCTAAAAATATTAAGCAAAACTCGCCAACGTCCTATTTGCTCAAGATATACCTATAATTTTTTGCATTTTCGTAATTGCTCTACCTGCAATGTTTTAATAGATATTGGCAACTAACTAGTTTTTTGCATTTTTTTCATATTTTGTTGCACTTGCAGGGGGACTAGCAACAAGTGAAAAAAAGCATCCTTCTTAATAATCTTTTTTTTATTGAATTGGTTTTGACAGGGTTGGATCCCCCTAGAACTGAAGGCAATAAATTAAAGCATTTCAAATTCATTAAAGAAAATCTATAGTAAATGAAAAATTGAAAAGTAACGCTATTGCGCTATTTTCATTTTTTGTATATGCTTGCTATATGAGAACTCCGACACTATCCTAAATATTCCTTGAAAATTTCATCCAAAATGCAAACCATCCTGGAGTAATTAATGACAATATAAAATAGAGGGTCTTACAGCTTACTCAATTAAAATTTAGTACCAATGCTTTAGCAAATAGTATATTTATGTTGTTTATTAACCCCTCAAAAAAGGTGGTTTTATAAATTTTAGAGGAATATTTGAGACTTTTCACAAATATATAAATTAGCAAAACGCTGTACTCCGTTTGTCATCAGTGTCTTCGACTTTATAGATAAGTTGAAGTTATAAAAAATTAATTTAAGCCCAACGGAAATGTGAAAACAATACTTCATCTGCAAATATAAGAACGCTATTAGACGGTGATTTTACCCTTCAACGACAGCACTGTTATGACATAACCTTACTTACCTTCGAAAACAAACTTCTGGCTTTAAATCGTTTCTTTTTCTGCAAATAAAGCAAGTTTGCACCATTTTCTTAAAGTTTTTTAAACAGATTCTTGAAAATAGCCACACAAAACACTTGGATTTCTGAAAAACACTTATTTCACCAACTAGAACAATTACAACGCCGCGCATCAAATAGGTCGAAATCATGAATGACTACGACCGTCTTCGGCGTCGTCCGAATAATCCCGAAAGAAATCTCTAGTATACTCGAAAAAGCTAGAATTCCGACGTTGCCGATTATTCTGGACTTTATTTCTTGAAATAAGGAATAATAATTACAGAAAATTTAAATTACATTTAAAACAGATTTGGTTTGAGTTATTTATAATAAGCTATTTAATTATCAGTTTTAAAATATTCTATATGGAAATTAATACTGTGAATTTCTGGAATTCCTTGTTTATTTAGGTAATAGTATAAAGGATGATATCCGTTATAATCTGGCCACAGTAACGGTTTGGCAAACCAGGGTTGATGTTGGATTCCTCCAAAATGTAAACAACTGGGTCTATGTTATTTCCATGTCGTTCGGTCTAATCATATTGTGCCAGAAGTAGAAGTATTAATAAATGAGGGGAAGGGAAAATCTGTTTTCAGGGATAAAAACGAGCAAAAACAACACCATGTACTGTCATAAATCTTAATAAATGTATTAGCACCTGTTTTTCTTTAAATATTTTAAATATAAATAAACATTTAAATATTTCAAAATTAAATATTTCAAAATATTCATTGTTTTTAAGTCGCCTATAGTTTTTGGAAGTATTTTATCAACTATTATCAGAAATTTTGAGTGCACCGATCAGTTAGGCGCGCGTATCATCCACTAAATATACGTATTTCTCATTTGGAGGCGTATTGGAAACAAAAATAATAATTGATCTATTGTGCAACTAAATTGTTAAGTATAAAAATATGTTGTGTCCGTAATGAGTTTAATTTTATCCAAAATGGACACACAAATATAATTTTGGCCACAAACTAGATAAAAATGTGTCGATTGCAACCATAAGACACATTTCGGTAATATTTTGGGAAAAAGGCGGGCTAACATTGGGCATATTACTTTTACAAACGTAAATGTAATAAGTGTTGGACGGCCATGGTTTTCCGGAGAAAGCCTAGTCGTTCAGAAGGGCACTTAATTTTTAAATTAATGTGCAACTTGATTAATATTTGTTGGAAGGACCACTGTCTTGTTAGATAGCAAGACAGAAGCAAAAAAATTTATTGCTTCACCACGGGTTACTATATATCGCAAGTTTTTGTAAACTGTTTATTTGTTCAGTAAGTTCATAAGTTGTAAATTAAAGCAAGCTTTAAAACAACAAATTTCTATTACCGAATAAATGAAATGGCAACAAAGCAATTATAAAAAATTTGCGTCAAAAACTAATTCATTCACTCTTCATTAATACCAGTAACATGTTGGTACAAAAAAATGTTTGATAGAATAAGCCTAGAGAATAAATGTCTCTGTTTTAATTTTAGTGGTAATCAATTTTAAAAATTGCTGTACTAAACTGTTTTCTTTGTAAAGAGCGATTATAGTCTAATCTGTTGTAGATTGGTTTTACACAGTTGCACAACACAACAAAAAACGGTGGAAATATATTAACTTACAGAGTAATAGCTTGTCTTTAGTATAGATGAGATAGGTAATCTAGTCACCAAATACCTTGTAGCTTTTGTTTGTTGCTATAATCGTAAAGTCCAATCCAGTGGTAGTTACAGGGGATAAAAGAAAGACGTCACCATCACCTGCCTTTGCGAGACTTGAACAGTAGTAAAAACTGGGTCGCCGACCTATCTAATTAGATCTGACGAGTTTTTCTTGCATCTGTACTAGAAAACACCATCAAAACGCATGTTTCTCTACTAGAAACTGCCTTATGAGCAAAGCTGCTCCAAAAATCTTATTTCTTACCCCCCAATAAATATTTCCAAAAAAAAAAAGAAATAAATAAAATAATACATAGCTTATATTTTTTCAATTTTTGTTTAATTTGGAAATACCCTCTATTATTCTAAGCGTATAAACTCATTGACCGTTCTCTTAATTCGGCGACTCACTATCCATGCCTTGCACCGCGATCTCCTGAGAGGTTTCGTTTCATTTGGAATCAATCACGTCTGGCGGCCCGCGTTGACCTCGTGGTTATAAACAGAGGCGAGTTTTTCTCGAGTGTCCCCGATCAAATTCGCATACGCTTACGTTAGCAAAGTTTAAGTCAACAGCCACGCCAAGGAAACTAAAATATTTTTGTCGATTGATGTGTTTAACGTGGATCGTGTGATAGGTTGTGGTTACGTATTTTGATAAATTTTATTTTAAAGAATTTTACATTTTGTTTGTTGATTTTGTGGTTTAAATTAATGTTTTTTGATTGAGTGTTTTAGAATATTAAGACTACATAATCCGTTTTCAATTATATTGGCGAGCTGAACTTTGAGAAACGACTCGATAAATAAAATTCAGCAAACAAGTAAAGGCAAACACAAAGGAGTAAATCGTTATTTTCGTAGAAATGTGTACGATTTATGTGTGTGATTTTTTTAGATGACTCTTTGTGGTTTATATGTATTGACCCCCTGAAAAGTTAAGCACGAGCCGCCACTGCTTCTTACTTCCAGCAGTGCCGGATGGAAAACTCTTTTTAACCTGAAACGCGTCTGTCTCTCTAAGGCGTATTAGTAAGGGAAGAAATTCTAGCGGGAAATGATTTGTTAGAAGTTTTGCCGTGAAAGGCCTTAAGCTTGGTTTACATTGGGGAGTAAATTCAATTTTTAAAAAAGATTACACCAGTGTGTTTTATTCCTTGTTCGGACCACGTGGTTTGATACTTGTGATCGCAAAACTCATAGATAAATATAAGATTTTTTTCGAAGCTTTTTGCTCCTTAAAATTCCTGAGGCCGTATGTAGTTCTTCGATATTTTTAAGGAGTTAATAGTTGAATGATTATGAACTTTTCTAAAAATATATATTGATAGTATTGAGACCACGTAAGACAAATTGTAGGAGTCATCAATATTAATGATTCTTACAATATTAGGTATTCTCTGGTGTCACCTTCTTAATGGCTTGATCAAACAGTAGCTTAACATCTTAGTTCTTTCTTTATCAAACTGAGTTCAAACTCAATACCTTTGGTAGGTAGCCAGTCGATAATTTCTTGTTTTCTCCAACATGAAGTTGGTGTCTTCTCTACGCACCGTGAATGATAGCTTGCGTTATTCAAAACCACTACCGAATCAGTCGAAAGATATTTTATCATTTAACCAAAATAGTCTTCAAAAACATCCGATTTCATGTCCTCATGGCAATCTCCCGTCAGGCACGACTGAAAAGTTGACATACCTTGTAAAAATCTCTCTTCGCTTCCAATGTGTGCAATCATTAGTCTCTTCCCTTTTCCCAAAGCCACTTTAATACCGGTTTACAGGCCTTCCATAAAAGTTTGGCGGGCACTGGTTATATTTTTGTTTTGCTGCATTTTTTGTACAATATAACCTTCATTGATCCACGCCTCATCAAGTTAATTTTTTTTCTTTTGCTCCCTGCGGTACTGGTTTATACTTCTCAAGTGTTTTCGTCGCCAATAAATAACTTCATCGCTATCCAGTAAAAGTGCTTTTTTTAGCTATGCTTTTCCATATTTTTTAAAACTGTCCATAAGGGTTTTCTAGTTATCAAAGAAATACTGTCGACTTGGCCAAGCTCCATCAAAATTTTATCTAAAGTAGGTTTTTACTTTTAAAATAAAAATAATGAACTTTTCTTCGAATTGTACATTTGGTGTCTTCATCAAAAACTTTTGCTGGTCTCCCTGAAATTTTCTTGGGAGGTTCCACTTGACCTGCTACCTTTCTCTCCCGCAATAATTTGAAAACGGTGGACTTTACAGTTCCAGTCATTCGGAAACTTCGTTTAATAATTTCTTGTACACTAAAACTTAACAGTTTTATCGATACATCAAATTATTAGAACTTTTTTTGTAGAAGTGAACGTCGCCATTTTATTGTATTGTATGCATTGAGTAATAAATGTAATCCATAAAGTAATACAACCTTAGGTATACAAATG
The DNA here is from genome assembly GCA_030620095.1 of Kuschelorhynchus macadamiae. Taxonomy (NCBI): domain Eukaryota; kingdom Metazoa; phylum Arthropoda; class Insecta; order Coleoptera; family Curculionidae; genus Kuschelorhynchus; species Kuschelorhynchus macadamiae. Next base: position 1,216,177 of record JAUTXW010000565.1, on the reverse strand, counting down.
GACAGGGCAAACGGACAGGGATTTAAAAGGATCTTTATTATTATTTCTATAAACAAAGTTTACCTACTGAGATACATTACATCATACATTAATAATAACAATAGTAATATTCTCTACAAGGTTTTTTATTTTATTTATTTGAGTGGTTTTAAGAATAATTTTTCATTTTTTTGTTTTTGAAAATTAAAGAACTTATTGAGTTCCAACGTAGTAAGAAAATTAGATAAGGCACCAATTTGAAAATCTTTTTGGTACAGCAGGTTTCTAAAATATTTTTCAGTGTTGTTTATTTCTAGAACTAGTAAATTGTATTTGAAATCGAATACAATGTTATGAAGTCTTTGAGGAGGTAGATGTTGAAACCTATTTGAGCTCAATTTTAAAAATTTAGGAAAAACACCTTCATCTTTACACCGTCGTAAAAAATTTAATTTATTTTTGCTCTTGGTTACCTGGTTTAAAATATTTGACAGCTTCTTCAGTCTTTGGGTTGTACGATATCTATATTTTTTGGTGCATTCTTCATAAAACCCCATCATGTAAGATAAACTCAGGGTTGTAAATAGGAAGGAAAATGAATACCCATTCTTGAGATTAGCAAATTGTATAGTTTCCGGTCTTTTTTGTACAAGGTATCAAAGGGTTCCCAATAAATTAGACCAAAACAGTGTGATATACTTTTCTTTTATTCCGATTTTTTTTTATTCAGCAACGTTTCGGCGGTCGTTTACCACCATCATCAGGCTAAAATACATAAATTTTATTTATAAATTTTAAATTGTAAATACAAAGGACAGAAATATAGAATGACACTACAAGTAGACGTTTTGTTTTTTTTTTTGGTGATAGGTTGAAAAAGAATAAAATATTACATACATACATTTAAATTCAAAAACAAACAAACGTAATTATAGCTAATACACGTTATATGTATATTGTTATTATTAGTAGGTAACCAAGAGAAGAGAAATGAAACAGAGACAAATCTTTTGTTTTTTTATATATCTTATAGAAAAGCATGTATTATTATTATTATTATTATTTTTTAAGTTTAATAAAGGCATCAAAACATGTAATACATAAACAATTATTATCATACCTTTTTTTTTGGGAGGTGTACACCAGTTCAAAGCATACCTTTTGTTGTTCTAATTAGTATGTGGAGTCATATTTCTGTAATACCTATTTTTTTTTTATATATATATTTTTGTTATTTCTACACAAGAAACACTCTCTGCAATGTACGAGTTTCAAACTAGCTGTAAACAGCGTATTGGAGAATGTGATTTGGATAATTTATTTTATAATTTGAACAGGTGAGACACCTGTGGTGTTTTTATTTAAATATTAAAACATTAGTGGGTTGTCAACTGTTTTGCGACTGAAAAATATAAAACTATTTGTTTTTTTGGTTTAAACAGCTTAACGCCAGATGTCAGATCAGAATTTTATTTTCAGAGATTAATTTTATTTGGTTTATATAATGTATTAATCTGTTTTTTTTTTATTGATAAGAAAGAAAAAGGAAAATATGTTTTGATGTTAAATGTTCTATTAAATTAGATGTTTATAAAATGAAATTATGTTATCATAATCAGTTTTTTGGTTAATATTGTTTGGAAACTTGTGAATGAGTAACGTTTCCAAAATTAGTCTTTTGATACGATTTTCTTCAGTGTGTAATATTGAGAAATTGTTAAAATCAAAAGCATGTAATGTTGTTAGAGAGTGGTTACATAAGCCTGAATGCGAGGGGTTATTTTTACGAATATTATAGTTGTGTTGATAAAAGCGTTTTTTTGTGTATTGTGATGTTTCACCGATATATACAAGAGTAGGGTCACAAGACATACATTCTAATTTGTATACCAAATTACTTTGAAGTGTTTTATCATCGCGATCTTTTAAAGAAGTGAAAATATTAGAGATAAGATAGGAAGGTGTCCAGGCGGGAGCAGCATTAAGAGATTGTAAAATTTTTTTCGTTTGATTCTCAATCGTGTGGAAAAATGGCATTTTTATGTATGAAATACTAGACAAACTGTTTTGAGGGTTACTAACATGAGTGGTGTTATTAGATGCGAGGACTTGTTTTCTTTGTGTTAGTTTGATGTAACGGTCATCAATAACTCGACTTAAGAGGCTTTCTGGATAGCAGTTTTTTTCTAATGTGTTCTTGATAAAATTTAGAATATCATTATGATATTTATGATCTGACAATAGAATTGCTCTGTCGACAAGATTCCTAATAGTTGATATTTTATACTTCATAGGATGATAGGAATAAAAATTTAAGTATCTGCCAGACCAAGTCTTCTTCTTATACCAATTTGTGGTGACTTTGTTATTGCTTTCAAGATTGAGAGTGATATCTAAGAAATTAATAGAAGAATTAACAGGAATTTCTACTGTAAATGTGAGCCTGTTATCAAGATTATTAAATGACTGAACAATATGATTTATATTCTCTGGTTCAACTAAAAGTAACGTATCATCTACGTCTTTTGTATAGAAAGGAATGTTAAAAGAGAAACTACTGAAAACTTGCTGTTCAAGGGCAAAAAGAGCTAAATCTGCCATTATTGGAAAAAGAGGAGAACCCATAGGACAGCCGTATATTTGTTTGTAAACATCATTGTTGTAGGAGAAAACACAGGAATTAAAAATAAACTGTATAGCAGAAACAAATTGGTTTTTAGGTATATTTGTATTCAGACAATGATAATTTGTATTTATGTAATCGATAGCGGTGGCAATCGGTGTATTTGTATAAAGAGATACCACATCAAGAGATATAAATTTATATTGTTTTGTTGAATCTAATTTAAGATTTGCTATTTCAATTTTCAATTGAAAAGAGTTTTTAATAGTGTAAGGTGATTCTAAAACTAGGTTTTTTAAAATTTGTGATAAAAAGACAGAAATAGCGTAAAGAGGGCTACCAGTATTAGATTCTACAGGTCTAAGGGGCATGTTTTCTTTGTGTATTTTAACTAAACCATATATTTTACATAAATTTCCATTGTGACAAATTAGCTTATAATATGTGGTTTTATCGATATAAGAATTTTTGCACCATTCACTAAGCAAGGAATTATTTTTATCTTGAATATTCTTAATAATATTGTTTTGGATAGTAGAATAGGTGTTAGTGTCTGACAACAATTCCATCATTTTTGAATCATACACTTGCTTATTCATTATTACGCTAACATTACTTTTATCGGCTCTTATCAAAATGATATCTTCATTCTCTCTAAAGAACTTTTTAGCCCGGGCAAGATCGCAGCTGATTTTTTTATAGAATGATTGTAATTCGTATTTTGAATGTTCTGATTTAATTTTTCCAAGTAGGTTAATAAATTCAGCTCTAATTTGTCTTATTAATAATAATAATACATGCTTTTCTATAAGATATATAAAAAAACAAAAGATTTGTCTCTGTTTCCTTTCTCTTGGTTACCTACTAATAATAACAATATACATATAACGTGTATTAGCTATAATTACGTTTGTTTGTTTTTGAATTTAAATGTATGTATGTAATATTTTATTATTTTTCAACCTATCACCAAAAAAAAAAAACAAAACGTCTACTTGTAGTGTCATTCTATATTTCTGTCCTTTGTATTTACAATTTAAAATTTATAAATAAAATTTATGTATTTTAGCCTGATGATGGTGGTAAATGACCGCCGAAACGTTGCTGAATAAAAAAAAATCGTAATAAAAGAAAAGTATATCACACTGTTTTGGTCTGATTTATTGGGAACCCTTTGATACCTTGTACAAAAAAGACCGGAAACTATACAATTTGCTAATCTCAAGAATGGGTATTAATTTTCCTTCCTATTTACAACCCTGAGTTTATGTTACATGATGGGGTTTTATGAAGAATGCACCAAAAAATATGGATATCGTACCACCCAAAGACTGAAGAAGCTCTCAAATATTTTAAACCAGGTAACCAAGAGCAAAAATAAATTAAATTTTTTACGACGGTGTAAAGATGAAGGTGTTTTTCCTAAATTTTTAAATTTGACCTCAATTAAGTTTCAACATCTACCTCCTCAAAGACTTCATAACATTGTATTCGATTTCAAATACAATTTACTAGTTCTAGAAATAAACAACACTGAAAAATATTTTAGAAACCTGCTGTACCAAAAAGATTTTCAAATTGGTGCCTTATCTAATTTTCTTACTACATTGGAACTCAATAAGTTCCTTAATTTTGAAAAACAAAAAAATGAAAAATTATTCTTAAAACTTAAAACCACTCAAATAAATAAAATAGTAATATTCGTTTTTTTAAATAATCTACGGTTGAAAATTAAGAAATCGAATTCAAGAAAATTAAGAAAAAAATTGACAAAGAATCAACAAATCAAAATGATTGCTAGAACGGAACCTTGTGCCCCTAGAAACTCAAAAACGATATTTTGGTAATCCCCCTTTTTCTGTTTTATCGCCACAACACCACAACACTTCAGTTGCTAACGCATCAAATGTTTTGTGTCCAGAATAAAATCATTTAATATTTTCAACATTCATTTTTAATTACCTAACCAAATAACCTGACCAAAATATAAAATTTGCCTCCCCCTACCAAGTCGGGAATGTAGCTATTTACTTTTTTGGGTTATTTACACAAATACCAAAGTTCAAAGAAATGTAATCAGTGTTACCAGTACAAAAAAACGGAAATCCCCAAATCTGCCTTAAAAAAGTTGCCAGATTTCTAAAAAAATCACTGGATTTAGTAATGGGGCGGTGTTATGTAGATATAACATGAATATCGAGTTTAAAAATAACCACAAATCTTGTGATAGGATGTATTTTTTATTATAAAATGGTACAAAACATAAATATATAAAATAACACTGTTAGCAAAATAAAACTTTAAACAAAGAGCCTTGACAATGTTTATAAAAAAAAAATAAGATATTTTAACTATTATAAATATCGTTGGCATATTTATTTAACAAAGAGATCATTTACTGTAATATCGGAACAGTTCAATAGTTAAAATTGGTGGATATTAACGTTCGTGCTATTTATTATATCACACATGTTGTTTCCACAATGGATTACGCAATTTGGTTTAATTAAATTTATAGTGCTGAAACCTATTTCTAAAAATGGACTATGTAGGAAAGCTGATACACTGTTAAAAAATTTTGATAATTCTGGAAAAACCAGATGTTCGTTTTTTTTATACAAAATCAATTTTTTTATGCAAAATTCCATCATATTTAGACAAATGTCAAATATACCTGATATCAATTCATGGATATCAATATCATATTTGGAAACACAGCGGCCAAAGTTCTAATGCCAGCAATGAGGGGAATATTAAAGAATAAGCAATCAATTAAAAACTCACGTTTTTCAGTATTTGCTAAAGAAAAAATCAGCAGAAATCGGCTTTTAAAAATATTACTAGAAATGGTCTTTTTCAGAAAAGTTCTTGCTAAAATATAAATCATATAATTTTTATAGATATAACTACATGTTATTTTTTTTTACGTTACACCAACGTCATATCAGTGGTAATGCGATCCCTTTATGGAACGTGGCCTGCAATACCGCAGACACAATGAAGCATCGCGATTTCGCTCTTTTTAGAGCCCATCAGGATTCAACAGTGTAATATAATGCAGGTATTGTTATCAGCCAGCGGAATGGCTGTTTCTATGATTCCATTCGCTAATCTATGGTGGTCTGATGAGATCTAAAAAAAGCGAAATCATGTTCTTTGTTTGACTATAATGGATTATTGCGTCTGTGGCATTGCAAGATATGTCGCAGATAGGAATCATAGCATCCTAGTTATTAGATTCAAAATTCAAAATATATTACATTTCGAGAACTTGCCACACTTTTTCTCTGTTTGATAGCAGAGAGTATGTATTTGTTTAGGATAATATAAATCTACACTAAGTGGTTGATTGAAAGAGAGGCAGTAAAATTAGTGTGCAAATCACCGACTGGTCAGGGAGATTGGTTCGTTTTTTATTTATAAGGGCGCGAACAGTTCTATACCAGTTGACTGTTAATCGCTCTAGATGTTATGAGTATCACTCCTCAAGACCACTAAGATAAAATTAATTAAAGTTAATAGTAAAAAAAAAACAAAAAAAAGCATATTCAACAAATAACGTTTATTAACATGTTCAGTGCTCCCCAAAATATTTCCAGAAATATGTATCTCCTGTAGGTTATTTTATATAACATATGAAAGAAATTGGCCTTAATTGAAGTTTAAAAAAAAAAATGACAATTGACTGTGTAATGATCCTATGTTAATCGGTTTTCATACCTCATATGCTGAGAGAAAAATCTAAAGTATATTCAAATAAAGATCACTATCCAAATATTAGATCAACTGTGTAAAATGTTTTATGAAAATAGCTAAAGAATCACAAAACAACAAACTAAATGTTCAATAAAACCTGAAAATTAAGTAATACGGATGAGTAAAGAAATTTTCAATCAGCAAATGACAGGTAAAAGTAATAGATTCCAAAATCTATAAATGGTTATAAAGAAAATCTTTAAGTTGTTTTAATTCACCGAACAATTTGATCTAACAGTAAAAATTTGTCAAAAGATGCAAAATAAGCAATTAATTAACTTCATTAATTCAAATACAATCAACAATAATAGAATAAAAGAAAAGAGTATTATGTGAATCTAAAAAATTTATATAACCAAGTTTCAAATCCAGTCACCAATATTACCTAACAAATTGACACCATTGTTATATGTTATATCAAAATACCTTTCTAAAGCAAGTAAATACAATAAATCATAAATATCATCACATATACCAGTAGTGTTACCTGTCTATAACACTTCTTATATACCTTGTATAAACTAACTAGAACTTATAAGTTAAAATTTCAAGATGTGTTCACACTTTACAACAACACTGTATCTTAAAGTATATTATACTATCAAATGTTGGCAGAAACCTATAGACTATTGTGTCATAAACTTATACTGTGATGTTCTGTATCTTAAAGCCTACTATACGGTCAAATGTTGACAAAAACCTATAGATTATTGTGTCCTAAACTTATAATGTAATATTTGCGAATCAGCATGAGTTATAAAGTAAAAATAATCTTATTGACAACACCAATAATCATGGTTTATGCACACCAGCAGTGGTTAGAACATTATATCAAAAAGTATTCTCTACACTCAAAAGAAACAGAAAAAGTCATAAAGTTGATCAGCAATAAACAATAAAGTCAATTCAGCACAAGGCATGTTAAAATTGAGATACTTATCTAATTGTCTATCAGCATCGGTGACTTAGATCAGCAGTCTATGATGTAAGTGTCATCGAAGACATTTCCAGCAGGAAAACTGGGTACGTACACACTTAAGTACTAGGTAACAGACTTCTGCTCCACTTACAATGACACATCCAGGTTCAAACCCTGGTTAGGAGAACAGGAACAAGAAGTAGAAGAGGACGGAGAAGAAGAAAAAAAACCCTAGAATAGTACAAACGTCTAAGATTTACACCCCAAATAAAAGTATATAGGTCTGTTTAACAACTCGACACCCAGTATATCTACTAAAGAAAATAATTCCAAACAAAAATGTATCAATATTTCCCAGCTTGACTTCATTTAAACCAATTTACACAAATTACAAAAAATCTTAAGTCATTCTATTATAGAAATTCAAAATATTAGGCTCGTACATGTCTATTACGATACATAATATTATCAACTACAACCCCTTAACATTATATACAAAATATAAGCAACATATCTATTAATTAATACTAATATAGGTACCTTACAGCCCTTATAGTGAATAGTAACAAAAATACACCCTTAAAATCTTGTAAATATCAATACAAAATGTCATTACTTCAGTATAAGTAAGCTAATATAAGATGTTACAGACAGAAAATGTAAATCACTGATACAATATTGTTCAATTTTGCCAAATTGGTTAAAGCAGATAGCATGTATTTATATCTTATAAGGTTGTTTCGGTCTTCAAAGAAATGTGAAAATTAAAGTGATTTTTATAGATATATAGGCCTCTTTCCTAATTATAACCACCGAACATTAACAAGACTTGTTAATGTTCGGTGTTATAACATACACCTGTAATAGTCGTATTGAAACACACTTATTAAAGAAAACAAATTCTCCCCAATGTATTTACTATTCTTTACTTTATTCAAACTTAAATAACCATCGGCTTATGGAGGTTACAAATAGACCTTTTTGTATTGCAGAAATAAACTTAATAATTATAACAAACATAAGGTATATAACTAAGTAACAAAAAAAATAACCCCTTTTTTATATATAAACAAAAAGACCTTAGTGATAGCCGAGAAACTATATCTAAGCTAGAGGTTAGAACATAACCTATAAAAAATAATATGGCAAGATACAAGAAAATATGTACAGGGAAAATATATCACATTTTAGTGAATATAAAATTGAGTTATCTTACCTTATTTGATGGTAAAGGGTTTCTTATTAGTCATTTCTTAAAGTTTGTCCCATCAAAAAGATATGGTAGGTGGTCAAGTGCAGTTAAATCCTCACAAGAGAGTAATAAAAGATTCCTCAACCAGAAATATTAAGGTACAACGTAATTAAATACACATAGGACCCTTTTTAACTAAGTTGCCGACGTAAATCCCAAAAGATGGCCTGGATTAAAACAGGATCAATTCGCCGACAAACTTTCACACTTAACCTTCACCTTCCAGAGAGACAAGAAGCTCAACCTACCTCCCCACCAGGTCAAGGCAGCAGTAGCGGGATGACAATCCGTCAGTGGTGCCACTTTACTAAAATCAAACTGACCAAATCGGGACAATAGATCAGCCAATCCCTGAGCTGGATCACAGGAAAGAAAAAATATTTAAAGGAGAAGAAAGTAAAATTACTAATTGAACAAAACTAAGGCGCCATCTACACGAAGACTAGTGAATTACCTCAATATGAAGCGGAAGATTTCGCTAAGCAGAGACCGCGAGCACCTTACTACATCGATAGGAGACTTACAGTACCGGATTTTTATGCATTAAAATGTAGTGACGAAATTAAAATGTTACAAACTACAATGTGTGGATAGAAACAAGCAGGCACGTAGCTAGAAATTTAGTCCAAGAGTGGAGTCCAAACCAGAAATTTATTTCCGGGAGGGGGGGTCCAAACGGTAAAAACTCAGGAAAATTAGTAAGAAAAGCATGTCTATACCAACATATTTTCAAAGTTTCGGGGGTGGGGGGTCCAGACTCACAGGACCTGCCCTTGGCAACTTGCCTGGAAACAAGTCATAGGTGTACAACATTAAAATCTAAAAAATAATAAAATTGTGCTTCTTATCGATTTTTGAACAAGCCTTAGAAATTTGCCCATTCCAGGGTTAATCACTATCAGTGCAGACACCCAAGAAATTTATTGATTCACTTAAAACTAGCTTGTTGCGTACGTTTTTTATTTCCATACAGACAGTTTCCGTTTGTTTTTCCTACACCAGGAATAAAAGTGTTTCAGAATAAAATTGGCTTTTTTCCTCAATACAACCATATCCGGATCCAAGACAATAACTGTGGTATTATCAGCATACAAGAATACTCTCAAATCTCAAAAGTGTTTAATTATAAAGACACAAAATCTTTATCAACAGTATCAATAGCGTGAGTAAGATCAAAAGAGAAGGAAACTACAGTTTCTCTATCATAAATCTTATCTGTTACATATTGAACAAGGTCAGTATAAGCGCTTCCGGTAGTACAATTATGAAAAAAGTTTCCATCAAAATAATTAAGTTTTTACCTCTATCGCCAAGGAGAGACCACTTCTGAAAATCGAGGCAATTTCACTAGGATTTTTTGTTAGTTTATTATAATGTGGATCAGAGATTTCTTTTTTTTGGAGCTATTTTTCTCTTGGATATTGTTAACAATATTCCAGGACATTTGTTTTGTTCGTGGAATTGGCGAGTGAATTATCATAGTAAAGTTGTTTTTCAAGGGGATTTGTTTCTATTTAAATCTATATCGTTTAGTAATTTTTTAGCAAGAACTGAATTCATTTGTTCATTTGTTGTAAGTATGTGTGTAAGTATGTATGTTTGTATCTATGTATCAATTGTGGTTACCCCTGCATGCAAAACGCCTTATCAGATTTCCATTAGTGAGGGAATCAAAAAAACCGGGCTGTATCCCGCGCCTGTTAGGTAAATTTGCCCAAAAAAATATCAAAATCAAGTAACATTACATTTTATCCAACATAATTTTTTTTTTAATTCATTGTGATAATTATCAACATAAAAAGCTTAGGATTTTAGTTTTATATATACATATTCAAATTCAAATTCAACACTTTTTATTTGCCTTATAAGACATACAAATAATTGAAATACAGAATATTAGAAATAAATTGAAATACAAAATATTGGAATGTAAAAATTTAACAAAATATTAGAATATAAAAAATTAAATGTCATGTTTATAGGCAAAGAGGGTCTGTATAGCGATTTTAATAACCGTTGCCCAGACTCAGACGCTTTCCGAGTCAGTGTAATGCAGCCCTTAGAAAATTGAAAAATATGAACGAGATTAATAATTTATAAATAATAATGAGCATTAAAACTAATCTTATTATTAAAAAGTGAATATTAAGAATGAAGTGTGAGAACAAAAACAAACAAAAACAATATCAATATGTTATAGTTATACAGCGGAACCAGGGGGCTCAGAATGCAGGAAGCATGCGCGGGCGGACACTTGAGAGGACGTGGCTAATTTTATAGTTATTATTAGTTAAATTCTATTATTTGTTAAAAACTGGGCGAGTGCAGCAAACAAAAAAATAATTAAAAAATATATGAATATATAAAAATCAGTATGAATGAAGAGGTGCTTGTCAATAACTAATTAAATAAATAATAGTATTCATGGAATGCAAAATTCATCGGTTCACGTTAAATTAGGTTTGCGAATGCAACAACATATTTTTTATATGTGTCTTGAAGCTACGTAACGGAAGTTGTTTAATATTATTAATAAATTATTCCACATCTGAACTGCGGCGAAGCTGAATGATTTTTAAAATGCTGCTGACCTATGCTGTGCGATCCTAAAGGAATCTAAATATCGAGTACCGTAGTTATGCTCCTGCGTTGTGAATATAGACCTTAAATATGGAAGTTTATTGGTTGTTAATATGAGAAAAATAAATAAGAACATATGATACTCGCGCCTTCTCGCCATTAACAGGATAGAATCTATTGAGATACGGTGTAATATGGTTTCTAAATGGTATATTATGTGCGAAACGTAGGCATGCATTTTGAAGTTTTTGTATGGAATGTTTAGTGTGCGCGCTTAGTGAGTTATGATAGACGACATCGCCATAGTCAAGTAATGCTAACACTAGAGAATCACATAATGAATATTTTGTACCACTAGGTAGATGGCGTTTAAGTTTATAGAATTTCCCCAGACGCATATACGCAATACTAAGTTTCTCCTTAATATGAGCCTCAAAATTTAGTTTGTTATCGATAAAAATACCCAAATTCTTAGCTAGAGTTACATTTGGTACGGATAAATCATCTATTTTAACTTGGAAATTAGTTGACACATATTTCAAAAGATTTTTATTAGATCCAAAAAATATGACGCAAGATTTGGAGGCATTTAACTTTAAGTTATGATTTTTTGTAAACTTATTTAATTCGCTAAGATCTTCATTGAAGTTTGTTTGTGAAGTAAGTAAAGTATCTATAGTAAAAGACTTGTAGAGTTGAGAATCGTCTGCGAATTGTTGCAGTTCGAAGTGTTTAATTATTCTTTCCATGTCCGCAACATACAAAGAGAACAGCAAAGGCCCTAAGATGGATCCTTGTGGTACGCCTCTTTCGAGAGGAATATAACTGGACTGTTTCTGAACCTGTCTACATTTTATGGCCACACAATGAAATCTATTAGTTAGATAAGACTTTAAAAACCCCATTGAATTGTTAGAAAAACCAAAGTAGTGAAGCTTAGCTAGTAGAATCCTATAGTCTAGAGTATCAAATGCTTTACTGAAATCAAGCAAGCAAAGGCACGTAAACTCTTTTTTATCTTCCTTATGTCTGATTGTATTTACAAGATTACGAAGACAAATGGTTGTGCTAAATGCCTTTCTAAAACCCGATTGACATTCCGGGATTATATCACATAAACTACAAAATGAAATTATTTGATTATAAATATGTTTTTCCAGCACTTCAGAAATTACAGACAAGATGCTGACAGGCCTTAAATCTTTTAGTTCTTTAGGGTTAGGTTTCTTAGGCAGAGGTTTTATAATGGCTTTTTTCCAAAGTTTTGGAAAGACGCCATTTAATATGCAAGTATTAACAATATTCAATAACGGATATTCACAAAAAGGCAGACATAATTTCAAATCTTTAAGTGAGAGACCATCTTCACCAATTGAATTAGTTTTTATGGAATTTATATATTTATGTAAATCAGACTTATCTAAGAGGGTAAAATTAAGTTCAGAAGTCACATTTCGATGAGTGTTTTGCTGATAAAAGGAAACCTGTTCATCGCATGTAGTATTCGATATATTGTTACACTCGAAGAAGTATAAATTAAGTTTACCTACATCAGATAGACTGAGAGGTATTTCAGAATCATTTTTATGGATAAGATTTAATTTTTTGGCCGTAGAGCAAAAAAATTTTCCTGATTTGCTTGACAGACTTTTAAAAAATGCATTCTTTTCCCGAATTATGGCGTGTTTAGTATAATTTCGGAGCTGCCTGTAATACTGTAGGCGTCCTTGCGTTTTATTTTTTAGATATTTTTTATATGCTAAGTCTCTTAGTTTAATTAGTTTTTTAATGTTATGTGTAATCCATGGAGTAAAAGGTTTATTGTATATTTTCTTTGTTTTTATAGGTGCATGTTTGTCTATTAAGTATTTAATTTTGGAATTAGAAATGTCTACTTTTTTGTCTGTCATTGGTATAATAAACACTATCCCACGATAATTGTGATCCCACGATAATTTTGATATATTACATACATTACATATGTCCATATCCGATATCTACTAAAACAGAATTTTAAGACATTTTGGGAACTTAGCGTGTGAGAAAGTTTTTTGCCCGGCTTTGAGCCTTCGTAGCGGCGCGGCGCATAGGTACCTTCTCGGATAAAAACGATAAGACAAGTCAAAAATTTCATCTTTTTGTTACAAGATTTATATATTTTTTTTATTCGAGGTCGAGAAAGTGGGTAAAACCGAATTTTAAAAAAGCACAATTTTTTTATTTATAACGTTCACCTGACAAACGTGGACGTGTCTGGAGGAGATCATATCAACGATTTGCACAATGATGCATATCTCAAAGAGTCCTTTTTGGAGGCGGTAGTGTCATGATTAGGCTTAGGATATATATGCATTTGCATGAAAGCATATGCAAATGCATATTGACATTTTTGTATTTAAGTATTTAATTTTTCTGAATACATTTTTATTTCCCAAGACAAATTTGATGTATTTCAAATATAATCCATAATAATAAAATAATAAAAAATGTCTAGTTGCTAGCAGGCCAAGGGTTTTACCCATCCTTTCTTAAAATTGTTATAGGTACCCAATAAAACATCTGTGCTTTAAAAACTATGGATTTGACATGGATTTGCAATCTTAAATACGCACGTTTTAAAAATATTAGAAATTATTTTTCAATTCAGTTTAGTTTACACATTGTGGCGTGAATAGTGTCCAATATGCCGAAAAAAAAGCGTGAAAGATTTTCCTGATTTTACGACTGACGGTTTTGTGCTGTTTTGTAAATATTGTGATGTTCTAAGTGACACAACACACAGAAACTACAAAACACCAGATCCAAAAAAGTAAAGTGTGCTTGGAAACAAGTTTTAATCACCACAGCATTTTCACCAAGACCGGGACCCAAACGATCAAAGTTCAATGAGGATTTGTGCAAGGCGCTTATTAGTGCGGATGTTCCACTGAATAAATAAAGTAATCCTGCCTTGAAGCCATTTTTAGAGCAGTAAACAAAAACTATGTTCCAGATTTATACAATAAGACAGTTACCGAAATGCGGAAAAAAGTAGAAGATAAAAGTATATGGGTGTCACTAGATGAAACAACTGATGTAGAACAGAGATGTGTTGCTAATTTTGTTTTTGGTGTGTTGGATGTAGAAGCAGAAAGGGATAAATCATGTTTACTTACAATAAAGACCTTAAACAAAGTAAATCATTTAACTGTTGCTGGATTTTTCAACGACTCTCTCACTCTTTTATGTCCTGGTGGTATTAAATATGATAGAGTGTTAGTGATAATAAATGCATTTTTATGTCTGGGTTAAGGAAATCTAATGTTTTGTTAATGTAGTCTAAGCTATCAATAGCAACTGCAGTGTTGCCTTTAGCAGCTTTCGTAAAAATAACATGTTTTGACTTATTTCTAATTTGTTTTATGCATTGAATTTTTGAATTTGACTTATAATCTTTAAGAAATTCTTTTTTAATAAAAGCTTAACCTTCAAATTTCAAAGATATATTTGAAGGGATGTCTTTAAGGGCTAGTTCACTTTCAGTACCCAATAATTCTAAGTTTTTCGTTGAAGCTTGTTCGCGAATATTGTATTTAAACCCTTTTTCTAATAATTGAATTTCGTTATGTGAAAACTGGACGCTTATAGTCAGAAATTTGTTTCGAACTTGGTTTCATGTGTTTATTATTTTTAAGGTTTAGAAACAAAGTTTCTTTTTTTGTTTAAGAAGTTTTTTGTCTATAATTCAGTTGACTTTTTCTCTCATATGCTGATCAAAATCATGACATTCTCAGACTTTTGTATATTTAAAATTTCTGAATCGTTGTAAAAATTTTCTTTTATTCTGAAGTTTAATCATTCGAGATGTAACGTCCGAAGAAGCTACTGTCTAGCGAAACATGTTACGTGTTTTTAAAAAATATATAGAGGAAGTGTTTGTGAAAAATAGGTTTTTTTACATTTTACATAATTTTATTATGGATTTCCACCGAGTATCGGCTGACTAAATCGTATTACACCATTTTGCTTCACTTTGTGTAGAGCAGGGGTGCTCAAACTTGAACTGCTGGCGATCTACCTCAATATCTTTAGACTACTTACGATCGACTCCGAAAGGCTGCAATGTGTGATGCAGGGTTGTCGTACATACACGATACATACACCCTACCTACCTACTTAGGTAGGGTGTACCGTAGCATATATAGATATTAGCTTTCCGCACAATATACATTATTTTAGTCAAGGTTTGGGTTAGGTTTAGTTAGGTTTTTCTCTACAATATCAATGAAAAAACTCATAGTTATTCAAAATTGCGAGTTTATTGGTTGTTACAAAACAAAAGAGTTACATATGAAGTTAAACTTAACTAAGGAGTGACTTTGGATGTTGAACCGTGGCACTGCATGTTCTCAGCATACTTTTCATAAGATGCTACGTAACCACTGAGTGCTAATCGCAAGCACGATGACATATGATCGTCAGTTAGTCGATTGCGATATTTTGACTTAATTATCTTCATTTCAGACAATGCAGACTCGCACAAGTAAGTTGACCCAAACATTGCTGTCAGTTGACGGGCGATTTGCCTTAGATTCGGATATTTATCTTGAGATATAAAACACCAGAAATTTGTATCAGATGTTGTAGCTTTGAGATGTATATCTGATATAATCAGCACCAACTCATTTTCAACTGAACTTGAGTTCATATTAAACTGACTTGCTATTTCAGTAGCTAATTCCTCAATGTTTTTATATGATAAAGAATAACTCATAAATGATGCTACATTTGCCAATTTACTACAATCATAAAAACGCATTTTGAATTGTCCCAAAATATTTGATAATTCAGCCTCATACGTATCATAATTCAACTGAGGAATCCTTGCTTTCAAAGACGGAAACTGTTTCAGATCCTTTCTTTTCAGTGGATCTATCATAGGTTGCAATTTACTTTTGAATGCGTTTACTGCGCTAATCATCTGAATAACAGTTTTTCCTTTACCTTGAAGCTCCAAGTTAATGGTGTTTAAGTGCATTGTGATGTCAGTCAAAAATGCCAAATCAGTCAGCCATTTTTCGTTTTTCAA